>JAVBJF010000474.1:0-244481 GCA_033439095.1 Pseudococcus viburni | reverse complement strand
ACCAAAACAAGGACCTTCAACAGTACCTTTTGAAAATAGATACTGATAAATTTTGTAACCCCCCCAAAAAAAAAAAAACGTTAAATTAAATTAAACCTATTATGAAAACATTTTTGAAAAAAAAATCAATAACTGTTAAAATGCGTGTAAATTTATTTATAAAATTCTAGAATAGGGAAGCTGGGTGTCTCTACTAATTTTTAAAAATCAAAATTCGCGATTTTTCGCGACATTTTCTAGACTTTTCAAAACATGCTTCAAATTCGCCCCAAAGACCCCCCTCCCCCTCCCCCCTTGCGTACACTTGTTTTTAAAGGAAATTTTCAAGCACTTTTTAGTGCCTACCCCGCAAATACTTTTTTTTTTTATAGGAAATTGAAAATTAAATGGATTTTATCCTAATTAAACGTTTTAAGGAAAATGATTATTCAACACCAATGAAGAGAAGATAAAATTTTCGAAAAAAATCGAAATTTCAAAGACAAATTTTTACGTTGCAGAATGAATTGTGTGGAATAGAAGGGAAAGAGTCCAGTCCATTATTTTGAGAATTTACCTGTGTAAACATATCAAGAGCCCGAAGCGAAGCAAGGCGAAATTTTTTGAAGAAAAAGGCATCTAGAAATTGAAATTTCTGCTTTTTTCATGCTATTTTTTTTTTGATTTCCAAATACAAGTTAGGTACTCTCTCATTCTGAATCAGTAAAAAGTCACTGATAAACAGTCAGAATTGCAGCACAGGAAAAATCAGCGAAATTCCTTGGGTTTTCAGTTAATTTTCACTGATTTTTCAGCAAATTTTATGAATTTCACTGATTTTCCAGTGATTTTTGTCGCTGATTTATTTTCAGTGAAAATTTTTTCACTGATTTTCTCCTGTGCTGCAATTCTGATTGTTTCTCAGTGATTTTCCATAATTTTCACTGATCTATAAATGAGAGAGTAAATATTTTGTAGAGCTCCCCTCCATCCAAAACATCTACGTATGTACCTACAGAAATTTTTAAAATTCCATTCGAAATTGTCTCCTTTACTTGAGAATTTTAAATTGTAAGGGTGTCTAACAAACTTTCAAAACCTCAAAACAGGACCTTCAACAGGACTTTTAAAAATCGGTACTAATAAATTTTGTACCCCCCCCCCCACCCATGTTAAGAAATGAATTTTCGAAAAGATCAAAATAAGGAAGATACATTGAAAAGAAAAAATATGTAAATTCACTGATCCCGAGCGAACCGAGGGGGAAATTTTTGAAAAAAGGATACCCACAATCAGATCATCATTAGGTAAAATTCGTAATTTTTTTTTCGTGTTTTGTTCTGACTTCCAAAAAGAATTAATTGTCAAGGCTGAAAAAGAAGAAGTTTTGTTGGTACGTGTAAATTTACTGAGCCCGAGCGAAGCGAGGGCGAAAATTTTTGAAGAAAAAGGCATTTAAAAGTTGAAATTTCTTCAGACAACCTGTATTATCTCTTATCATCTTACACTTTCAAATATTAGCTATTTATTTTGGCGGGTGGGATCTCAAAATTGTTACAAAACAGGACTTTTCGCTGAAAAAGCCCCAAAACAGGACCTTAACAGGACCAACAGGACCTTTCAGCCCAAAACAGGACCAACAGGACCAACAGGACCCGTTAGACATCCTGAAAAAACACGTTTTCATCTCAATTTTTTATTTTTCTTTCAATTTATTGCCCATAAGTCGCAAAAATATATGTTTTTTTTTAATTTTAGATTTACTCTAATTAAAAGATGATCTTTCAGGTAACCTCGGGTTCGAAAATGTCAGCCCATTTTAAGGGTAAAAACCATTTTTGGAAAAGTTATCACAAAAAATGGTAGGAGATGAATTGTAGACAAAAATTTGAAAACCCGTTCAAAAATCCCCAAATTACGGTACAATTAAGCCCATTCTCACCTATTTTGAGGTTAATGGGATCACTCTAGAGCCCAAAAACAAGCCGGGGCCATATAAGGCAACCTTACCTTACCATGTTTAAAAATTCTACGAAAAAACACGAAAAGATCACAAATCGATGTAAGCAACTCTCTACGATCGCATCCGTTTCACGCGGCGGAGCCCACCCATCACTTAAAATTCGAACAATAAGCGCCAAGGTAACTTTCGAAAAGATCGCAGAGAAATCCAAAGCGCGTACATCCGTCTTGAAAGCGACCAATGCCGTTCGACGTGCTCCCGAAACCGCGTCCGCGTCAAAACACCCGCCGCCGCGCCGTACGGACTACACGCAGTTCCAGGATATGAAGACGGCGGCGGCGGTGGGCTTTCTCCAGCGGCGGACGTTACCGTTCCGAGATCATACGACGAGATGGCCACCACCAAACGCGCGAGAAAACGAAAGTGAAATGAAACAGCCTTAGACGAGCATTCGAATCCGAATTATCGCCTTCCAAGACGAAAATTTCAGATTGTACTTTAATCCTATCTTCTGCTTCGGACATTAGTACATATTTCACGGTCGAGATGTAATAATGAGCGAAAAATGGGGGAAAATACGCGAGTGGCAGCTCAGAGGCGCCAAGTACGACACAGGATCGGTGCGAGATCGCTTTCGTCGATATTTAAATATACCAAACGATAATGTGCTTAATGATAACGCGAGTAATTTAAATAAATACTCGAACGAAATACTTATCGAATACTTATTAATATCGGCTTTCACCATCGTCGTTTATAAAATTTCATTTATAAATCCCCCTTCTTCGTCGTCTTACGTATTTTAATACACTAAACACGCAAATCAACTAAAACCGTTTAATTATTTTGAACGGTGGCGGCGTCTTTATCGCGTATTAATGAACATGCCAGACTTAAGAAAGCGAAAAGGGCAACTTTTACTATATTCTTGGCTAGTGTGATTGGTACTTTCCTTATTTTTTACAATGGTCTCTTTTCTGTTTTCATAATTCGCATAAGGATTATTTTTCTGTTCAAAAAACACGAAGAACTTGGAGAAGAAGCAAAGTCAGCATTTTGGAGGAGGGGCTGAAAATTGAAGTTTTCAAATTGTGTAGAATTTTTTCCTCTCCCAACAACAGCGCTGGAATAGATAAGTATGCACAATTTTTTGAAGTTTTTTTTTTTCGAAAAAAGGTCTATGTACTCTACAAAGTCCTAGATTTTCAAAATTTGTCAACTCGACATCAGTTTTTCCTGTTTATGCAATTCTGTCATTCTGGGTTAGGCACTAGATGACAAAATAGCATTTTTATTCGGAAAAATAAAGTCAGAATCGGAAAATTTCGAGAATAATGACAGACTTCTTCAAAGGAAATTTTTGTTTTGAATCAAAAAATTCAAAACCATTTCACTTTATTCGGAAATTTTCCATTTTTTCTTCCCTACGCCCCTCTCCCATGTACAGTATGGCACTTGCCTTGGCGACGAGGACATTGAAGATCGATAATCAAGCTTCTAGTCCTTCCTATAGGGTGTCCACAAATTAAGAAACCGGTTTGGGTCAAAAAATTGGGGTCCGGGTTTTTTATTGAAATAAAGTCTACTCACTGACGCGATTAAAAATTTAAAATGTGATATGTTTTTTTTAACTCGGTTCAGCAGTTTCGAACCAGTCGTCAATAATATTCGAAAAAGTAGAGATATGAAAAAAAGTTTGAAACAAAAGTTGTAGAGAATTAAAAAATCATCATTTTTCGTCCCATAACTTTGTTTCTATCTTGCAATGGAAAGAAGTTATGGTACAAAGGAATCGAGTATAATTTTCCTTTTTTTTCTGGCTATAACATCTTCTCAACTGTTAGATGAAAAAAAAATTACAGAACGAAAAATGTTCAGTTTTTAATTCTCTACAACTTTTGTTTCAAACTTTTTTTAATATCTACACTTTTTTATAACTAGTTATAAAGGTGAGGGGGAGGGGGTGCACCTAAGAAACTTGGAAAAATTAGGTTCATCTTGAACTGGTTTCAAAAAAGTGGAGATATCAAAAAAATCTGAAATAAAAATTGTAGAGTATTAAAAGTTGAACATTTCACGTTCTGTGAATTTTTTTCCTCTAGGAAGTGAGAAGAGTTATGGCTTGAAAAAGAAAGTTATACTCAAACTTTTTGTACGAGAACAACTTCTTTCCATTGCAAGATGGGAGAAAAATTATGGAATAAAAAATGATTGTGTTTTAATTCTCTACAACTTTTGTTTCAAACTTTTTTTTATACCTGCACTTTTTCGAATATTATTGACAACTGGTTCAAAGAAACTGCTGAACCGGTTTCAAAAAAACATACCACATTTTAATCGCATCAGAGTGTAGATTTTATTTTTTCAAAAAAACGGACTCCAATAACTTCGACGTTCGAACCGTCTTGGTACCTATTTCTTCTCAGTTCTTAAAAATTGAGAAGTGTTTCAAGTGGACAAGACTTCTTCTATTTCATACTGTATTAAGATTGCTCAGTAATTTTGAAAATGGAAAAAATAAAAAAAATTGTTTTTATAAGTTTGACAAAAAATCGAAAAATTACTGAAATTTATTGTCATCAATATTGTCAATTTATTGAAACAACTCAGCGATATAGTAAATTAGAAAGAAGAAGAAAAACTTGAATGTTTAACATTTGAACAAAAAGTCATCAATAAAAAAAATAAAAAATTTTAATTATCAAAAATTTTTCAAAAACATAGATTTTGAGGTAACGATTTTTTGAACACAGTGTCCGAATTGGAGGGTTGTGAAGGGGGTCAAGTCTCTATGTCCAAATTGGAGTATTTAGGACACTTGGATCCAAATTTTTCTTGGAAATTTTGAGACACTATAATATTCAAAAGGGTTTAGGACACTATGTCCTAATTGGACTATTTCAAGACATTACGTCCAAATTGGGTTTTTTTGAAGATTCAAGATACCATGTCCAAAGTGTTTTTTTTGGGACATGTGTCCAAATAGGATTTTCAATGGAATAGGCACTACATCCGAATAGGTTTTTTGAGCACTGCATTCAGATTGGTTTGGGATACATGTCCAAAGTGGGCTTTTTTGGAAACTATGTCAAAATTGCTTTTAACATGGGCATGTTACAGTGCTGGGAATCAATCTACATATAAGCGGAAGACTAAATTATTTTGGAACTAAATTTTAGATTTTACTGATATAATGATATTTTGTTAAATTAGGAAAAACTTGAAAAAATCTTGGTGCGAAAAGTTATTGAAATATTTAATTGAATAATTCAAAATTCAAAGACGATTTGAAAAAATTCTACACCAAAATACCATCAAATTGAGAAAACGAGATTAATTTATTTATCTGACATTTCATTGAAAATAAAATATATCTCTAGAGTTTAATTATAATGCATGATTTGAAAACTTTCGCTCTAAAGCACAACTTGATACCTCTTCTCAATTCTTCTTCGCCCAGACTTCATTTTTGAGAATTTTTGACATCCCTGCAATTGTAATACATAACTTGAACCAATGACCCCCCCCCCTCCCATCGCCGAGAAAATCCTAGCTACATCTCTGTTTAAACTCGCTCAATAAAATTTAAGATACTATTAATTTTTCGCAACGAAATTCACTAAAATTGTGATAACTATTATCCAACTGTCGACTTTTTTCGAAAAAAATAACAAAAAATTTGTTGAAATATTCAAAAAAATATCCAGCTTTAATGACGAGGGCGAAAGGAGCAATCGCTCACCGTAATTATGCAGTTGAGAATTATTCGTAATCAAATATTCAAAAAAAATTCAATTTTTTTTTCAAATACACGTGGTTTTTTTTGAATCCTCCTTTCTCCACCGAGAAAATCTACGCATCAAATCTTACAATTTCAAAACAGAGGTATTTTTAAACTAATTTTTATGACTATTTTAGAAAATTTTCACGTTTTTTAATCATAATTTAACAAAATCTGCAACAGTTTTACCGACTTTTCTTGAAAAGTCAGGTACTAAATTTGTTGCCGCGGTGAGACTTGGGGTCGGGGGTGAGTTTTCTTTGCGTTTTGGGTCATTTGGAACACAACTGTACCATTGGTTCATTTTCACCTTTCCTTATATATATATATATATGGATCATACTAACCTTGCGAGACCCGTTTTGCAAAAGGAGATAATACAGACACTGTGAGGCCCGAAACTTTAAAAATCGGCATAAATGAAGGGTCGAGTAATACCGCCGATGTGTGGAGCGGAAAAAATAATAGAAAATGAGACGAATTTTACTGTGCAAGCGCCATCCCTTTAGCTTGATTCGTATTTGAATGGCGCATGGTTGAAATTTCCAAATGTTGCTGTGTGCAGAGAGGCGAGGTAAATTATATACAAAGATATACAAACGACCTTGCGAGACCCTCTGCCTACAGACTCCTGAGTATGCATACATCATGAAAAACCACTTTATATGGCATGACGTTGCGAGACCCGATTTCGGGCCTCGCAAGGTAAAAACGGGCCTAATAAGGATAGCGAGATATCCAAAACGGGTCTCGTAAGGCTGCAGCATGCCTGTATATATATATATGTATGAAATTTGTCCTGGATTAAACTCCGAAACTATAAGGTCTGAGAAAAATCTGAAAACGTCGAGCTGTTGGGGCATTGGTGAACCTGTGAGATTTTAAGTTTTATCAAAATCGGTTGAAACATTTTTGAGAAAAATGAATTTTTGTGATTTTTTTTCATGGAATTTGCCTGAAAATAGCGTCCAAGAAGTGGTCTTCAGGGTGTCCAAAAAAAAATAAATAAAAATGCTTAGGAAAAATTATTTAACCAACTTGATTGAAAAATTTCAAATCTAGTGTCATTCGTGGTCTATCACCATTCGACTGTACATGATGGTAGAATAACAAGACTCCCATGATAACTATGGCCTTCTTTAGATGATGAATTCATTGTTACTGGTTTCCATCAACTTTGGAGAAAAAGAGGTCTTCAGGGTATCCGAAAAAAAGCTTGCAATAAAAATGCATAGCAAAAATCATTTAACCAACTTAATTGACAAATTTTAAATCTGGCATCAGTCCTGTTCTAATACCATTCGAATGTACATGATAGTAAGAAGGATCCATTCGAGATGGGCTTCTTCAGGTTACAAATTCATCATTTCCAGTTACCATCAACTTTGAAGAAAAAAAAGAGGTCTTCAGGGTGTCCGAAAAAAATTACAATTAAAATGCTTGGCAAAAATTTTGTAACTAACTTAATTGTAAAATTTTAAATCTGTCGTCAGTCTTGGTCTATTATCATTCGAATGTACATAATAGTGGAAAGGATCCATCAAGACAGGTTTCTTCAGGTTACGAATTCATCATTTCCGATTACCATCAACTTTGAAAAAAAGAGGTCTTCAGGGTGTCCAAATAAAATTGCAATTAGAATGCTTGGCAAAAATTTCGTAATCAACTTGATTGAAACATTTAAAATCTGACGTCATTCCTGGTCTATTACCATTCGAATGTACATGGTAGTAGAAAGGATCCATTCGAGATGAGCTTCTTCAGGTTACGAATTCATCATTTCCGGTTACCATCAACTTTGAAAAAAAAGAGGTCTTCAGGGTGTCCGAAAAAAATTATAATTAAAATGTCTAGCAAAAAATTCCTCATCAACTTAGTTAAAAAATATTAAATCTGGCGTCATCCCTGGTCTATTACCATTCGAATGTACATGATGGTAGAAATACAAAACCCCTCGATAATTATGATCTTATTGTAAAAGGATTTTCGGTTTATTGAAACATGCAGTTGAAAATTTATGCAGATTGTTCATAAAAAAAAATTGTTCAAGTCTTGAAGGTTTTGTTTTTTTACAGTTGCAGTTCTTTGGAAGTAACTGTCAATTTAGAATTCAAAAACGGAATCGGCAAGAAATTGACTAAATTTTGAATTAGAATATGGGCTCAGTTTTTCAACGGATCGCAGTGAACTTCCTATCATCTCTCCCCCCCCCGGCCGATGAGGTGAAAATTCAAAAAAAAAATGAAAAATAACATGCGACGTGTCGTTTGTTGGGTTTTTGAGAGAACTGAGTTCGAAAATATGCTCAGTTTTTTATCCGATTCCTCTGAGCGCCCCCCCCCCCATCGTCTCCCTAAAACTAGGAAATTACGTGGATTTAGGTTAATTTTGTATTCAGTCATTTTCATTGTATCAAAATGAACCCCAACAAATAGCTATTGATGACAAAGATGATTTCTTTGTCAGATAATACATTTTGTTGAAAAAATTCATGCATAAAAATACGAGAAAAGTCGGTTACCTCACGGTTTAGGCGTGAGAATTTTTCAATTTTTCATCGTTCTGAAGAGATTTTCGACAACTTTTTCAGATTATTTAAAATGTTCACAATAATTCAACCAGTCTCCTACAATTATGCAATTATTTTTATGACTTTTCCAGCATTTCTGTAATTTTTCAACCAAAAATTATTGCTTTTTTTACGATTTTAACCACTTTAATGACCAATATATATTTCTTGATTCTATTTATGAGAATTTAAACGTCATTTTAAACAATTTTTTATCATTTTAAACATTTTTTCCAAACAATCACCCTAACTTTTCAATCAATTTTCCACAACGGAGAGGGAACGGATATGATCATCCTGCACAAAAATGGGAAAAAAATATGAAATTCTCAACCCTGAACGTCTTTTAAGAGCAAAATTCTCATTTTCGCCTCATTTAGGGCTCATTCTATGTCAACTCGACCAGGTTTTGACCTTGGGCCTTCCGATTTCGCTCAAAATTTTTTTACGAGTGCTCCTCGATGGTCTAATGAAGGAATCACCGTCCATCCGATCCTAATCCTTCAGGGAGGCGGGGGAGGGTGGCCCTTGTAATTTTCGTATAATTAGGATTTTTTGCGAAATGGCTTAACTTTGAAGGAGCATATCTCGAGATTGGTTAGGTCTAAGATAAATCTTTTCATGCTGTTTTGTAGAGAATTGAAAGGAGATTCAAAATTGATAATTACTTTTTGAAAAGTTCAAAGTTGAGCTTTTGTGATGGAAGCTCAACTTTCATAATTAGTACAAAAGATGAAGAGCCCCATTAAAAAATCTGAAAAAATTACTATGAAGATAACTTTTTATGTATTTTTCAACTAATTACTTTTCAAGATGGGATCTCAATACCCCCGGGGGGCACAGGGGTCCTAAATTTTGATCAAAATTCAAAAAAATGGAAAAAGTGAAGTAATATATTGATTTCTACTAATTCGAAAGCGCTGAATTCGAATATGTGCTCAGTTTTTTCATTCAACCCCTCTGAACCTCCCTATCAGCCCCATAATGAGGTCAAAATTCAAAAAAATGAAAAATAACGTATGACGTGTCGTTTGTTGGGTTTTTGAGGGCACTGAGTTCGAATATTTGCTTGTTTTTGGGATTCGACCCTTTAGTGCGCCCCTAGCCCCCAATTTTGAAAAAACACATTGATTTTTTAAATTATTTAGTAATTTTGGAGTCAGTGTGGGGAACGAAGGAGGCGGATCGAGAAAGTAAGTTGATAATCGAGCTCAGCACCGTCGAATTAGTATAAATCGATATGACACATGCTATTTCCATTTTTTTGCATGTGTTTTTTTTGAAAAATTTGTACAATTTTAACAAAATAGTTGTTTTTTTCAAATTTTCAATAGATAAAAGTTGATGGTGATTTTTTTGCTGAAAAATTCTCTCCGTGAAAGCTTCTCTGGCCACTCTACTAAAATACAGCGATTTCCATTAACTTTTCATCGTTTTATTGAAAACGGGGTTACTTCGATGAAACAATAAATTGAAATACAGTACTCGCCGCTTATTATAATTGCGCTTAATGGCATAATTCGCTTAATGGCATAGAAATTGTCTGGGACGGAACGGTTCTATCTTTTTACATGTAAAGTATGCCGCTTAATGTGATGACTGAGCATGAATGAATTCGGTTAATGTCATAAAATATTCTTCAAAAAACATCAAAATAGGTGATTTTTTCAATATTTCATTCAATTTTGGTCACATTTTGAGTAATTTTGATGCAATTTTCACATTTTTCAAAATATTTTGTCATTATTTTTATAGTTTTCAATAGTTTTTGACATTCTTGTACAATTTTCATCAAAATTCGAAAAAAAATTTCTTAATAATTCAAGAGGTGTAGTTGAGAGGTGGCTATTCTTGACAAAAATTCACGTTTTTAAATCATTATTTGCACTTTTAATGAAATTACGTTTTTTGAATTCTTCGCCTATTGTCATAATTCGCTTAATAGCATAAAAAAGACTCCGTCCCAAAGCGATTATAATAAGCGGCGAGTACTGTATGTACAATAATTCAACAATTTTCGTCATATTTTTCTATTGCTCGTCAGATCCCTGCCACTTATTTCAAACTATTATCATTTTCAAATCTGAAAAATCAAATTCTCACCTCCAACTACATCATGGAACTGTTCGCACGTTTTTGAAATGTTTCACTCCAGTAAATCACATTTTGAACTTTGGAAGTATATTTTAGTTCTTGGAAATAACCTGGACCACGAATAGAGACGAATCGAAGACGGCACTGCTGACGAAGGGGAAGGGAAGTCCAACTCATACGACATATTCCCCCATTTTTCCAATTCAATATGTACTCTCTCATTCCGAATCAGTGAAAAATCACTGATAAACAGTCAGAATTGCAGCACAGGAAAAATCAGTGAAATTCACTGATTTTCAGTGATTTTTCACTGATTATTCAAAGAATTTCACAAATTTTTCAGTGAATTTCATAAATATCACTGAGTTTTCAGTGAATTTTCACTGAGTTTTCAGTGAATTTTCACTGATTTCCAGTGATTTTCTTTCACTGATTTGTTTTCAGTGAAAAAAATTTCACTGATTTTCTCCTGTGCTGCAATTCTGACTGTTTCTCAGTGATTTTCGGTAATTTTCATTGATTTATAATTGAGAGAGTAATATACCTCTATTTATTTTTTGATTTGAATTGCAAATTTACCCAAAACTCATCAAAAAAAAATCATAATAATTTCAAGAAATGTTCCGACTCAAGAGACAGACGCAATTTCGTACATTTCAAAGAGGGAAGCAAACCATTCCTTCGATCTGGTTCGGCTCAAAATAGGTGATTTCAAATCATATGGCACTGATATCTGATTTGGCTTATATTCGGATTTGAGATCAAATCAGAGCATTAATTCTGAAATTCAGATCTAAAATAGACCATTTTTCATTTCCATAGCTCAGTACTGCCATAGAAAAGAACTCGAACAAATATTCGTACGAAATAGCGCGATTATTTTGAGAATTTTCCTCAAATATTGCTCTCCGGTATCTCCAACCATCCATTTTGTGATTCGTGGAACTCCTGAAATCGTCGCAAATTCGCATACTTTGCAAATTTCTCAAATCGATTTCCATCACGATCATGAAACTCGATCGAGATTCAACCTCAGCGCAGAGTTTATCGATCCAGCGGCCGAGGTCAATTACACGTCGTCCGAGATAACGTTTCAGAGTCTCCGAAGCAGCCCCGTTCGCAGCCAACTTCCAGGGTGGATTTCGAATTTGGTAAATCGATAGGTAGGTCTAGATGGTGAAACTTACCAAATTCATGCATCTGGTCATATCGCAGCAGGTTGAAAATTCACCTTGGCGAAAACAAAGCTCACACGCGCAAATCTATCGGCGAACTCGTATATGCGGAACTACTCGTATGACGAGTAACATCCGGGTCCGTGGACGCGCACACACATACACACGCGGGCACGGAGCGAGTCACATAGCAGAACACGGGACTTCTAGTCAGACGATGCGAACGCGACTACAAGATGCAAGATCAGCTCGGTCCGTCTTCAATACGAGCGCATTATCAAAACTCACGACAGGTAGGTAGGTGGACGGGCGGAATGGAGCAGGGGCCGTGAGCCGGAGCAGTCTGTAGTATACAACGGCAACAGGTTTGTTGACCATCGGTACAGGGCGATGTGCGCGCGCACCGTATCCGGCTCCGGGTTCCAGTCAGTTACCTCAATAATGTCATATTAAGTGGGAAATCGTTTCGGAATCGGATTTCTCTTTCGCTATTGAACGAGAGATCGGCGAACGTTGGCCATTTGCGAAGGCGGCGGCGGCGGATGCCCGGACAAAGGTCGAGCTAACGGCTTTTCTTCCTAAAAATCAGACCGCAGCTCCGGTTGAGTCAGCTAGATACGTAACTAGCTCAAGTCCAATGTCCACTCAGCCGATGGCGGTTTTTTGGCGAGATTCTCTCGTATTCGCAAGTAGATCGGATGCTTGCTCATTGGAATCAGAGACCTTCCGAAACGATGTGCTGGAGGCAGGGAGGGAAGGGGGTAGTTCAAATTTGTCGACTGATTATTTTCAAAATTTCTGATCGATTTCTCAAAATTTTACAGATAACTACCAATTTTTTCCAAAAACTTTGCAAGGAAGCAAGTTTTGAAATCAAAAAAATTTCACATTCGTACATTCATTTAAACTTGAATACGTCCCTCGCCCATATACGATGCCATATGAAGCATCAGGATGTCTATTGGAATCCAAGAAAAGTGAGATCCCTTCCCCCCATGAGATTTTTGCGCGTGTACCGAAAATTTGAAAGGGCTTGCGCGAGAAAATTACAGAAACCATTTACCCAACTCCATGCCCAGTAAATTTCAAAAAAGCACACTTTCGTCCTCTCCTTCTGCTCGTGTTCCTTTCCTAGGCAAATGCTTTTCATAATACCAGCAATCTTTTGCTTTTTTGAGGTTGGGCTCATAAGGTTTGGAAGAAAATTGAATGCAGGGGTGCTCTGGCCTCGGGTCTTGGGCTTTCCAAAAAAATGATCGGGGCTCGGGCTTGGGTCGAGCCCTGAGAATTCTGGATTTCGGTCTCATGGCTCACTGTTCGGGGCTTGGATGAAATTTTCGGGGCTTTTCGGGGCTCGCAATTTTTTCCCCTTAAAATTTTTCCCACATTCAATTTAGTTTCAATTTAGTTTCAGTTTTAGTTGAAAAAATTAAAATTTTACAGCTAAAAAAATTCCATTTCAGTTATTAATTTAATTTATTTCATTTTTTTTCACCTTTTTCAATTAGCCAACTGCCAACTTCGAATCTTTTTTTGCTGTTCCAATTTCTTAAGAACCTAAATACATTGAATAAATCAGAATATGAACTGAATATTGTAATTATTCTTGAACAATGAAATATTATCGGATGAGTGATCATTTCAGATCATTTAGGATTTAGAGATGTGAGATTTTTTGTATTAATTAATCTTGTAAATTGAGAGATTACATAACTTACTCATTTAATTGAATTTTACAAGAAATGACTTGTAATTACGATTGTATTTGCACAATTCAACACTTTCACAGAAAGCCCTGAAAAGCCTAGAAAAGCCCCGATCACAATACGGGGCTCAGGAGCTCAGGACTCACATTTAGGGCTTGGTTTTCAGAAAAACTGTCTCAGGGCTCGGGTCGGGGCTTCGTTAAATGAAGTTTTTTGGGTTTCAGGGCTTGAATATTAAAAAATTAGGGCTCTCCGGGGCGCAGGGGCTATGGCCAGGGCCTGGGCCGCACCCCTGATTGAATGTCGTGGAATTTAAAAAAAATACTCATTATGTGATATTTTCTCAAGGAATGAGTATACTTTTTGAATCTGAAGCTAAAAATTTAGAAAAAAGTCATGTTTTTAGACATAAGGAAGTTTGACAAATTTATGAAGCTCGGGGGAAGCAAGAATGAAAATTTTTACCAAAAAAATAATCAAACCACAAAATATACTGTTTCTTAAAGATTTCCAAAGCCCAAACGAAGCGAAAGAATTTTTTTTGAAAAAATAGCGATTTCGGCTGAGAAAACTGAATTATTGTTCGATAATTTCCTTCCTTAAAATTTTGTAGACACTGATTTCGTAATTTTTCTACAATTTTGACGATTCAACTTACCGAAAATTACTTCGATTTACCCAGAATTACCTCAATTTACCGTGAATTACCTCAATTTAACCAGAATGACCTCGATTTACCGTGAATTACCTCAGTTTACCCAGAATTACCCGATTTACACAGAATTACTACGATTTACCCAGAATTACCTCGATTTTCACAGAATTACCACGATTTACCCAGAATTACCACGATTTACCGTGAATTACCTCAATTTAACCAGAATGACCTCGATTTACCGTGAATTACCTCAGTTTACCCAGAATTACCCGATTTACACAGAATCTGAATTACCACGATTTACCCAGAATTACCTCGATTTACACAGAATTACCACGATTTACCCAGAATTACGCGAATTTCAAAATTTACGGTAATTACCATGATAGTAAAATTGAAATGACGAGTAAGTACAATGATGTATTTCGAATGGTCATTTTTGAATTTTGTGCTTTTTTTGTATTTTTGACTTGTGTTTTTTTCCAGAGATACAAAACTAAAATGATATCAGTTCTAATTTCAGTTTCAGTTTCAGTTCTCAACATTTTTTAGTTTCAGTTGCAGTTTCAGTTGCAGTTATCAAAATTTTTCAACTTCAGTTTTCAGTTCCAGATTTCAGTTTTTAAAATTTTAAGAGACAAAATATCCAAAATTTCCGACTAAAATTGATTTTATTACTTTTCCCTTCAGATTCGAAGTACAATTTCCCCCTAATATCAAGTTCAAACCAAAACTTTTCCAGAAAAAAAGGATCATGAACTCATCTGTTTCGAAAATTTTTGGACTCAAAAAGAGAGAACAAGCTTCCCTCACTACATCCCTCCTCCCCCACCAATTGATCTGGCTCTAGAAGATTTGTCATCACTTCTAAAAAAAAATTTCAATAGGTATTATAAATTTTTTTCGGGTTTTTAACAGAATTTATCAATTGATGATGATACAATAAATTGTATCATAACTTTAGCAAAAATCTCGAGGGATGAAAATAAAAAATTTGCTGACTCATATTTTTTTTAAAAACTGAAAATTTGCCAATCAGTCGCATGAAAATAAAAAACAAAAATTTGTGCTTTTTGAGCTACTTTTTCAACTTCTAAAAACTAATTCCTTAATGCCCACATCCCTTCAAAAATTTTTGAAAATTCCATTCAAGGTCGCCACCAAGTCCCCTGATGAAGGAAAAGGACAAAATTTTCCCGTTTCCAAATATTCAATTGTTCGGAATGGAAAGGTATCATTTTGGGAATTAAATGTGTAAATCTATCGAGCCCAAGCGAAAAGATTGCGGAAATTTTCGAAGAAAAATGTATCCAGAATGCTGAATTTTTTCGTGCTACTGTTTTGACTTCCAGAAAAAACGACATTCCTGAACAAGTTCCTCTCCTTTCAAAAAATTCTAAAAAATTTTGAAAATTCCATTCAAGATTATCACCAAGTCCCTTGATGAATGCGAAGGACAATTTTTTTCACTTGAAAATATTCAATTGTCTGCGGGCTCGAAAGAAAGAAGGTCTACCATCGCACAGTGGTCCAGGAGACCCCTCAAAACGCGCGAAATTCAGTATCATAAAAAAAGAGCAATAAAAGTGAGTAAAAATTAGTGTACATTTAGTTTTTTTGGTCGTAGATTACGAATTTGACAGAAAAAAATTGATTCGGGGCAATGGGGAGGGGGTAGGGGAGGTGCTGAAATCGAAATTCATCTAAAATATCGTGTAATATATCGAAATCTAGGTTTTCGAGGTCGTAGATTAAGAATATGGCGATAAAAAAATTTTTAGAGGTCATGGGGAGGGGGTGGGGGTGCTCAAATCAAAATTCACCATAATATCGCGTAGCATATCGAAATCTAGGGTTTCGAGGTCGTAGGTTACGAATCCGACAAAATTTTTTTGTGAAAGTAAGAGGGAAGGGGTGGGGGTGCTGAAATTGGAGTTAAACTAAAATATCGTGTAGTAAATCGAAATCTAAGGTATTTTTGCGATTTTAGTAATATAAATTAGACCAAAAGTATAAGTGCCACGCCTCAGCACGAAAAATGTTATAGGTGAAGTGGTAGTTTCAAGTGCCCTGAACACGATTTTCCAAATAGTTTTTGCGTCCGTGTGGATTATAAGCAAAAATGTGCCTTTTTCAATGGTTTTTTCCGTTTTTTAGTAGTTTTTTTTTATTTATTATGTTATTATTTACATGCCGGGAATGTAAAGGGTTTGTAAATAATGACAATACTGGAAAAAATTACTTAAAAATGGGAAAAAAATCGTTGAAAAAGGCACATTTTTGCTTATAATGCACACGGACGCAGACGGACGCAAAAAACTATTTGAAAAATCGTGTTCAGGGCACTTGAAACTACCACTTCACCTATAACATTTTTCGTGCTGAGGATGGCACTTATACTTTTGGTCTAATTTATATTACTCAAAATCGCAAAAAAAATACCTTAGATTTCGATCTACTACACGATATTTTGGTTTAACTCCAATTTCAGCACCCCCACCCCTTCCCTCTTACTTTCACAAAAAAATTTCGTCGGATTCGTAATCTACGGCCTCGTAACCCAAGATTCCGATATGCTACGCGATATTATGGTGAATTTTGATTTGAGCACCCCCCCCCCCCCCCTCCCCATGACCTCTAAACATTTTTTTATTGTCATATTCTTAATCTACGACCTCGAAAACCTAGATTTCGATATATTACACGATATTTTAGGTGAATTTCGATTTCAGCACCTCCCCTACCCCCTCTCCATTGCCCCGAATCAATTTTTTTCTGCCAGATTCGTAATCTACGACCAAAAAAACTATATGTACACTATTTTTTACTCACTTTTATTGCTCTTTTTTTATGATACTGAATTTCGCGCGTTTTGAGGGGTCTCCTGGACCACTGTGCATCGTTTTGAAAAGGAATCACAATAAGTTACTAAACCCGAGAGAAACGAGGGTGAAATTTTATCAGGAAAAAGGCATTCAGAAGTTGAAATTTCTTCATTTACCTAATCAATATTTTAGTATTGAAAGGGAGGTTTTTTCAGAACTTTTTTCCGAACTACCCAAATTTTTTTGAAGCTGCCCAACAGATTTTTGGAGCTACCAAAACAAAACCTAAAAACCCCTTGGAATACACACTGATTTTTAGGATTTACAATCATATCTGCAAAAAAATCCAATTGAATGCTATTTAACATTATTTTTCCGAAAAATTTTCAATCTTACCTATTTTTCAAATTTGCAATCGTTTCTAGCATAAGTGTTCAATCGAAAAGGACTCGATCAATTTTTTTGTGGTAGCATTTTTCAATTTACGTACACTTAATTAGAAATTTTTTCATCTTTTTCAATCAAAATTTTCAATTTTGCGAATTTCTTAGGGTTCAAAATAAATTTTGGTATAAATAAATTTCTTTACATTTTTCAAATGCTGTGTTTTTTGGTTTTTTAATGAAAATTTTTACATTTTTCCAAGTTTTACGAGGGTTTTCAATGTAAGAATTTTCAATTCTACAATTTTTTTTGAACTTTTTGATCAAATTTGATAGAGAATTTTTCCAGTATCGCCATATTCAGAAAACTAATCTAGAGACATTTAGAGAGAGTGAGATTAGGTTCATGGTTCAAGTAAAAGATGTGTTAAAAAAAGAAAAATTAGCATGGTATGACACATATCTGATAGAATTCCATAGTGATTGTAGAATAATGTGAGTAAGGATGTTTTCATTTGAGTAAATTATACGAATTCATGACAATTTTTTATTTGATTTTTGATGTAAATTTTCAATTTTACAATTTTTTTAGGATTTGGGATTTTTCAATGAAAATTTTCAGTTGAATAAGGTTTAGTAAATTTTGGCCTTTTCAAGTAAATTTAAAAAAAATTACGAGGAATTTCCATTTTCTTTCTAATAAATATACTATTTCAGTTTTGCAAAATATTTCGGATTTGACTTCAAAACAGTAAAAACTGCAGCTGTTGGAACTGATATTCAGTTTTCAGTTCTTACAATTTCAATTCCAGTTCCAGTTTTCCACACATCTCACATTCCTACGAAAATTTTAATTTCAAATTGTGAAAATTTCTTTTTCTTAAATTCCCAAATAACCACAATTCTCTAAATTTTACTATTTTTCCTGCCAACTTCCAACTTTTTCAATTTTCCACCAAATTTTTTTCAGCTCGAAAAGTTTTTGGGGGGGGGAAACCCCATTCCCATAGAGGCCCCTAAACTGGGGGTCGGGGAAAACGACAAAAAATCGATTCTCAAGCTCCGGACCTCCTCGCAGGTCATGGGCTCGCAGAGGCAGAGAATCTCGACAGACACCTTGGCTATTTCCGCATTCGATACGATTTGTCCATTTCCGTCGTCAAAGTGACAGCAATGCAATGACTTATCATCGATTGACGAGAATCGGAGAAACCGCGTAAACGTACCAGTAGAACGCCGAATGCGTTTCACGCCGCTATCGCCATCGTCTCACCATGTTACCGAACACATAACGGGTTTCCAGACGTCACGGGGATCGCCCTTGACAATGCATACACGCGTACCATCGCGTCGCGTCGCTTCGGTTACATAGAAATTTGCCAACAAGCTACAAACTATCTATGACGACGAGTTACCAAGTACCAACAACAGCTAACAGCAACATTGATTACTTCCATCTAAACTATACGTCCATACATCGTACGATATTGTTGTTTTGGTATTCTTCACTTCATTGAGCAGCAGAATCCGCTGGCATTCCTATCTAGCGCGTGAATTACGCCACTTATTTAGATTCGCGCCTCAGATATGAAAGAAGCGTTCGCGGAAAAACCTTTCCGGACTGTGTTCGGCATAATTTAGTATTCGGAGTCATTTTACCGTTGCTTGGGCATGGGCACCTCAGCTCCGGGTGTGGAGGTAGCTCGATGATAGCGAGTCGGATTGCCATAGATGAGTAGTCGGCTGCGGCGCTGCAGAAAATACGCCTATTTGAGGATATCGAACTTGAACGCAGATTCAGGTTGCAGATTATGAATGAATGCTGACGATATCGTCACACAGATAACTCAATGGTTCTAAAGTTTCGGTTTGCGGTTTTTCATCTTATTGAAATGACGACGAAGATTGTTCAAGGGTAAAAGTCAGCAGATGCAGTCGAATGATTTGATGGTGAAGATAATGAACAGCGAAAGAGGTCATGATGAGTTGTGGACTACCAGCGAGTGACTGAGGAGCAACAGGGAATCTTTGGAACTCCTCAAAGTATCCTAATTGGTAGTCCAGTCATTTTAGGATTTAACCCCCCCCTCCAAATTCAATCCTGATTTTTTTCGCGTGTTATGTTCGTAATGGTCCACTACACAACATATTAAAGTGGACACCCCGTAACCCACCGCTACCCACAGGGAAAGAGTAAATGTCTGCTGAAACCGGTTTTTCGTGAATATCTCCTCAAAGAAGCCTCAAAAATGAAAAATAGTTATGAACAACCTTGTTCTACGTGTAATTTCTTATCAGAAGGGTTTTTTGTTTTTTCAAAAACACTCACTTCCTTGACTAAAAATTAAGGGTTAAAAACACCTGTTTTTCAACAATTTTCAGCATTTTTTGAAAAAATTGAAAGTTTTGTGAATATCTCCTCAAATAAGCCTCAAAATGAAAAAATGGTTATGAACAATCATGTTCTACGTGTAATTTCCTATCAGACAGGGTTGTTTTTTTTTAAAAAAACACCCTCTTCTTTGGCCAAAAATTAAGGGTGAAAAACGCCTATTTTTACAAATTTACAATATTTTTAGAAATGATGGAAATACGAAGCTGAAAGTACCCAAAATTATGCCAGTGAAGAGTAATTTTTTCATACGTGCTGATAGGGTATTCCTAAAAAAGTTGCTGCAAGAATTTCAACCCCTACCGTTAATTATAAGGGAGGTTACTGAATACTACATTTAAAAAATCGAGGTTGTGGAAAGAAAAAGTACTTTTAACCCAATGTTATTGCTTAATATTGGTGATACGAAACATTTCTTTGCATTGTAAGAATTCAAAAACGATATTTTCAGCTTCGTATTTCCATCATTTCCAAAAATACTGTGAATATTGGAAAAATATGCGTTTTCCACCCTTAATTTTTGGGCAAAGAAGTGGGTGTTTTCGAAAAAAAAACGAACCTGTCTGATAGGAAATTACACGTAGAACATGATTGTTCATAACCATTTTTCCATTTTGAGGCTTATTTGAGGAGATATTCACAAAAGTTTCAATTTTTTCAAAAAAATTCTGAAAATTGTTGAAAAACAGGTGTTTTTTACCCTAAATTTTTAGTCAAGGAAGTGAGTGTTTTTGAAAAAACAAAAAACTTTCTGATAAGAAATTACGCGTAGAACAAGATTGTTCATAACTATTTTTCAATTTTGAGGCTTCTTTGAGGAGATATTCACGAAAAACCGGTTTTCAGCAGACATTTACACCTCTCGTAGGGTTAGCGGATATCACACGCTTTTTAAGTTTTTAACGCTCTGTTCGTGGAAAGGGAAAGCGTCCCTCACCTAAAGTAACTCTACCCCTCTCCATCCTCTGTTTGGGAACCGTAAGAGCAATTTTAGCTTTTTCCAGAACTTCTGAATTTCTCCCGAAAACGTGGGAATTATTTTGACGTGAGTTGTCAAAAATCGAGTTTCTCTCTTTTTGAGTTGATCAACGTGAAAATTCACGTTTGCCTTGATTTCCAGGTGAGCACCTCAAATTTGATTTCAAAAAAGTAAAAATATCAAAGAATTTCGTCTATTGGGATTTTTTTCAAAATTTTCAACAATCGGATGTGAAAAAAAAACAAAACTAATTTCTCTAAAAAAATTTAAACCCTCAAAATTTGGTAGCAAAAATATATACCATTTCGTCAAAGCTTGAGAATCATCCCACAAAAAATAACTTTAAGAAAAAATTTAAGTATTTTTATTTCAACTTTTCGAATGTTTTTCAAAATTTGATCCCATTGAATGCAAATAGCTCCTTTTCCAGAAGAATGTATGCAAAATTTTTGATGATCATTTCACAAAAATCTCGAAAATTTAGAAGAAAAAAGTTTCAGATATCATAAATCTGGCAAATGAAATTTGAAAGCCAATTCTTTTTCAAAAAAAAATCGATACCAGAGCAATTTTTGAACCATCTTGTATATTGAGTCACCTAGATTTGCAGAAAAATTTTTTTTATAAAGATGGGTACGAACTGGACTGGGCATTGTGGACGGAGAGGAGTAAACAGAATAAAAATTTCCGACGAGAATGTACCTTTTCTGATCTTCTCGACTCAAAATATGATACTGAAACTTCTTATTTTCTTCAACTCGAGACGAAAATGATCCAAAAAGTCATTTTCAAAGATTTTCAATGATCGAATCAGTTATTCATTAATCTGACCAGAGGGAAGCAGAGAAAATACTCGTTTTCATCCTAAAACCATCCCGTTGGGCGTTACCCTCCCTTTCCTTTAATTTTATAATTCCCAGCCAATTTGGAGCCAAAAAAGCAATTTTGACTTCCTGCGGTTCCTTCAGCATTTTTGGGCAGCCAAAAATCGAGTTCCCAATTCATTTTGCACAGTTTATCCAGAAATTCCACCTTTGTCGAGGTTCCTAGATCGATATGGGGATTCCAAAAAATTGAAAATATCAAAAATGATCACATTATCTACCTACTCGTCCACCTAACAATAGAGGAGGGGAAACGACGAAACTTTGGATTCAAATGTGATTTTTCTTGGGATTCTAAAAAAGTAAAAATATAAAAAATGGAAAAATCCATTCTTCATCTTTCTCACAAGGGAAGATGGAGGGAAAAAAATAGTTTTTCCCTCCCCCCCCCTGATTCAAACAATCTTTAGCAATTTTAAAAACCATACGAGTGATTTATGTAGATTTCCCCTCCAGATTCGTCTTTCCTACGAGGGGAGATGGGGAGGAAATTATTTTTACCCCCGAAGAAAAAAACGATCTTCAGCCAATTAAAAGCAACACGAACAATCTTGATTTCCTCCAGAATTTTCAAATTTTTCCAAAACGCGGAAAAATTATTTTAGGCATCTAAAGATCAAATTCACATCTCTTTTCCAGCAGTGTTTTTTAGACCACCTTCAAATTCAACAATTGAAAATGTTTTTTTCATTCTAATGGAAAATCACACTGAGAATGATTTAAAATGGCGCGTTCGGGAATCTAGTTTTTATCGATTTTACCGAAAAATAACTTCTATTTTCAAAAATACATTTTTGCTGAAAATAGATCGTTTATAAGTTTTTAAAAATTTACAAAAAATTCGAAAAATCAAATTGGGAAACTAAAAATTTAGTTTTGAAAGGTTTAAAATATACTCTTCGCAAAAATCCAATTCTCATTCAAATCAGAGGCAAACATCTCGAGTAGTTCATTTTACAATCACAATCCACACACTAATTCGGCAAATTGTCATAAAAATGAAAAATTTTCAAAAATAATGGATCCAAAATCAAACACATTATTTCCAACTCCAGAGCTGGAATTTTAGCCTTGAATAAAGATCATCAAAACATAAGCATAACATCAAAAACGAAATTTCTCCAACAATAACACAGGTCAACATGGAAAATGCTGTTTGAGGTTTGATGGGTGATTTTCATAGTATTTTTCGCGCTGATTACGAGAAAAATAGAGAAACAATTCCATCACCCAAGGATTTTTCACAATTTGAATTTTTCGTTTAACGGGTTTTCTACTTTTTTGATAACTTTTGACACTTCAAGTCGATTTTCTGAGAAAAAGAAGGATTCTACGAAAGAAATGAATAGAACATAAATTGTAGAGCATCAAATTTCCTATCTGTAGAGTCCAATTCGTTTTTTCTTAGGAGGCTTAGCTTTCGAGACATTTTAGTTCAAAGTTCACGTTTTTTTTCAATTGAAAATATCTCAAAAACTAAGCCTCCTAAGAAAAAACTAATCGGACTATACAAGTAGGTAATTTGACGCTCTACAATTTATGTTCTATTCATTTTTTTTGTAGGACCCTTCTTTTGCTCAGAAAATCGACTTGAAGTGTCAAAAGTTATCAAAAAAAGTAGAAACCCCGTTAAACGAAACGTTCAAATCGTGAAAAATCCTTGAATGATGTAATTCTTTCACAGCTTTTTTCGTAAAAAATACTATAAAAATCACCCATCAAACCTCAAACAGCATTTCAAAAGTTTAAAAATGTCGACCCGCGTAATAATTTCCAACAAAGATCCACGACGTAAAAATATCTTCCCACAATTGAAAAAAAAATCACCTTGAAAAACTTCAAATTAGTTCAACTTCAAACATAGAAATGATCTTTTCCGAGAAATTTTCCCAAGAATGAAATTATCATAAGTTTATAGGCATCGCGTATAAAGACTTGAAACTCGCGAAAAGCAGAATGGAAGGGCGAGGAAAATTGAAAACCCGAATGTCTGGAACAATTTCCGAACCACTTTGAGGAAAAAAAATCGATGAATCATGCGCGTCAATCGATATGGCCTACTGCCAAGGGTTTTTTCGCCCATTCAAAACGGTCAAACGTCGATTGCCAATTATCTATAGAAATGGATTTAATCCATTTCTAAATTTTCATCCGCGAATCGAATTGAACGCAGCGTCGGTAAGTAGAGTGAAAATATGCAAATGAAAAACGACGAGAGGAAAAAAACAGTCGACGTTGACGTCACAGCTCGGCAAACTCGATAGTAAAGAAAACAGGGCCGAATGAATTAAAAAAATTGGTATTTGGGTGGAAAATCGATCCGAGGGTATCGGTTGATGGAAGAACAGAATACGCGAAGCTTTTGGGTTTAATTCGCGCCATGGCGTTGGCGACCCGATGACGTCCAGATATAGAATGGCAAAAGTAGGAAAAAATACGTATCTGTAAGGCGGAATACCTATAGAGCAGCGGTGCACACAAACCTATATGTTTGTATCCGTATGATAAAATGCAATGTTAGCGCGAGACCACGACCTCGTTCCTATGAACCGGAGATGGCCCAATAAACGGCGCTTCGGATCGTGAAAAAATCATCCTATTGTTGACAAAATATCTTCAGTGGATTTGAAACGTCCAAAAATTGGGCTAATCTCGGTAAATCTCGAATTACATTTGGTTATGGGAAGGTAGGTCTAGGTAGCCTAGGAAACATTATATAACAGTTTTTTTTCTCCTTCGTGGGCACTTTTCAACCAAACAAGAACCTGCCTGCAATGTTTTTACGAATATCTCGAGGTCAAGGAGTCAAACGTTCTGTCAATATACATACATAGATATCGGAGTACCTTAAATTGTAGGTAACGTTATATAACGCATAATTGGCACGTTATTTGGACGACGATTCGGTACACGATTTTTACCAACTGCTAAAATCCGAATTAACGACATCCGGTCGTGACGATCAGCGATATGTGTATGTGTGGGGCGAAATTTACACAAGTTTATTGGCCTACCCGGATTTACCCGGTGCAGTTACAGCAGATATGGTGACCTCGGTGGCGTTTTGCAGTTCTCCCAGTTCTACGGTATCAGGGCCGTTGACGCGAATGGCCGCGGAAGCTGTCAAAATCTCGTATACCCTGGTCTAGTCAATATTTACCTCCCTGGTACCGAAATGAAATACAATGTAGAAACATCGCCCGAGGTAAATGACCAGCGCACGATTGATTAATTTTGACACATGTAGACGTGATTCCGCCTTATCTGTCTCTCTCCTCCTTCGTGATTAGCTGAACGTCTGCGTTTATTGTGCGAGGGGGAAATTTCAGTCAATGGTATTCGAAATAATGGCGAAATTTTATGGTCAAGGTGAGCTAATTTTTTAGCAAGAGAAAGGGAGGAAAACTAGTAAAGAAATTTCGTAATTCTCAAAAGCAACGATGCTCTTTGATTTGAATATTTTGAGTTTCGTACTTTTCTGTACAACAAATGAGCCTGAAATACTCCAGAGGAAATGAAATCATAACCCAATCAACCGATTTTTTTACATTTTTGGGCAAGTTTTAGAGGCTTAGAGTTACGCAGATGAAGAAATTTTCAAAAAAGTCTCACAAAGGAATATTTGAGGTGTCTGTTGTCTGCCTGACAAGGGAGGTATCCCAACTCAAAGTAAAATTTTGAGCCCAAAGAAAAAAAATCGAAAGTACATCATAACAGGACCCCGTATCCAAAATTTCAGGTGCTGAAGTTCATTTCTCGATTTTTGGCGAATTTTTGAAATTTTAAAATTACCTCCGCCCTGCAAAATATAAAAATTTGATCTAATCAACAAAAAAAGCTGAAATTCGGTATATGCCCTATTTTCGACCTCCCGAATCGATTGGAAGCAGTTTCGAGACGTTTCGGAGCCACCAGAAAATTTTTGAATTTTCGAGTGCTGGAGAAAAGCCTATAAAAATGGCTCATATGCACTTCAGCATCTATAATCTCGGATTATTCATATTGGTGACCTATTTGATCGATTAAAACACAATTTTCCAAAATTCGTAACTTTGAGTTCAAATTTCCATTTTTGACCAAGAAATTTTCCTGGAAAAAATTTAAAAATTGTTTTCCAGTACACAGGGTGTCCACTATATCTCAGAAATTATTTTCCCTGACTTTTCCAGGTTTTCCAGACCAAATTTTCGAAATTTTCCAGATCTTTTAAATATATTATTCCTGAAGCATGCAGAAGAGGTGTTTTTTCGCGTGATGAAATTGTGCAAAAGAATGATTTAGGTTGCATAATGTCCAACATTTTTTTTTTCAAAAATTATTACTTCTTTTGAGATTTTTAGATGCTCCCTCTTCCAGCCACAAAAACGACTTAAATTTAATTCTGAAAATTTTTGACGCCACTTCCCTCTCAACTCGACACAAAAATTTGAGACCTTGAATTCATAATGGAAAAAATCTTAAAGAAAAAGGAAATACTTTGTTGTCAACCAAATCGTGAGACTAAAAGTTCGGACATTTCCATTCTGAAAATTAAAAATTGTCTTCAAAATTAAATAAGTACTCCCCTTCCCCCCCCACCAAAAAAAACACGTACCTCAAATTCATCATGGGACTAAAAGTTCGGATATTTCCAGTCTGCAAATTCAAAATATTCTTCACAATTAAATAAGCACTCCTCCCCCCCCCTCAAAAAAACCCACGTTCCTCAAATTTATAAATTTTACGAAAGTCCCTAATACAATCTTTTCGGTTTGGCCCAGTAAATAACGGATCGATGAGGAGTAAAATATCAATTATTTTGATGAGCCATGCAAATCCCTGTAAAGTTTTCCAAAATGTGACCAAAAAAATACAAATCCTCTTCCATTCCCTTCCCTTTTTTTCAAAATTTTGATCAGGGCCATGGTACTCCTTTCTCATTACATTTTATCAAAAAGTACGGGTTCAAAAAAAACTCTGTGAAAAGAAATTTTTTTTGAAAACTCAATGATTCAATGGACAAAAACCTGTGTTTAAATATCAATTTTCTTGTACATTACGGTCAACAAAAAATGATACATACAAAAATCAGTTGAAACAATTTGGCCCGAGTGGAGGAAGGGAATTTTTTTTTGAAAAATTTATAATAAAATGAGTTCAGAAACTTCAGATAATTTATTCTTCTTCTGGATTTTTACAAAATTCCAGCAGAAATACCGGAAATTTCAAAATTTTCCTGACTTTTCCCTGACTTTTCCAGCCCGTCAAAATTCCTCGACTTTTCCCGGGTTTCCAGAAAATTGACACCCTGCAGCACATAAAAAAAGAAATAGCCATACCATGAATATATTCAATTGCAATTATTTTAAGGGTGTGAAGTTTGGTTGAATAGAGGTTTGATATAGGTACCTTTTAAATTTTTTCCAGGAAAGTTTCTTGTCCAAAAGAGCAAATTTGAACTCAAAGTTACGATTGGAAAATTGTGTTTTAATCAATCAAATAGGTCACCAATATGAATAATCCGCGATTATAGATGCTGAAGTGCATATGGGCCATTTTTATAGGCTTTTCTCCAGCACCCGAAAATTTAAAAATTTTCTAGTGGCTCCGAAACGTCTCGAAACTGCTTCCAATCGATTCGGGAGGTCGAAAATAGGCATTTACCGAATTTCAGCTTTTTTTGTTGATTAGATCAAATTTTCATATTTCGCAGGGCGAAGGTAATTTTGAAATTTCAACAATTCGCCAAAAATCGAGAAATGAACTTCAACACCTGAAAGTTTGGATACGGGGTCCTGTTATGATGCACTTTCGACTTTTTTTTTGTTTGGGCTCAAAATTTTACTTTGAGTTGGGATACCTCCCTTGTTAGATTGGGATGGGATTTCGATTTTTGAAAAGAGAATAATGTAAACCCCATGGTAAAATTTCAGCTGTTCAAATTGTTATTTCAGTTTTTGGCGATTTTTGAAAATTTAAAAAATCAGAGTTTTTTATTTAGCAAAAATATGATATTTTTGAAAAAGTTCTTTTCCACCAAGCACGATGAAAATTAGGTCTCTCTCAGAAATCGACCTACCAAACCCGAATTTGACCATATTCTATTATTCTGGAGTCTCTAGCGGAATTCCGATTTTCTCCAGAATTCATAAATTTCTCCAGAAGACACCCATATGAACTTGGGCAGCTGAAAATCGAGTTCTCGTTTCCTCTCGACTAGTTTAACGAGAAAATCTACGTTGATAGTTCCAATAGTATCAACTGGGTCGAATCTTATCGAAAATGAATGAATACATTTTACAGAAATTGGCAGATTTCGGTATAATTTGCCATTTTATTCATCAAAAATTGCAGAATGAAGTACTTTTTGACTTCGAGAGTATTCAGTGTCCAGAATTGATGGCTGAGAGTTATTTTTTATAATTAAATTAGGTTATATATCATACATAATATGTCTGAAAAATTTCGCCTTACTGGGCTCAGTCGGTATTCAAGTTTCTGTTCGTAAAAAATATCTATGTACTTTGGAAAATTCTTTCAAAAATCATATTGTTTGTCAATTTTTATCACATAAACCTTGTGAAAACAATTTTGAAAATTAATCAAGGGCGCCGAAAACCATATCTCAACATGCAACGCAAAATTTTCAAAATTTAGGGTTTACCTCCCAAAAAAGGGTTGTTGTTTCATTAGATCAAGAAAAAAGCCCTTTGAAATTCAGCATGCCCCAAAACATAAATTTTGACACCCTGTTTTTCAATAATATAACGAGAGTTTTCCCCTCTTGAAAAGCCCAAAAGAGATGATGATCATTAGTTGGGATTAAAACAAATTCAAAAATAAATTTAGCATACCCAAAGACATAATATTTCGACTTCCAATATAATCTTATTGAAAATTTTGGCACAAATAGCCCACTGACCGCTGGTTCAAATTCATATACTTGGGTGTCTTCTAGAGAAATGTAAGAACACTGAAGAGAATCGAAATTACTCTGGCATGTTCAGAAAGATTATAAATGGGAAAATTTGAGCTCGGAAGTTCGATAAGGGAACTAACTTTCTTCGAGTTCGGTAAAAAGACACTTTTTTAGCTGAAAAACTCCGGTTATCTTCAAAAATTCTCCAAAAATGGTGACAAATCGACTTGGACAGTTGAAATTTTAGCTGCAGGGGTTTTAGTACATGCTTTTCCAGAAAATCTAGGCCGCGTCCTAATCAGAGGGATACATTTCAGGTGGTTCCCTCGTCGGTATCATCGACTGTAATTTAGAACGTTTTTGTTGTAGTATTTTGACCGAAATTGATCTATTCTTTCCTTACTTCCACCATTCGACGGAGCCAATTTTTTTAAACCTAAGCATGTGGTCAATATTAAAGTAGAATACCCGTTGAAAAGTTGAAACGGATTCCGAGAGTTACCAAATGAATAATTGATAAAATGGGTATTCGTGCATTTCCTCAATTTTCTATCGACGATTTCAGAACTTCACAGATCGCAGATAACAATCAGTGAAAATTCTATATGGTATCAAAAGAAACGTACGAATACTGGAAAATCAAACGATGCATATGACTCCGTGTAGTGCTCTAGTCTAGAATACTCTACTCGAGTAGTGAAACAGCTGTGCTGTATTATGTAACTTCAACAAGTAAAAAGTACTATTGGGGTGTCTTACTTGTAATTCCGAAACACTGCAAATAGGATTATCATTGTTGAACTTGACCCAGAAGGAAATATTGTCATCCTGTAGATCATCTACTCTGCAGAATTTAACTGTTGATAGAAGTTTGTCGACGGTGATGAGTGATTTAAACTGATTAGCATATTTACTTTTAACTCGAATCACACTGCTCGAACTTTTTTCCATTATTCGGGAGGAAAACCTCCATGAAAATATAAACGTTCACATAACTAATTAAACACAAGAAACGAACAAGCAGCGAAAGTTTTAAATGAAAGCTCCAAAAGTTCATACAACCACGAAATATTTCGAAACGCAAAATAATTTTTAAACAACTCGCATTAAATTTTTGATTACGGAAGTCTACGCTTCATCGTTTCAAAACTTCGTGGGGTGGAATATTTTATTTTGCCGGCATAATCCAAAATTTAACCAAAAAAATTCAAAAAGAAATGAAAAAATAAAAACAAAAAACATTTTTCACTTTTATTTAAAATTTTTTTTTTTTTATTTTTTAACTTTTTGAATAATATTAAAGAAAATTTGTTTAATATAATAAGTAATGACAATAACTGAAAAGAAGTCCCATTTTGAGAGAATTTCATTTCTAAATATTGATCCTGTGATGAAATTTTTTCAAATTTTTATGAGAAGTTGAAGTTTTAGGTCGATTTCCTCCGGCTTGTAAAACTTTTCGACTTTCGTCAGCGTTGGTTGAAACTTTGAATTAAAAATTTGACTGAATTTTATTTTCTGAGTAGCAGTCTTGAAGAAAAACGAAAAAGTTGAAAATTCGCGGGCACACCGGCACAGAAAGATTTCGAATTTCGAAATGAACAAGTTCTCGCGCCTGCGCAACGACGAGTGTTTTTATCCAATGTGCGAGGGAGGGGAAGCTCGTGAAAGGTGATAAATGATGAAATGATAAATAATATGAATTATGAAAGATTGTGATGTGAATTTTTGAATTGAACTGCTAGTCACCAGAAATTAACGTCATTTTTATTTCAGATTCTTTTCACCTTGGCAAAATGAGACCTTTGAATCTGTGCTGTAATATAGTAACATCTCTCCTTAAAGGCCAAAATCGAACACCTCAGCTCATCAGTCGCCGCTTCTACCCAGGTAGCTCATTTTACTCAGCTTTTACATTACTATTAATACGAGTAGTTTACTAATATCTTTGTTCACAGCTCTTCCAAAGAGATTCTATCAAAAAGCTAATGTGTTATGCAATGAAGATAATGGTTATGAAATCACGTTAGATCAAAGGAAACTGAAAACACCATCAGGCAGTGTATTCAAATTAAATAATGAACCTTTAGCTTTAGCTGTAGCAGCAGAATGGGATTCTCAAAAAGAAGTTATCAATAGAAGCGCTATGCATTTAGTAAGAGTGTTGAAGTTGTCCAAAATTTTCACTCTATCTGATAGTGATAAGCTTATATATTTGTTATTAATATTTTACAGACAGCCTTATGCAATACAGTTATTGATAATCCGTGTCATTCAACTAAAGAAGAACTCGTATCTAAATTACTAAGTTTCCTCGACACTGATACCATTCTTTACCATTCAGAAGTAAATTTATGTCTGTAATCATAGGAACTAACACTTGAAATTTGAAAATAAAAAATTTTTTTTACTAGGAGGAAAATGAGTTGTACGAACGTCAAGTTAACCAGTGGGCACCTGTGATTGACTGGTTCAATGAACGATATAAAGTGAATATTCAACCAATTCGAGATATCTCATGTATTTCTACCGATGATCAGATCAAAAAAGCATTGACTCGTCATTTAGTCTCTTTTAACTTTCCTTGCTTACAAGGTAACGATTTTTCTTTTTCAACTTCTGTTTTGAATTAATTGTTATAGTTTATTCACAACTTATACTATTACAGGTGTTTCTTTTGCCGTTGAAAGTCTGAAATCTCTGATTTTGACATTGTGTTGTGTCGATCGCAAAATCAGCGTAGAAACAGCTATTCAACTTTCCCGATTAGAAGAAGAATTCCAAGTGTGTTTTATTCTATTTAATGTTTTTGTGTTAACGCAGATCAATAATTAATCCTGAGTTATCCTTTTTTCCAGGCTGAGAAATGGGGAAAAGTAGAGTGGTGTCATGACTTGAACTTGGTAGATTTACAATCCAGAGTAGCTGCAGCAATTATGTTCGTACATTTACATTTAGAGTCATCGGAAGTAAAATCTAAATAAATTACACGTTCATTTCGTTGAAAATTTTTAAAATTAAATTTTTTCGTTCCATGGCAAAATGATTAATCTGTCTGTTTATAACACTTAGCACATCGAAATCACTCACAGTCGCAGTTTAAAAGTCATTTTAAAAACTACAGTTTAGGCCCATTTTAATCGATATATACAATGAACACAAGTTATCAATAAAATTAAAAAAATAGTAATTTGGGTTAAAAATCACAGCTTTTTCATTCACTGAAGAAAAACATTAGAGTTCGTCTCTGTCGTTAAGGTGATGTCCTGGGAACGACTCTTGGTCCGAGACATGCTTTGCAGCTACTTCGACTAGTTTCAGAAATTCATCGACGTCAAATTTATAATTGGTAAATTTGGCGTGAGCTCCTCTCTCAGGATGATTCTGAAAAAGTTTTCAGTATTTTGTAACGTTCACTTGAGAAAATTGGATCTGGGGTTAGTATAGACTTACTTGATCTTCTTGATACAGCTTCAGTTGATCTTGCCAAGTTACGTATTTTACTCCTCGTAATCTGGCTAAATCGTAATAACAGCTAGGATCTTCGCAATTGTATCTGTGAAATCAACAATGATAGTCAGATTTCAAAATAATCGAAATAAATTTTAATGCAACTTACAATTCAAAAACAGCTGCCCAATCAGGTAAAAATAATAAATGCGTCAATCCGGCTCCGTGAATACTGATAAAGATATCAGTATTATGAACTATTTTAAGTTGATCTTTGAACGGATAATTACGATCAAACACAACCTAAAAATGAGAAAATATATTCAATTTACTTTTTCAATGCAAGTTTCCAACAAAAAAAAAAAAAGGCAGTACGTACTCGATTCACATCGTAGCTAGTGTTTGCGCTCAGGGCATGTAAAAGTTGTCTTTCATTCAACACCTTTCTATACATCGTATCCCGAGATAAAAATGTAACTTTGAATCGTTTATTGTGCCTTTTAAAAGTAGGAATTTCCAATCTATGTAGAATAAATTTGGAAAACGCGTGGAATAAACCACTTCGTTCGCATCCAGCGATCTAAAAACATAACCCAGATTAAAAACACGAAGCAACAAACACTCGTCAAGCTCGATATTTATAAAAAACGCACCAAGGGAGTATTGTAATATAAGCCAAAAATCATCCTAGGTAGTAAAGGAAATACTACATTTTTGAAGCACACCGTTTGTCCAGCGAACGTTTTCAAATCCCAAATAGGATGCTTGGTAAACGTATCAAAGGTAACGCTAAACGCAGACTGATACGTATATGACTCCCAAATAAGAATACGTATGTTCCTGGAGAACGTATCCTCATGCGACGAATTTACGTGCAAAGAAGCGTACAAATTGAAAAAGTCACAAAAATGGTGATACATGTTCACAGCTGGAATACCACACTGAGGATTAGTATGAAACTATACTGATTAATGAATTTCTACCAGAAGGGAAAATATAAAGCAATGAACACCAACTAGCGTCAATTTTCATAATAAAAGTTGGTTCCTCTACGACAACGTCGCAATCTTGAGACATGGGACGTTTACGTAATGCAGTAAAATGTTGTAATTCAGGTCCCCATGATTGCAATGGGCTTAGATGGTCGCATTCTTCTAATAATCTGGATTTTTTAAAACTACCGACAAAAACACAAGCTTCATTAGTGTCAAGAGTTTAAATTCAAACGAGTAAAGACTCACTTGCAAAATCCTCCAATTTCACCCGCTTTAAGTACATCCATTTTATATCGAATTGGTTCTTTTCGATGTGCTAAACTGGTAAAGTTTATCAATATATTACGACCTCGACAAAAACGAAGATGATTTGAACACTCCAACGATGAGTCTTCCTGAAGTGAAATACAAAAATTAATGAAATATTAAAGTTACACGGATTCATTAGGAGAATTACCTTGAACGATGGCTCACACATGACCATCATTTCATTACGTTGTTCTCGAACAAATCCAAAATCCGCTTGGTTATAGAACGTGCTGATTTGCTCTTTTTTAGACTGTACCCAGCCATTGTAAGAGCCTGTACATGCCGGCCGATGATATGAATTTGATGAATCACAGTCTAGTTCATAGCCCCAACAAGATTTCGGGTTTTTATTTCGCTAAAAATGAAATAATTTGAGAATTAGCTAATGGGCGATGAAAATTTAAAAAATAAAACACTTACGCATAAGTCATGATTAGGGGTCTCCTTGCAGTACTCTTGTAGGACGTTTTTATAGGTGTTGAAATAATATGCCAGATGATCTGTTGGTATGTTCAACTCGTCTAATTTATCACAGCTCGTAAATTTTATGCAAAATATTAAAATTACAAGTTTAAAAATATTATCCGTCATGTTTTTTGTATTCTGTACAAAAAAATTTTGAACGAAAACTACTGCAACACTAGAAATATTTATCACAAAAACATACTTTTTGAGTTGAAATTTACAACATTAATTAATGTATTTACTTATTTACAAACGATATTAGAAAAAAATGAAATAGTTACACAAGTATTTTCATATTTTTACTACATTCTACACTCAGTTTAAAAATAATTCATTTATTTTGGTTTTTTCGCGAAGCGTGGGAAAAGCGTGGGAAGCATCAAATTTCCCAAATTTGGTAAACAAACTTTTTGAAAACATAACTTTTTCAATTTTTAAAAGTGGCAACGCTGATAATTTTTTTTAGCTTTTTAATTGGAATTCGCATTTTTTTCAAAAAATTGAAATTGCAACGTCGCATGCCAATTTTTTCCATTTGGCAACATTGTTGAAGTGATAAACGAAAAAAATGAACAATGATGATACAGCTGAATTTTTTCCAATTCTCTTTCTTGTTTCATCGAAAATTCATTTAATTTATGTTCGTTTAGATTGTTAATTACATATTAATTAATATTCAAAATGCCCGATTACTTGGGAGATGACATGAGAAAGACGAAGAAGGGCGATGATCCGGAAAAAGAAGAAAAGGAAATAAAAAGTGAGTCCATTGTTTTTGTTCTTACTCGATTAAAGAAACACTTTCTGCTGCGATTTTAAATTGACTGAATTGTAATCGTGTTCTGTTTTGTCTTTCATTTCAGCTCTCGATGAAGCGGATATTGCTTTATTAAAAACTTACGTAAGTATTCGTGTGCTGCAGGTGTATAATCATAGCTTTGCTTATTCACCGATGGAATACATTTTTGTATTTTTGTAGGGGCAAGGTCAATATACGAAAATTATCAAAGCAGTAGAAGATGACATACAGTCAGTTATTAAACGTGTGAACGAATTAACTGGTATTAAAGAATCCGATACCGGATTAGCACCTCCGGCATTATGGGACTTGACAGCGGATAAACAAACCCTCCAAAATGAGCAGCCATTACAAGTATGTTAGTTTGATTTTACTAAAGAAAGAAACCTGCTATTAACGATTGATTTTTACTTCTGTAGGTTGCTCGTTGTACTAAAATTATAAATGCCGATTCCGATGACCCGAAATATATAATAAATGTAAAACAGTTCGCCAAGTTTGTCGTAGATTTGGCCGATTCCGTCGCTCCTACCGATATCGAAGAAGGAATGCGAGTCGGGTATGTATAATCTTCGCAATTTTGTTCCAAAGAGATAGTTTTTAATCGTATTAATTTTACAGTGTTGATCGTAATAAATACCAAATCCACATACCTTTACCACCAAAAATTGATCCTACTGTCACAATGATGCAAGTGGAAGAAAAACCGGATATTACTTACTCTGATGTCGGTGGCTGTAAAGAACAAATTGAAAAGTTACGAGAAGTAGTTGAAACCCCTCTGCTACACGTAAGTATGATTACGATGTTGAACTATTGTTTCATTTCGATCCTAAATGAAGATTAATTCTAGCCCGAAAAATTCGTCAACTTGGGTATCGAACCACCTAAAGGAGTTTTGCTCTTTGGCCCACCTGGTACCGGTAAAACGCTCTGTGCAAGAGCTGTGGCTAATAGAACCGATGCTTGTTTCATTCGTGTAATTGGATCAGAACTCGTACAGAAATACGTTGGTGAGGTAGGTATCAATAATTTGTTTTGAAAGAAATACATATATTCAGATTTTTTTAGTTCTTATCGTTTCGAATTATTTACAGGGCGCTCGTATGGTTCGAGAATTATTCGAAATGGCTCGTAGCAAAAAAGCTTGTTTGATATTTTTCGATGAAATCGACGCCATCGGTGGTGCTAGATTTGATGATGGTGCCGGAGGTGATAATGAAGTGCAAAGAACTATGTTGGAATTGATCAATCAGCTGGATGGTTTTGACCCTCGTGGAAATATTAAAGTAAACTGATTCCTTTATTCAATGTGCGTAGTATCAAACTGATATTAATGAAGCAAGTATGTTTGCAGGTCTTGATGGCTACGAATAGACCTGATACATTAGATCCTGCTTTGATGCGTCCTGGACGTTTAGATCGTAAAGTAGAATTCGGTTTACCCGATTTGGAGGGTAGGACGCATATTTTCAAAATTCATGCCAGATCTATGAGTGTAGAACGAGATATCAGATTTGAATTATTAGCCAGATTATGTCCTAATAGCACAGGTGATCTATTGTTTCGTCAATTTTAAAACATCGTGATTCTGTTTTACTACATGAAATTTCATTCCTTACAGGAGCTGAAATTCGATCAGTATGCACAGAAGCTGGTATGTTCGCTATTCGAGCCAGAAGGAAAGTAGCAACGGAAAAAGATTTCTTAGAAGCTGTGAATAAGGTTATAAAATCATACGCCAAATTCTCAGCCACTCCTCGTTACATGACTTACAATTAAATGGTTTAGAGTCATCATCCTTCAAACATGGATTCCGTTTTCAGTCAAAAATCCTCGAATTGGAAAACGTAATTTTGTATCTTTTATAAATAAAATTATCGTGTAAGTGATAGAAATTCTGCTGCAGTGTGTGAATTGTTTATTTTTTTCAAATACATAAAAATAACAAGTGTAAAGATTAAATTTATGGTCTACAATTTCAAATGAAACATTCTTCGTCATCGTCCTTCTCTTTCCAATTTCTCTTCATCTAATAAAAATGCTGGTCTGAAGTATATTGAACCATTTTCATCGATAAATTTCAATTCTGGATTCGCTGTTGTATTGTTAACGTGTCCCAAAGAAGTATATCTAATCCAAGTAAAAATGAGCATTAATTCAACGCGTCAAGTACATTATAGTCATAAATGCGATTATTACCCTTCATTGTATAATGAGCAATGTGGTATGTTGGCGCATCTGATGAAATTCCATATATCCTTGTAATTCCAATTCAGGATGGGAAAAACTCTCATGATTTTTGGCCAGTCTTCGTCAGTTTCTTGCATCGGTTTAAGATGTTCACTTTTCGGATCGTTACTCCTCAAGCCAAGGAAACACGCCGATTTTTTCGGTTCTTGAGACAAGTACCTCGATAAAGATGATTTCATCGGCGTTGGTAGTACACTTAGCTCTATTTGATAGCTAGAAATGATTAAACAAGTTGTAAAACGTCTAAATCATTTAAACTGCACAATGTACAATCAAGCCAATTAATTTATACTGACTTGTTTTTAATAAAATCGATGAACTGATTTAATTCTGGAAACGAATGTTCGTCTTTGAAATAAATTAAAGTCAATCGCTGGGTGATTTTATTATTACAGCAATAACAATATATCAAGTTGAGAAGTACGGTACAATCTTTACCGCCGTTAAATCCGACGAATGTCTCAGAAATAGGATATTTTGAAAAACATTCTTTTATAACCTGATAACAAAAGAAAAGTAACGATACAAACATTAACTTTATTACTAGAAAATATCGAGTCAACATTAAAAGCCAGAGTACATATTATACAAAATGAAAATTCAATCATCATTATTTTCTGTTTGTTCACTAATGTTAATTTTAAGCAATTGCGTTTTTAAAGAATCTAACTGAAACAAATCATTTATTTGAGACTTGGTTGCAATTATCTCTTTTAATCGTTGCTCCATATCGGTTAGTGATTCCACAGAGGTTTTATAATTCTTCAAAACGTCTAACGTATCAATCAACTGCGAATAATTAGAGGCGAATTCTTCTTCACTAGGTATTTTGTAAAGCTTCGCGATAGATTCGATAATTTCGTTAAAATTGTTAACACGCTCGTAGTCCAAAGTAGGCAGTAACGATTCGCGAGCTGCCGGTGAATAAAATGATTTCCTTTTCAATTTTTTCACTCGCGGTAGGTGCGGAGTTTCTTGAGATTTTGATGTATTCGTGATTTGGGGAGATAATGGAACAGATTTCGGCTTATCTGAATTCGATTGTTGAATCGTTTTGACGGCTTCGTCCATCTTACCAGTTACTTCAACCATTTTCGTGTATAAGTCTACATATCCGATTTGAAGTGACTCTTCTTCTTCCATTAGTTTCGAAGCCATTTCATCCTTAAAATTTCGTAGCTGTATTTCGTGCAATTGTTTCTTCACTTCGCGACATTCTCGAAGCAAGTTTACGGTTCGATATCGTGAATCTGAACCTATGGATTCTTCTGTAAGATCTGTATTACTCGACATACTGTATAACTTGTGGATAATAATTTGAAATTTCACAAAATTTGCTTAGACGAATAAAATAAAAATTGAAAAATACTTTTGAAATTGAAAATTGATAAAATTCAACGTAAGACTGTTTTGATCAATTTTTTGGCGGGATTTTTGAAAATAAAAACATTCAATGCCTCCGCTATAAAGTAATGCCAATTTCATGATGCCTGCGCTTGTTGATAGGTTAAAAATTTTTTAAATAGGTTTCATTTTTTATTTTTAATAAAATTTTTAAATAATTTTTTGTTTTTTATTCATCATCATTTTTTTCTCCAGGACTTTAATGTTTAAAGAAAGAAAATCAAAAGCTATGAATATTACAATCGCTGAGTTGTATTACATTATAAACTATTTAAAATATAAGCGTAATAATACGTAAGTAATTTGTAATCAAGATTTTGAAGAAATTCTTTTTATTAGATCGTATGATGGTATGATTATTCAAATTCATTAATAATGTCATTATTTTGGAATGATTATAAAATGGGATCAGAATTTAATAAAAACACCTTTGCATTTTCCCATTTGAAACTCGAAAGGAAAAGAGAAAAACAAACAACCCTTCATTTTTCACTTCAACTTCGTACGTCGTAATCAATAATTAATCATAGCACTAAAAAGTTCTTGAAATCACAAAATTATTTCTCTGGACCTTAATCTTCTGTCTCAAAAAATAGAAAAAAATAGAGTAAAAAGGAATGCAAGCTCACTCATCGCTCTATTTTACACCTATAATTTTTACTCGTTAATAAAATAAAAACGTCAAAATGTTTGTTTCGCACTTTACATCGAATACTTCCGTTGACTATAATTTTATCAATCTTGCACATGAATAATCCAATAATCATTCCCCACATGTATCGGAATTATGGTGATAATGTACCATGAAACCATAACTGACTCACTTTAACATATCTATATTTAAATCCAGAACAAATTAATCGAGATCACATACCTCAAACGATTCCCGTATTTTCTCTGATAAATCATTATTCACTGTAGATAATCGATAAATAAATTCAAAATCAGGTAACTTTGAAGGAATGTGGACCAACCATGCAGGTGAAATTTTCAACAGCAATTCTTTTTCCGCATTTAAGCAGTATTCGAGCACTTTCGAATCTATGGTGATTTTAGTCGCGTATTTATCACGTATATTAATAGAAGGATATGAACCGATCATTACGCGATCACGATACCGATCAACCACTTCATTTAAAACACCAACAACGGAAATCTCATCAACATTCAAATGAATACATCGATAAAAGAACAGAACATCATTATCCGCAAAATGTTTATTTTGCAAACCAACGAATGTTTTCTCCAGGTACGATGGTATTCCTGGGAAATTATACACGTTGAATGTTTTCACAATCGGATACGTTTTCTTGCCCGAAAAAAACGGTTCATCCAATTCAACGTAAAGTATTTCGGCATTGCTAGGAATATTCACAAGTCTCAAACTTTCTTCGTCACCTTTACATAAATACCAATTAAAATATTGTTTCATTTCTTTGTTTGTAGTTAGAGTTGTATTAAAAGCAGAGGCTACCGATTCATAGGTAACGTCATCGTGAGTTGGTCCAACTCCTCCGCTGGTGACAACAATATCGTAAGTTTTGGAGAATTTCGCAATCTCTTCAGAGAGTACTTTAACATCATCCGGAACGGTACTGATTCTTTGTACTTTGATTCCTAGAGCTCGGAATCTCTTACATAAAAAAGTGGAATTTGTATCGACCACGGTTCCATTCAAGATTTCATCGCCAATAATGATTATACCGGCTGTTTTAGTCATGCTTACTCGAGATAACGCGATTTCATTAATACAAATTATTCGAACTTAAAACAAAGTGTGAACACAAACCAACGCGAAGGACGAGAAAATTAAAAATTGCGACAAAATTCTGAAAAATAGAAAGGAACTTAAGAGGAATCTAGTTCAAATGCGGATAAAAAAATGATAAGAATTCTTATCAAAATTTAAATTTTATCAAAAGCTGTTCATTGTTGCCAACTGTTTATTTTCTCTTTCAACGATTTGAACTTTGAAGTTTTCGTTAACAATTAAAAAATTAAATGTATTTAAAAAATCATCACAATATAGAATTAAATCACATGAAAAAGAAAAAATTAAAAAAAAACTAAAAAAAAATTGGTAAAATTTAAAAATCAAAATTCACGAAAAAAGGGAAATTGAAGATCATTCGTATCTTAAAATTGAATTTTTTGTTGTTTTGGTTTTTTTTTAATTGCGATAGGATGATAAACAAAATTTGAAATTAGGAGAATCGTAAATTACTTTGTCGTTTATCGTTGTTCATTGTAATATTCATCTTAAATTGAAATCTATTTGTTTTAAAGATACTGATCTTACATTCTTACTTTGTTTAAATGAGTGTTTAAATACATACTTAATTTACGCGCAATATTTACTCATTACTCAATTTCATATCCAAAATGGTGGTAAGTTCCAAGTTCGGCGAACAGCGATTACTATTCAACCTTGACTATGAACGTATAATTTTTCTCATTTGGATGGGCTAACGTACTTTTGTTTCTCTTCTTCTTGCAGGAGAAAGCAAAATCCGAACATAGATCTCAGAGGAACGCATACTGTCAATGTTTGATGACTATATTGATTTTCATTCGTAAGCTATACGACACCGCAATCGACTTGATTTTCAGTTTCATTTATAGTTCAACGGAGGTTAAACGATTACCTCCCCCTAGCAACAATCTAGTTAAAGAAAGCGTCTCTTCATTAGCGAAAAAAATCCGTAATAAGGAGGTATATTTGTTCTCAGTCTCTCGTTACTCATTTAACCTTGCTTGTGTAATTTCGTATCTTGTAATCTTGTACAGGTAACTTCTGAAGCTGTAGTTGAAGCATTTATCGAACGAATTAAAGAAGTAAACGACATCGTTAATGCTGTCGTTCAAGATCGTTTCGAAAGAGCTCTCGAAGATGCTAAAGCGGTCGATCGATTAATCGCTTCCGGTTCAGTATCGCCGGATGATTTTAATAAAAAACCACTTCTCGGAGTTCCTTTCACCTCAAAAGAGAGCGTAGCTGCTGAAGGAATGTATTGGTCATGTGGCATGTTGAGTAGAAAAGGAACCAAGGCCGTCGAAGATGCAGACATTGTGAAGAGCTTTAAAAGTGCTGGAGCTATTTTAATAGCGGTCACCAATATACCCGAGCTAAATATGTGGATCGAATCTAGAAATTACGTTTATGGTCAAACAAATAATCCCTATAATACGAATAGAATCGTAGGAGGATCTTCAGGAGGAGAAGTGAGCTCATCTCATTACATCGAGTAAGCATTCTCAAGTTTTTCATTAATTCTCCGTTTATGTATCGTAGGCATGTATTGTGTCCTGTTGCGGATCTCCTCTTGGATTAGGTACAGATATAGGAGGTTCTGCTCGTTTACCAGCGTACTTCTGCGGTGTTTATGGTCATAAATTGACTGGAGGTTGGTTAAAATCGTTTTTCAATATGTACATATATCCAGGAAACATAAATAATAATCGTTATTCATTATCCATAGGTTTAGTAAATACCAAAGGTATGTCATTCCGGGATGGTAGTGAGAAAGTAACTATTGTTGCTGCTGGTGGCTTAGTCCGATATGCCGTTGATTTGAAACCGGTGAACTTGGCTTTAGTTTTGCCCGAAAAAATTCCCTTATTACAACTCGACGAAGAGGTTGTGATTATTTTTCATCTTATTGCTGCGATTTTATTTATTTTTGATTTTGTAATTTTCTGGTACTTAGGTAAATGCGAAAAAATTTAATTATTTTTACATCGAACAACCCGGAGACAGACTGTGCAGCCCTATTGGTTCAGAATGTAATAATGCTCTTTTAAAAGTAGTTCGTCTGATCAAGGAACACAGTGGTTTTGATAATTCGCCTCAAAAAGTAAATATTATCTATACGTAATTATAATTTATTTGTTTGCCTCGTACAAAAAGCTGTTTTTATCTTTAAAGGTATACTTTTCCGGGTTCAAATATTCGTACAGGTTGTGGAAATATCAGATGTCTAAAGAGATACATGATTTTGCTAAAGCTCTAGCCAATCAAGAGGTAATTCTTGATAGAATTTGAGAAATAATTTTTGAATAATTACGTAATATATTATTGACGTAGGAACCGAAAAATGGGTTAGTTGAACTCGCAAAAAAAGTGGTCGGTCAGAGTGATCATACGTTAGCAGCTATCTTGAAACTAATCGATCAATATTTACCATTACCTAATGCTGCTTGGGCAGGGGAAGAAATTCGACTCTAGGGCAATAGCTTTTTGTAAGTCTTTTTGGGATAGTAAATCGCACACCCCTCAAAAACCCCCCCTCTCCCCAAAAAAAATTTGACTCATTTTTTTTTTGAACCGTGGTTATCTGTGATTAGTATTCAATTTACACCAAAAATAAAAGTTATTTAGTTTGAGATGTGTTGTTATTGCACTGGAGGTGCAAAATCTGAAGATTCTTTGTCAAATACATTTTTCTTTTCGCAGAAAAAACTTGGAGACAATGGTGTTCTGCTGTTTCCATCGTATGCTTCGACAGCACCTTATCATTTCGTTCCATTTTTCCGACCGTTTAATTTTTCAACTTGGGCGATATTCAACGTTTTGAAATTTCCAGTTACTCAAATTCCAATTGGATTGAGCAAAGATGGATTACCATTAGGTATTCAGGTCGTTGCTGCTCCTTATCAAGACAAATTGTGCTTCGCTGCTTCGGAGTATATTGAAACTTTGACCGGCGGCTGGGTACCGCCGTTTTCTTCTTAATACTTATTTGTTTAAATTATCAGTATTATTAGGAGTATTTTTAATAGTGATGAAAATTTTATCGTTTGAAACACTCGAACGCGAGTGACGAATTTTAGTATTGTTGATTGTTTTTATATTTATAGATATCATTAATGGTAGATGGTAGATTTATATTTTGGTATTTTTTCTACTGGTTTAGGGTATTAGAGTTTTATTTCCTTTTTGCACCTACTGTGATGTGAATAAATCAAATTTTATATTTGAGTTTGTTACTTTCATTTCGTAATTAGTAATAATTTTATTTTAATTGGAATCTTCTTCGAGACTTCGACCCCTTTTGTGATAATTTTCTTACAAAAGCTAGTAGAATGAAATTGCTGATCGTGTGAAAATGGAAATATTGCATTACTTACATTGTTACATTCGATAAAACAAATGAAAGCCTCATTTAGGTATTTTCAGTTGAATTCGTTTTTTGAAAAAGAAACATTTTTTTATTTAAAAAAAATGTCTATTCAGCATAATACCGTTATATTTTTGTAATTGCAGCGTTATTACGTAGAAGAAACATTTTTGCCCATCAACGCTGCGGTGGTAGGAGGAGGTTAATGATCGGATTGGTTGGTATCGGTGGCTCTAGGAACAAAAGCCCGACTAAAAAAACTGTATTCTTGTGAAATAAACAAGACGCATTAACAGCATTGAAGGATGCATGTGCAAACATCAATGAACGACGGAATCAAAAGAAGTAATGTAATGTTGCCAACCTAGTTTAGTTAAACTGGAAATTCTTGTAATAAGAAGATTGAGGGATGAAAACAATTATTTTTTTATCTGAATGAAATATACGTACGCTGGTAGGGGTGGCGCCTGTTCACCGCTGTGTAAGAGAGTAGAATGGGTAACCGTGAAGACCTCTGTCTTTCTTTCACGTGACATTTCAATTGTTAGGTATTGAATTACAAACAATAAAGACAGAATGGATCAAGATGAGCCGGTGATATTATAACTTATACGTAATTTTCGATTAAAAATACGTTCAACTTCAAAATAATTAGGTACCTACCAAGTATTTTAATCAGAGAAGTCTGAAATTTATTGATATTGATAATTATTACTTGCCATAGATTATTTAAAAGGCTCTGGTGTGATTTGGGGGTCATTTGGCCCTTGGTAGAACTTTGACAAAATTTTTATGCCATTCGACTTGTCTATGTAGTAGATGATTTTAGAGCGCAAAAACGAATTTTTACCACACAACCCGGGGGCGGAGGCCTCAAAATACGTGATTTTCACGCTAAAAATTCTATCTCCGCGAGTTTTCAACCGATTTTTTTCAAACTTGGCACGTAGGCAGAGGTACTCGAGGGGAGTATCCTGAAATTTTTTCAGATTTTGTCGACCACTACAATGACCTTAAATTTGACCTTGAAAGTTTAAAATCGCCCTGGGGGCACCGTTTTGGCGGGTGGTATAAAAAAAATATTTTTTTCATATTTCTCACTCTATTTTACACTACTTAGGATTTTTTTCAGATTTTTTTCGAGTGGTGGCCTATGCGTGACGTTCAAAAAACCGATAAATCGGTCGTTTTACCTAATACTTGAGAAATACACTTTGAAAAAAGACAAACATGTTAATCGCAATTTTATAGCTGGAAAAGCTTCTGTATGATCTCCAGAGTCTTTGATAAATTCGCATCGCCCCAGTCCCTATTGCTTTTTGAGGGGGAGGGGGGAGGTGGACCCTTATGAAAGAAAAAAATTGTTTTGCACTGATTTCGCTCAAATTCACGTAAATGGTTCTGTAGGTGTAGAAGTACTCCCCAAAAAATTTTAGCCCCCCTCGACCTTAGGGGACTGAGCCATCGCTTCCCAAAATTGGACATTTTTGGTTAAAATGACAAAAAATCGAGTTTTTTCGACTATTAAAACCGCCCCAAAATTCTAATTTTGAAAAACTTGGTATTTTCTGTGCACATTTTGAGGTGACGAATTCGACTAGCCCAGCAAATTTTTCATTCGAATTGTTTACACCCCCCCCTCCCCACCCCATCACGGCCCGTTTGAAAGTGTAAAGATCGTGGTTTTTTCAGCAAAAAGTGATCTTGTAATTTTTTTTACGAAATTCAGCTCCCGACACATCAGGGAGCTAGTGGAATTGTATCTACCTAACTTAAATTTTCAATTAGGTGAACGAAAAATATTCAGCCACCAAACCGAAATTTTGGGAAGCAATGGCTAAACCTCTCCCCCAAGTCGCGGGAGCCTAAAATTTTTTGGGGAATATTTCTATGTAATTTTTCATAAAATTGCTCAGATTTGAGAAATAATGGCTCAGCCTCCTGATGTGTCGGGAGCTGATTTTGTTAAAAAAAATTCTGTACCTTAATAAGTTGCCATGTAAAGTTGAGCAAAATCGATGCGAAATAAAAAACATTTTTTGAAACGGGCCCCCTCACTTTCACCCCCCCCCCCCCAACACGGGGGGTAGGAGCGGTGTGTGTTTTACCACACACTCGAGACATCATAATTGAACATTTTGAATCAAAAAATTTTCACATTCTCGCGAAATGTCATTTTTGGGTCACCTATGTAACGAGGTCATTTTTGCTGAAAAAACCACGATCTGTACACTTTCAAACGGGCCGCGATGGGGAGGGGGTGTAAACAATTCAAATAAAAAATTTGATGGGCTAGTCGGATTCGTCACCTCAAATTGTGCACAGAAAATACCAAGTTTTTCAAAATTAGAATTTTGGGTCGGTTTTATAGCAATAGGGGCTGGGACGATGCGAATTTATCAAAGACTCTGGACATCATACAGAAGTTTTTCCAGCTATAAAATTGCGATTAACATGTTTGTCTTTTTTCAAAGTGTATTTCTCAAGTACTAGGTAAAACGACCGATTTATCGGTTTTTTGAACGTCACGCATAGGCCACCACTCGAAAAAATCTGAAAAAATCCTAAGTTAGTGTAAAACAGAGTGAGAAATATGAAAAAAAAAAATTTATACCACCCGCCAAAACGGTGCCCCCGGGCGATTTTAAACTTTCAAGGTCAAATTTAAGGTCATTGTAGTGGTCGAAAAAATCTGAAAAAATTTCAGGATACTCCCCTCGAGTACCTCTGTCTACGTGCCAAGTTTGAAAAAAACCGGTTGAAAACTCGCGGAGATAGAATTTTTAGCGTGAAAATCACGTATTTTGAGGCCTCCGCCCCCGGGTTGTGTGGTAAAAATTCGTTTTTGCGCTCTAAAATCATCTATGTACTACATAGACAAGTCGAATGGCATAAAAATTTTGTCAAAGTTCCACCAAGGGCCAAATGACCCCCAAATCACACCAGAGCCTTTAAAATGGAAAAAATTAATTGGAGGTAATTCATTTGTTCTAAGTTCTACTTTGGTTTTCAAATTTGAAATGCTAAATTTTGGAGATTTGATAGATACCACTGTAGAATAAGAGTAATGAGGTATCATTTTAAATTGGCACCTAAATAAAAACTTTAAAAAATTCATAGCAGACTGGGGTACTGTATCAAAATCGAATTTTTAGTTCGGAACATTTATTGTAATTCAGTGCCTAATGAATAAAATTCACGTTTTGGGGCTCAGAAAAGGAGTTCGGATGAGCTCATAAGCTGAAATTTGGACATGTTCGAGAATCGAAATGATATTGATTAGCATTGATGAGTTCAAAATTTAAAAATAATAATAATAATAATATGTGACGTGTTGTTTGTTACCTACATTTTTTAGGGCACAGAGTTCGAATCTTTGCTTATTTTTTCGATTTAACCCTTCATTGCTCTCTTAGAACCCCAATATTGAAAAAAATGAGTGCAGACAATGTCAATAGCGTGTGGCACATCGATTCTCACTGATTTGAGGTCGCCGATTTCGAATAGCGACATAATTTACAATCAGATTGACACACTCGCGCTCTAATTCGTCCCCCTTCCCTGACTTCCTTTTTGTAATCCTAGAGGGGGTCGATTGCGCGCGCGAGATCCCAGTTTGAAAATTTGTTTGCTAAAAAAGGATGAGAGGTATCCTCATGTGAATTTTTTCAGATTTTTAAATGGTATCATCCTTCATCTTTGATTTTTTGTTATGAAAGTTGAGCTCTTATCCCAAAAGTTTACCTTTGAACTTGTAAAAATTCTATTATTGTTTTTGAATCTCCCTATCAATTCTCTTCAAACCCCCACAAACAATTTTCCGAGAAGTGTTCCCAAGATATGAGTTTTCAGAGTTGAGTGGCTTGGCAAAAAAAAAATGCAATTCCAATGTACTCTTAAATTAGGTACCTACATCAGATAGCTATTTTCAACGCATAAAGATTTGAAAAAAAAAAACATTTTTTGGGCCTTCAAAATCCAATTTTTCGAAACCTTTGCCCTCGTTTCGCTCTGGCATGAACAATTTCAAGATATGTGAGCTATTTGAAGCAACATTGCGAAAGAAGTCTCCCTGTCCTCCCTCCCTCTAAAATCCTTCTGGTATTCCAATTCTTCATACCCATTTTGTACATCCCCCCCAAAAAAAAGTTTCTAAAGTTGTAACCTTTGCTTTTGTTAATTTTATATTGAAATTAGGAATATTTCATATCAACTCGAACCAAGAAGTTGGGTCTTCCGTTTTCGCTAAAATTTTGTTTACGAGTGCCCCTTGAATGGTCTTATGAAATAACCAGCATTCTTTCCATCCTAACCCTCGAAGACGAAGGATCTGGGGTGGTATAGACCTCGTAATTTTTGAGGAATAGTGATTTTTCGCCAAACTGTACAACTTTGAAGGCTTATATTTCGAGATCGGTTGTATGTACTTGAGGAAAAACTGTTTACGAAGTTTGAAAGAGAATTGATAGGAGATTCAAAAACGATAATCACATTATGAAAGGCTTGAAGTTGAACTTCTGTAGTGAAAGCTCAACTTTCATGATAAGTACAAAAGATGAAGGCTACCATTGAAAAATTTGAAAAAAATTACAATAAGTAAGCTCTTTTCCCGCTTTTTTCAATCAACAAATTTTCAAGGTGAGATCTCTACACCCCTGGGAGTAAAGGGTCCACAATTTCGACCAAAAATCCAAAAAAATCGACAAAGTAAAGTGACACATCGAATTCTACTAACTCGAAGGTGCAGAGTTCGAATATATATCAAGTTTTTCGATCCGACCACTCTGAACTCCCTTATCAGCCCCTTGATAAAGTCAAAATTCAAAAAAAATGAAAAGTAACGTGTGACCTATCGTTTGCTAGGTTTTTAAGGGCACTGAGTTTAAATATTTATTATTTTTCGGGATTTGACCCTTTTATGCCCCCCCCCAGCGACCAATTTTGAAGAAATGTTGCAAGACAATGATTAGAGGTTAGTAGAACTAAGTGCTAAAATTCGAGTGGGGGGCACTGCGGTACCTCTTGCTATGAAATTTACTAAAAATTTGAATTCTGCAATCTCATATCTTTCAAAATTTGAAAATATTTTATTTTGTTAACAATGTTTTCCTCTATACCTATTTTTGAGAAAACTATTGAAAGTGTTAAGTAAATCAAAAAATTAGTTGGCGTGTAAGAAGTGTAGTGGATTTCATTTCGAAAGGCAGAGGGTAAGATGAAAATGAAAAAATATCTACTTGAATTCTCTCACGTTCTACCGAACAGAAAGATTTCAAACTCGCCGAGATAACTATATTTTGCATCCTAAAATTCACTTGTGGCTCAGTTTTTAAAATAAAAATAAAAAAATTTATAGGTGGGAGGGAGATGGATGTAGCTAAATTTTGAGTGGGAGTTCTGTAGTAATCTGTAACATGAAATGGGCAAAAAATTTGGATTATATGACCTCAAATTCGAGGATAAACATGTACAGTTTATCCTATTTCATTTCATTTAGCTCAAATTTGGAAATTTGTCAATTTTTGAAAATTCTTTTTTCCGCAATAATAAGGAAACTATGGTATTGAGTAAATCGGAAAGTTTGTGATAACAAAAATTACTTAGGGTGTCAAGTTCTACGGGAATAGTAGGGTTTGAAAACTTAATTACCAATTTTCTTCATTCGTACTTGCCTATTATAGGATGCAAAATTCAGGTGGGTAATTACGACTTCAAAACCTACTACTCCTATAGAACTCGATGTTCTGAGTAATTTTTGTTATTACAAATTTTTCAATTTACTCAATAGTTTCCTTAATATTTAGGATGAAAGAATTGTCGAAAAATGAAAAATCTACAAATTTTGGGCAAAAAAATTCATTTATCATAAACTGAAAGCGTTTCCTCCCTAAATTGAGGTCGCAGAATCAAAATTTGGGCCAATTTTATCCTAAGAGCAACCCAAAACCCCCACTCAAATTTCCATAATTTTCTCCTCTTTACCTCATGAAAATGAATTTTTTTTGGAAAAATTCCACACGAGCATCGATGATGTAAAAATTCAGAAGTATACAAAATTTGAACTATTTTGGTTGAGTAGAAGCCGAGAAAAATTGATTTTTTGTAGATTTCATCGCGATTTTCTGATTTTTTGATGCACGCAAAAAAGTACACTGTATACTATAGTACTAGGCTACGTGTTTTCGTTCCAATCGAAGAAGCAAAGTTTTCTTGCAAATTACGATTTTTTTCCATTTCCTTAGCTTCTACCGAATGGATTTTGTTCAAATTTCGTATACCTCTAAATTTTTACATCATCGATGCACGTGTGGAATTTTTTCAAAAAAAAATTATTTTCATAAGCCGAAGAGGGAAAAATGCGCAGAAATTTGAGTGGGGGCCTTTGGGTTGCTCCAAGAATGAAATCGGCCAAAAATTTGGATTCTACTACCTCGATTTATGGAGGAAACACTTTCAGTTTATGCTAATTGAATTTTTTTGCCCAAAATTTGAAGATTTTCTATATTTTGATAATTCTTTCTTCCGAAATATTAAGGAAAATATTGAATAAATTGAAAAATTTGTGACCACAAAAATCACTCAGGGTGTTAAGTTCTATAGGAATAGTAGATTTTAAAAACTTAATTACCAATCTTCTTTATTCTTACTTGCCTATTATAGGATGGAAAATTCAGGTAGGCATTTACGACTTCAAAATCAACCACTCCTATAGAACTCGACATTCTGAATAATTTCTGTGATTACAAATTTTCTGATTTATTCAATAGTTTCCTTAATATTAAGGAAGAAAGAATTGTCAAAAAATAGAAAATCTCCAAATTTTGGGCAAAAAAATTCAATTAGCATAAACTGAAAGTGTTTTCTCCATAAATCGAGGTAGTAGAATTCAAATTTTTGGCCGATTTCATTCTTGGAGCAACCCAAAGGCCCCCACTCAAATTTCGAGGCATTTTTTCCAATTCGGCTTATGAAAATACATTTTTTTTTGAAAAAATTCCGCATGTGCGTCGATGATGTAAAAATACAGAAGTATACAAAATTTGAACTATTTTGGTTGAGTAGAAGCCGAGAAAATTGATTTTTTGTCGATTTCATCGCGATTTTCTGATTTTTTGATGCACTCAAAAAAGTACACTGTATACTATAGTACTAGGCTACGTTTTTTTCGTTCCAAGCGAAGAAGCGAAGTTTTCTTGCAAAGTACGATTTTTTTCTATTTCCTCAGCTTCTACTCAATGGATTTTGTTCAAACTTGGCAAACGAATATTTTTTTACATTTTCGATGCATGGGTGGAATTTTTTCAGAAAAAAAATTTATTTTCATAAGCCGAAATGGAAAAAAATGCCCCGAAATTTGAGTGAGGGCCTTTGGGTTGCTCCAAGCATGAAATGGACTCAAAATTTGGATTCTGCTACCTCGATTTAGGGAGGAAACACTTTCGGTTTATGCTAATTGAATTTTTTGTTTGTCCAAAATTTGGAGATTTTCTATTTTTTGACAATTATTTCTTCCTTAATATGAGAAAACTATTGAGTAAATTGAAAAATTTGTGATCACAAAAATTACTCAGAATGTTGAGTCCTATAGGAATGGTTGGTTTTGAAATCGTAATTACCAACCTGAATTTTTCATCTTATAATAGGCGAGTACGAATGAATAAGGTTGTTAATCAAGTTTTCAAAACCAATTATTCCTATAGAAATCGATAGGTATGCTTAGTAAGTTCAATTATTATAAATTTTTCGATTTATCAAGTAGTTTCCTTAATTTTAAGGAAAAAAGAATTGCCAAAAAATTTAAAATCTCCGAATTTCGGGGAGAAAAATTTCAGTTAGCAGAAACCGAAAGTGTTTTTCCTTCAAATTGAGGAAGTAGAATACAAATTTTGGGTCAATTTGATCATAGGAGTAACCTCCGTACCCCCACTCAAATTTCAACCCATATTCCTCCTTTTAGGACTATGAAAATGAAATTTTTTTGAAAAAAATTCCACGTGCGTATCGGTGACGTAAAAATACAAAAGTGTACTTCATTTGAACGCATTCCATTCAGTAGAAGCTGAGAAAATGCAAAAAAAAACGTAATAAAAGAAAATTTCGCTTGAAGCGAGAAAACATGAACAAATGATCTCCCCTCCCCCCAATTACATCAGATAAGAATTTTCACAGCATAAAAAAATGTATTTTTTGGAGATAAAAAAATTCAATTTTTTCAAAGCTTTACTTGAGCACAAATAAATTACAGGTACTATTCTGTGAATTATTTAAGCGAGAGTATGGAAGAAGGCTTCATTTTATCTCTTTACCCTCAAAATTCTCCTGGAATTCCAGGTTTTTATACACACTTTGTACCCTTGTAAAAATAAAGCTCCCGACGCCACTTGCCTATAGAACTTGATGTGCTGAGTTCTCTCGCATTTCTGAATCAGTGAAATTTATGAAAAATCACTGAAAAACAACCAGAATTGCAGCACAGTAATAAATCAATGAAAATTTTTTCACTGAAAGCAAGTCAGTGAAAGAAAATCACTGAAAATTCAATAAAAACTCAGTGATATTTACGAAATTCACTGGAAATCTGTGAAATTCTTTGAATAATCAGTGAAAAATCGTTGAAAATCAGTGAATTTTACTGATTTTTCCTGTGCTGCAATTCTGACTGTTTATCAGTGATTTTTCACAGATTCGAAATGAGAGAGTAATATCGGTTATTACGAATTTCTCAATCTCTAGAACTTTCTTTAGGTAGGTAAAATATAAAGACGAATTTTCAAAAAATTAAAAATCTCGAATTTGGGCAAAATAAAATGAAATAGGTAGTAGAAAATGTATGTGTTTATCCCCTTCTTTGACATCTCAAACCTCAAATTTTTAGACAAAATGATTCTAGGGGTTAACTCATCGCTCCCTTCAATTTTAACACCGACTCTTTTTGTCTCGTCTTTCTGCTCAAAAATTCAAATTTTTTATTGAATAACTTCACTGGTGCCTCCAGGATGACAACTTTTCTATTGAAAAATCACCTTTTTTTCTACTATTGCAACGAAGTATAAAAAATATCTTTCCTCTTTGAAAAATTTCAAATATTAAGTACGTTGAAAATAAAAAATGTCAATCATTCAAAATTTGAATAAAATTCTATTTTAAAAGTTGAGTTTTGTAGCAAAATTGAACTCTTTCGGATATAAATATGTATTTAGTAGAATGTGAAAAAAATGATTTTTCATTTCCATTTCAATATCTGCGATTCCATTTTATTAAAAAAATCCGCCACACTACATGGATTTCTTTTTTTTGAGAGAAAATCGAATCAAAATTAAATGTTTTTTCGATGTAAAAAGAGAGAGGATAGTTCGTAGTGGTACCTACAAACTAACAAGGGAGGTATCTCAACTTGAAATAAAATTTTGAGCCGAAAAAAAAAAATAAATCGAAAGTAGATCATAAAAGAACCTCATATCTAAAATTTCACCCGCTGAAGTTCATTTTTCGAATTTTGGCGAATTTCTGAAATTTCAAAATTATTTTATCGTCCTGCAAAATATGAAAATTTGATGTTGATGCCGACAATTTGAAATATATATACTTCATTTTCGACCTCCCGAATTGATTGAACGTGGTTCCGAGACGTTTCGAAGTCTGCAAAAATTTTTGGAATTTTCCAGTAATTGAGAAAAGCTTACAAAAATGGTCCATGTGAACTTCAGTACCTGTAATAGTACATTACTTATACGGTGACCTATCTGATCGATTCAAGATAATTTTCCGAAATTCGTATTTTTCAGTTTAAATCCATAATTATCTTTTTGACAGAAAATTTTTCTGAAAAAATTTAAAAATACGCCAATAGCGTACCTAACCTACCTACGCTTTGAAGTAAAAAGGACCCTATTTTCGATAAAACAGGTCACCGGTATGCGTAATCTACGATTATAGGTGCGGAAGTTCATATGGACCATTCTTATGGGGCTTTTTTTGGTGCTGGAAAATTCCAAAAAAATTTAGAGGCTTCGAAACCTCTCGAAAAAGCTTTCAATCGATTCGGGAAATCGAAAATGAGGTATACTTATTTCAAATTTCATATTTTTCTGTTGATTAGATGAAATTTTCATATTTGCTTGACGATGAGGTAATTTTGAAATTTTAAAGATTCGTCAAAACCCAAGAAATTAACTTTAGCACCTGAAATTTTGGATATGGGGTTCTTTTATGACGTACATTCGATTTGCTTCTTTTCATACCACAATAATGTTGTCTTAGTTTCTACACACAATGGGGTGACAGCGAACCCATGTCACATTCCTTTCCAAAAAAATACCGCCTTTCGACCTCATCCCTACGTCCTTAAAGGTACAGTTAGTTACTGTTCTCGTTCGTCGCCGACGTCGCCTTGTCTTCTTATACATAACATCTACAGCATTAGAAAAGGGATTGGAAGAAACAATCCATGAACCGGTTTCCTCATGTCTCGTTTCTCTCTTGGTACCTGATCTAAAAACCACCCACGCTACATGCGAAGCGCAGCACGAGTATAACTACGCTTCACCATGTGCATCACTGCAGAACATCTGTTTCTGAACTGTTTGAATTGGAAAAAAATGTGAAGTTTGATAACGAACGAAACTACCCAACTTTTACTCGCTTCTACGCGATCACCACTCATCCCGGCGTTGCCAGCAGTAACCCGAAGTCGGGCTTCGTTCCGATTACCGTTATCGGTTGGTATCACGAGAAGAGGAGAGGGAACATTTAGCGATAACGATTAACAAAATTTTAGCAATTTTTTTTCTCACATCTAGTTGAATTCTCATCGATTCGTCTTGTGTTGCTATTCATTCTAAAAAACTTATTGTAAATTTGAACTTTTCTTATTGACTCGTGCGTTTTGACGTTTTATGTGATCTACGAGATTATTTAATGAATAACGAAATTAAAACCAAAGGTAATTTTAATTACTGACAAAATGACAAATATCAAAGATCCGGAGCAGTTTTTCGAAGGAGCTGAGAAATTGTTGGAGATATGTTCACCGGTAACGGTGGAAATTGTGATGGTGACCTCAGAAAGATACCTAGGTAATTATAAACCTTTATAAATGTTTCGAATTTTGGAAACATACGGTGATATGTGTTTTTTCGGTTTCAGACAAAAAATTGGAAAGTATGCTGAAATTGGTCCATTGCGAGGTGATAAGCTTCTCCAGCAATGAACATATCGATGCTTATGTTCTAAGGTAAAAAAATTGGCATTACGGATTATATTACTGTATTTTAGGATCAGTTATTCCTTCTTCGTCTTGCATGAGTAACCTCTTAAAGAGGAAATTGGTGGTAAATCATTACTTATCTCAATCCGGCGGACGGGGTTTCAAACTTAATTCCGTCTTATCACAAATCAATCGTAGATTAATTGAAATTTTAAAACCTTTCACAAAAAATTAAACGCCATCTATAACTTTGCTCTTGATCATGGTTCAGTGTACTTGACGTGAGCTTTTGATGGGTTATACCGTGCCACCTGTAAATGAGAAGTAAATCTAATCAATGATATGGATCAGTTGTACAAACCAAGTGCATGCTATTAAGATTATTCGAAGTTGAGTAATTTTTCTGAAGAAAATTGCACGTGTGTAATCTTGGCTGGATTGTCCTTCCTAAATGCGCCAGCGCATTCGATAAAAATTCCCATCGATCGAAACATTTTCTATTTTTTTTTCATTTTATTCGAAGTCCAAGCTTTACGTACTTTGATGATTGAACAGGTCTTTGAAATAATAAACAAATAAACAAGACAAATTTTGGATATTAAATTGAAAGCGAGCCAACTTTCATGTTTGTCGCGACAGCGTCGAATGCAGTCTCGTAAAATTTTGGAAATGGGAAATTTTTCACCTGCAATTTTTTCAATTCCCATTCGAAAATTTCTCAGAATAATGTTTCATTTGCCTATTCATCGAAAAAAATGTAGGTATAACTATTAAAAGTCATTTGAAGCCAAGTTTAACCTGTAGAGAATGTTTGGCAAATTAGAGATTTTTTTGGAAGTGTTTTAAATAACTTGCTAGAAAATTTGGCAACCAATACTTTTTCAAGTTTTTAATCATAAACGTTCGAAAAATATTGCCAATGACCTTACAAAATATACCATAATTTTACCTTTAGGAAAAATCAACCGAGTACTTGAAATTTTGTTACGAAAAACTAACGATGTGCTTATCGTACGTAGCAAATTTACTTAATTCCGATCACCTAGTTGAAAATTTTCTTCACTATTTTTCTATCTCCTTTTAGTTTGGTCACTTGCGTGTTTTTTTTCGACGTCAGTGGTTCTCAAAGAGGCGCAATAATAATAAAAAATTGTAAAGAGGAGTTGATTATGGGGTAACCGTGAGCGAAATTCTTTCAGCGAAGAATTAAAGTGGACACGTTTCTATCATACACATTAATCAAGTTCGAAGTTCGTTGTATTACGCGTTCGAAATGTAATTTGCCATAAGCGAGAGAAAATATGCGATGGTGGGGATGATGAATTGATTTAATTTCTAGTGACCGGGGGCGGAAATACGTACCTGGGTATTTTCAAAGCACCTGCATTCTTTTTGATTATCGGATAAAAATTTGATACGGATGGTACAATAATAATACATAGATTAGAATTTGATAAATACCTATGTACGTCCGGTAGATTTTGCATGATGCAAAAAGAGCAGGCGAGCTGAATTCTGGTATAGGTTCGTTTTTTTATGTTCTGCCTGAACGAGGATTTAAGGTGTCCGATCCTCTCCGGTGTGAGGGTTCCCTTTTGTTGTGGATTTTTGTCTTCTAAAATTCAGTTTTTGTATCTTCATTGTGTGGATTAAAAGAAATTTTTGTAAAGCAGCGTCAAACTCACAATGTTTTCATTTGCTCCCTTAAGGTACCTCTAGTCTTTCACCCTTCTCTTTTGAGTGAAGCTAGATTGATGATGATGTCATTTTTACCTAAATCAAACCCTCTGATCACGGTTATGAAGTTGGATTTTTAGGTGAACCTCAACAAGTGCCTCTTCGGTGGAAAAATGAGGCTCTTAAGGGTCCCATTTTCCCGGGATATTTCCCCAAAATTTTGGGGGATCTTTTGAAAACCTCGGATTTAAAATTTTGACGTTTTTTGAAACTCGGTCGAGTCAAACTATGTAAAATTTTTCCTAAACCCTTTTACTTTTTCAAAAATGAAGAAATCGGAGTGATTTGTTGGCTCAAAAATTGACAAGAGTTCCCACAGATAAAATAAGGCGGATTTTCCCCAGACATAAAATTCTAAACTAACCAATGGAATTTGGTTCTGATAGTCTGAAAGTGTTTTCTAATCAAACAAGTCATAAGAAAATTTTACAATCAGTACTTTTTAGGGAAAGACCCCATAAATTAGCTCTTTATCCCTTTCCTGAACCATCCTATAGAGCAAAATTTTATTTTTCTTGGCATTTTTTTGATAATTTAAATTTTTGCAAATTTTCATCGAATTTTTGCAAACTTGTAGGGGTGCTACTGTCTGAGTGTTTAGGAAAAAAATTCAGATGTTTCTTGTTGAAACTTGTGTTTGATACTTTCAAATCGAGTTTTTAGCATAAGTATTGTTTTTGGGGGAGTAATTTTGAAAAAGTAGGTAGGTATACGACTATACGTTACGTATTTATGTGGTACTTAGGTACAACGTGATGTTCTTCAAAAATTTTTAGGTGGCACATCACGTTGAAAAATGTAAAAAAACTAAAAAAGTATCAACTTAGATATGTTGTGATGTACCGACGGCATATCCGGGGGGGGGGGGGTGAAAATCCCAACTCAAATTTTCAAAATTCCCAACTACATATAGGCGATATCAGAATTCCGGGGGAGGAGGGTGAGATTCAAATTTGCGAACCAATTTTTTCAAACTTTTCTGGCTGATTTCTTAAAATTTACATGTAGGTACTAATTTTTTCCAAAGCACGTGAGGTTTTTTGATTTTTTTACTCGTTTTCATCATTTTTGGGAACTTTTGAAGTTTTCACAACCCATTACTATAAAACCCTTTTTGAGATAAAAAAATCTAAATGAATTTTTCATTGGTTACTCCAAATTTTGATTTTTTTTCAACCCTACAAACAATATCATTGTAGTTGAAAAAAACATACGAAATAGTTTATTTGTCTTGAGCGAAAAAAGGATTGAGTTTCGAAGAAAAATTATAATTTTACATCAATAAAATTTTGTAGGTTCAATGTAAAGAATAGAGAGATGGATTTAGCCCGAGCAAAGCGAGGGCGAAAATTTTAGAAAACCTCAAATTGAATGTACAATAAAAGAGTGTTTTGAAGAATAAACTTTAATGAAAAATCGACTGCTAGAAATATACCATGACCGAGCGTAGCGAGGCCGAAGCTTTTGAAAAATTAGATTTTCAAATATCAAAAATAAGTTTTAAGGAGAACAAGAACAATGAAATTATTTGGAATAATTTTGAAGAAAAATGCGAAAAAAAGTACAACTATAAATTTTTTTTGGTTGACGAGTAAAAATTTTCAAAAGGCAAGATAATTGATCATTTTTTTCCTAAAAAAATATTTACTACAACGGTTTAATTCTTCGCTGGGAAAATGATCAATTTTCAGTTGAAAAAGATTGGGAAAATGACTAATTTTCCCAACTCACAAGTGAAAATTTTGTTGATTTCCGACTTTTAAAATAGGTAACCATTTTATTTATTCATTTTTCATTTAAAAAATAAATACCAATCGTCCCAGCTGATATTGGTGCTCATCACTTGGGAGAACGACCAATTTTGAGTTGTAAAAAAATTCAATTTTGGGTTGGGAAAATTACCAATTTTGAGTTGGAACAAGTGAAAATTTTGTTGATTTCTAACTTTTAAAATAACCATTTTATTTATTATTTTTCATCAAAAAAATTAATCCCAACTGTCCAATTTTCCCAACTGATGTGTTGAAATGTTCAATTTTTCAACTCACAAGTAAAAAATTTCCTCAGGGGGGAATCTCCCCCCCTTCCCTCTATCGGTATGTCACTATGCTGGGAATCAATCCATAAAAGGTAAGACCTGACCATCCAAATTTTGACATTTTCTGTAACTTTTTGAAAAATTTTGACCAATTGATATAACCCAAATGACTTTTTGTTGCACTTTTGAATACTGGAAAAAAATGAATCGAAATGTTACCTTTTTTAAAAAATGAAAAAATACGCAGTGGTTCCAAAAATTTTCAATTTTGAGAAATCATTATGCCTTCCACTGAAGGCGATTTTTGAAGAACCCACGTAACTTCTCAAAAAGTCAGCAAATTTTATTGTAAATTTCTTTGAAAATTCGACAATTTAGTTGAAAATTGCCAAATTTTCTCAAAAAGTCAGTAAATTTCTTCCTTTTTTTGCCAGAAAATCTCTTATTTTCATCCAATAACTGGTTTCATTTTTCCGACCGATGTTCCTTTTCTCGTGGATGGTCATATTTTGTGAGTTATTGAGCAAACTTCGAATTTGGGAGGCTCAAATTCATAATTGAGAGATATGCTTGTCCCTGATAGGACAGAACACTTCAAATCCTTGTTCAAGAGGTAGGACATAAAAATTTACCAATACCTAAATTCAGTTTGTTTGCTCGTTTTGCATCGCACCCTCTTATTTTTGTGTGGGCATTTGAATTGTTTCGTGTACCTATTTGAACTGATGTGATTTTGTCTATTATCGATGTTTACTCACATCAAAGCGCACCGAAATACTTCTCAAATACAAATAAAACTTGATTTTTGACAACAACAATCAAATATTAGGCTGCTCAGATTACGTACTAAGTATAATCTCCGGCAACCTCTGTGTACGCATCTGTATCTAGAGTTCATTTTGATTGGAAATTTCTAGGGCCCAGTGTATTTTCGACCATATCGAAGGTTTAAATCGAGAATTCTGCTAATTATATGGTTTTATTATCGCTTTTTAATACGTTTGTCGATATTATGTAATTCTACCAAATTAAATTATCCGATAGGAGGATAAGCGAGCGTTGGTTTCGAATCACCACCATACCATACGTAATCATCCGCGAATAGTTGAGCGTATTTTTGGTTAATTAGGTGCGATTCTGTAGTATTGCTGAACTAACCTTCTATAAAAATAATGTATTAAAAGAGATGAACCGTGGTGTAGATGATATAGTATAAAAGAATCGCGGTAGGTGTAAAAATGAGTGTGATTCGCACGATAAGCATTATTTTTGACGATAACTTGAAAATTCCACCTTGGGGAGGGAGGTCAGCGGTAGGGACGAGATTGAAACTGCAGAGAATGCGAGTATCTATTGCCTACTGACACGAATCGATGAAAAATGAGAAAAATTGTTCAGCATGTGCATTGCATGAGCTTATAGCCGGCTAAGTATGGTGGATCTGCCCTTGAAAACCGATTTTGACCGCTCCTATCCCAAAAAGTCAATCATGGTGAGAAAACATTTCGAAAAAATTTTAGACCCTTGGCGGGGCAGGGGCCGAAATGTGTTTTTTTATCAATTTTTTCGTTTTTTGCCAAATGTAGCCGAGAATTTCGCGTTTTTTCAGATAGATTCTAGAGAGTCAGAGGAACCCAAATGAATTTTTTTCAACATTTTCGGGAAATTTTTCGCTGAGTAACGCCCTTTTGAAAATTTTTGAACCCCCTTTTTGTAATGAAGGGTCAAAAGTACGATGAATTTTTTTACCTCCAATCAAGTGCCATTTATCCGTAAGTGTACCACAAAAATTTTGAAAATTTTCAAGTGGTAGAAGTTTGTCAAAAAAATTAAAACTGACGTCTCGAACTATAAAAAACGTGTATTTTAAATTTTTTATACCTATGTTGCATGCACTTCAGTAGTAACAAAAAAAAGTTCGTCCCTCAAAGTGAGGTTTTCGACAAAATTTGGCATTGAAATCGATATGAAATCATAATCGAAGGATTGGAACTCTTGGGACCCCATGCTAGCAAGGGAGCTACCCGAAGTCTGACTCGCCGAATAAAAAATTTTTTGTGCAGGCTTGTAGAGCATCACAAGTAACTTCCACAGTCAAAATTTCAGCCCCTAAAGTTGACATGGGGAGGAGTTATGGGGTTTGAATTTTGAAAAATCGCCTAATACGCCGGAAAAATACAAAAATCAAAATAACTCCTTTGATTATATAAACTCGTCCAAACATGGCATTTAGGAGACGAATTTTATACCACGAACTACCCTCGGTATAGGCCACCGTTGCTGGGATCCATGTGTAACACCACGGGGGGGGGGGGGGGTAAATTTTCACTCATATCTTATATGTGAGAAATAGAAAAATTGTCACACTTCGGAGTGAATTTTCACTCATAATATGTACCTAATATGTACTTTATAGGTGAGAAATCGAGCTTTTTGATACGTCAGGAAACAATTTCTGCAAAATTACATCAAGACTGTTATAAAAAAAACTCCGGATGGCCTATGGCGAGGTTAGTTTGGTAAAAAAATTGGATTTTTGTAATTTTTCGGTGTATTAGGCGATTTTTTGGAATTCAAACTCCCATAACTCTCCCCCATATCAACTTTAAGGGCTGAAATTTTGGATGTGGAAGTTTCTTAAGATATTCTACAAGCCTGTAAAAAAAAATAATTTGGCGTGTCAGACCTCGGGTAGCTCCCTTGTAAGCCTCATCCTTCCACTTTGAGTCAATATAAGTTAGGCATTATGGGTAATACCAAACCAACCAAACTCGAACCAAAAAAAAAATCGGGTCTTCCGATTTCGCTCAATTTTTTTTACGAGTTCCCCTTGAAGGTCTATTCACATAACCACATTTTTCTTCTAACCATCAAGGGGGCTTGAGGGGGGGGGCTCATACTTTTTATGCAATTTCGATTTTTTGCCATCAACTTTGAAGGCTCATATCTCGAGATCGGTCGTACTTGGGGAAAAACTGTTTGTGATGTTTGAAAAAGAATTGGTAGGAGATTCAAAAATGATAATCACATTTTGAAAAGCTCAAAGTTGAACTTTTATAGTGAAAGCTCAACTTTCATGATAAGTACAGGAGATGAAGCTACCATTTAAAAATCTAAAAAAATTACAGCAAGTAGCCCTTTTTATCCTTTTTTCAACCAACAAACTTTCAAGATAGAATCTCTACACCTCTGGAGGGTCCAAAGGATCCACAATATTGAACAGAATTCAAAAAAATTGTAAAAGGAAAGTAACACATCGATTTCTACTAATTCAAAGGAGCTGAGTTCAAATATGTGCTCAGTTTTTTTATCCGACCTCACTGAACCCGTAGAAATCGAATATCGACTTAATTTTTTATGTGCTCTAACCGATCCCCCTCCCTCAATCTTGAGTAATAAACACTGAATTGAATATTTCAAAAAATTGCGACGAGGGGGTCCAAAAAGTAAGTCGTTAAATGATCGTGACTACAGTCAGGTCTCAATCGTACATCCGCGCGCTATTCCTGTTGAAATTGATTTTATGATTGATTTTTGTTCTGGACACTAAAACAAAGAAATTAAGCCCGTATGCCCTTTTCCCCCTCCCCCTTTCCCCAGGGTTCACCACCCAACATTTAAAACGTATGTATCGCCTTATCTATGGGTCGTAATGAAAAAACTTCAAACAAAAGTTGTTCCTCAGTACCTAATGTACATTTTCATTTCTCATCAAAATCCATTTTGGAGCAACTCCTTCCCCCCAAATTTAGAAACAAAATATGTTTTTGAGAAAACCTCTGTAACGGTGAGACTTGGCCCTTGCTGGCTGCTCTCTGTCTTGAGAGTGGGTAGCCTTAAGGGAGTTGGCAGCCGAGTATTGCCAAATACAGATACAACTATTGTTGTATCGAATTCGCGGTTTAATACTAATTGTGATCTCGTTCCGTCACGTTGTGACGATTAAGCTAATTTGTCTAATTCAGTTAATTCGACTATTACGGTGTTCTATATTCTTTGAATAAACAGTTCATCTTTCTATGTGTATTCTGTTTGCGACGGCATCTTTATACTACATTTGGCGCCCGAAACGCTTGTGGACTTGAAAAGTGCACTTCAAGGACCTGTCGACCCCCATTTACCTCAAATCGCTCTGTCGATTTCTTCAATATAGAAAATTATTTCTATACACCATTTAAAAATAAAATACGACTTCGTCAAAGCCGTAAGTGCGTTTTGCAAAAAACGAAAATTAATTATTAGATAATTTATTGTAAATTAATATTTACGCAAATTGCATTTGGATAAAATCCAATATTTTCTATTTTTAAAATTAAAATTCTTTTCTTATTAATTATTTTATTTTTGTGAGTTAACTAGAATAATTCGATCAAACGTATTAGCTATAGCTAATAAAAATTCTATTAAAATGGAACCAGATAATAATAATTCAACGAATCGTAATCGCGACCGGACACCTACGCCGGAGGAAGTGATGGAGAGTGATTTTGCAAATCAACATCGCCCCGTTCGGAATGCTGCTGTTTTCGCAAAAGAGAACATGACGAAAAGCGTCAAACCTCGCACATACAAACGCCGAAATCCAGCTCCGCCTAAATCTACGGTTGCGAGACAACTTTATGTTGAACAGAACGATGGTTCTGAAACGAACGTATCTGAAGATACGGACTACAGCGACTTGGAAACCAAATCGACTGTAAGTATTAGGGCATCAGATAATCCGAAAATTACTGATGATTTATTAGATAACATCGATCCGGACCAAATCAAAGACGTAACTGCGACCTTGAATGCATCGAAGGTCAATGATCTTAGCCGCGAGGTCGTTACCCTCACGAATGGTTCGAATACGAGCTCACCAATGACGTCGCGACCAACTACTTTTGTAGCAACGGCGGATATCCATACGCGTCCCTCGGCTCCGTTAAATTCTACGATGGTCATTTCTACGATAAAAGACAGAAAGGTTAGTGAAAACGCTAATAATAATTCGATCGTGCCTTTTAAAAAACAAGAAATCGTACCGTTAAATTTTCCGCATACCGAAGTGATCGCGCCGCCGCCAATGACTGACGAACAGTCATTTGATAGTATGATTGAGTCGCTATCTAGTATTCGTGATTGGGCTATAACCCAAACCAACCAGACTAGAACTAGAGTTACTAATCTGGAAGACATTTCACAAAATCAACATCTACGCATACAAACGAACGTACAGCAAATTATGAACCTGGAATCGCAGATGATCGTTCAGCATCAGACATCGGAAGAATATCGCGATGCGATATCAGAATTACGTCTGTACCTCGCCGAAAACGATGAAAAGATCGCGAACGTGGACCGCCAACAAACCGAAGCGATAATCCATACTCGCGAAGTCGTAAACGATCGTTTCAGCTCAATTGAACAACAAATGGCAGCTGACAAATTGGAAACGGCGCAGAAAATCGGATTAACGTCCGATGTTGTTGCTAAAATGGCGAAAAAGATGAAAACATTCGAAGATCATCACCCCACGCCGTATGATGTTAAAAAAGGTAAGCTACCTTTGAACAGTAACGATATGCGTAATGCTGGAATATTTTTCGATAACAGCAATCGATTCCATCCTCATAGTTTCGTACGTAAATTCTGTAACTACGTAAAAAATAATAATTTGGACCCTGGTCCAAAGTGCGCTTTGTTCTTGAGCTTCATCGATATCGACCTGAACTGGGTGGATCTTCAAGACGAATCCGACGACTTCGAGCTACTGCTCGAAGATTTCTACGGCCAGTTTTGGAGCACGAATCACCAGCAACAGGCCTTCCACCATTTTCGCGAAAATATTACGAAAGCGAAATCGACCAGCCTCATCGCCAATACGTTTCTGCGCTGGCTGAAAACGTTGAAACGAATGGATAACATTAGTGATTCCGTGATTATACAATCAATGTATAATAAGTTACCAGAGATGATGCAGGCGAAGCTATCAAGACAAGATCGAAGCGATATGGATAGTTTTATTACCTGTATGCGTGAATTAGCACGTGAAAACAACGAATCCGAATTTGACCATAAGATTGAAGTTTCTTCATCATCTTCTTCGAAAAGTCACCGTTCTGAACGTCGTAACGATAGATACGATAAATATGATAACAAGGGTTATCAAAAGAATTATAAGAAAGATAATAGGGATAAAAATAACTCTAGTTATAAGAAACCCTATAAAGGAAACGATGACAAAGAAAAGAAACCGAAAGAAGCTTCATTCTTTAAGAAAACCAACCGTAATGATAAATACGACAATCGTCGTGATAACAAAGGCATAGATAAACAACGCGATGACAGAAACAGAGACAGCCGTAAAGATCGCGATTTCAAACCAACTATAAACGTCAACAAAGTTGAAGCCGAAACGAAATCGTCCGAGCCCGAATCTGAACAGAACAGTAGTTCTGCACGTTCTTCCTCGAGTTCCGAAAATAGTTCGGGAAACGAGTCGGACTAGAAGCCAGTGGGCAACCTTCTAGCGATGTAAAGCCCAACCCCATGCAAATTTTCGAGCAATATGAATTTATCGGCGATGGCGTTGCTCATTTTATAAAACATTCTGAAAAAGACAGTGAATCTTTACCACGTTATTTAAAAAATCAATTATCACTTGAGCAATTGCTCATTGAAATTGAAACGTGTGAATTTACCAAGAAGCGAGCCATCGTATCCGCCTGTCAACTCGAAATAAATTATTCGAAAAAATCTTTTCAAGCTGTCGAAGCCGAACTGCGTGCTGTCATCGATTGTTTGTGTCGTAAAGGTTTCGAGAAAATTATCTTGTTGTTTCCAATCATAAAGCCCAGATTGAAAGGTGAAAAGGCAGTAGGTCGCTGGAGATACGTCTGTTATCGCCGTATGTTTTCTAGACTGACTCAGGATCCTCGTATACATGTGTGGCATGCGCCAGCACATAAGTACCTGCAACTAGAGATGGTTGAGAACTTATCAGGTAAAAAATACGGACGTCCGGCGATAGATAAAAACTACTGTATCATTCCTAAACTAGACAGGTTTAAATTTTCTGATACTATGAAAAAGTATTACATCGCGAACCATACCTTGTCTGATTTAATCTTCACAATGACTGAAGAAATTAAGAAATTTGAATCGAACTTTCACAAATCTAGGAATACTGGTGCTTTGAAAATCTGCCACGAAGGTGAAAACATCTTCGAACCCAACATCAACGCGAAGCTGAAAGCAGAAAGAAGAGAAAACAGTAAGGAATTTTTCAAAATTTCTCTTAAACCCGAAAAACGAATGCTACCTCCAGGTATCAAATCATACGACTCTGATAGCGATGACGAATGCAAACATCATCACCGTCGACGCAAACGTAAACCCATCGATCCCGAAGACATCGATAAACTCATCACCGTAAACAAGCCAACAGAAGCATACGCTACTGCCAACGATACGGACTTGTTTATTACCGCTGATGAAGGTTATAACACGTTAGGCTCGGCCAGTGATGATTCCGAATTTGAAATCAGTGCAATCGACGCCATTGATAATGCAAAGTACAAAATGCGCAAATTAGACGAGAAAATTAAACAACAACTCGTAACTGAATCGATTAAAGATCCTACCTGCGTAGTTGAACTAGAGTTCGAAAACGAAAGTACTGTTGCGGCTCAAATGGACTCCGGTGCACTCCCGAACGTAATGTCCCACTCTTGGGTTGAAAGGATAACAAGGCAACATCCTGATAAGATCATGTACTTGCCGTTATCACGACCCATCCTCCTGAAACTCGCCGACGGAAAGCTGGTCAAAACCATGACCAACATCGTACTCGTATCTCTATGTTTTGCTGACGTACCAATGATTCTACCGTTCTACGTACTTGATACAAACGCTTCCATCTTCATCATTGGTCGCTTATCAATGAAGATTCTTGGAATTGAGCTGAAGCTCAAATTCAATCGTGCCGAATGTACACCTGGACCCGGAGAAAAGAAAAGGATCCTGAAATTCAAAGAAGGTGGTACATATCAAGGCGCTGATATTCTGAGAATTAAACTTGATAAGAAGTATAAACATGAGACCATTCGTAACACTATGGCGAGGACATCAAGCCAAAAATGGATTCCGTTAGATCCTGAAGACGAGGATCACGGACCGGAACAATTTTTAACAAAGTTAAAAAAGGATATCGACGAGGCCATCAAAACTGGCGAAGTTACCCAAGAAGAGGCCGAATTTGCTCACAAAGAACTAGCCGAATTTTCGGATTGTTTTAGCAAATACCCCGGTGCCTACCTCGGTAAACCAGTTGACTTCAAATTCAAAGATGACAAAAGTCATCTCAAGAAATGGAGAGGAGAAAAATACAGACCCTCCAAGAAGTTGAAAATGATGCTTCGCAAGGCCATCAAGGTGATGTTAGCCTTGAAGATTATCCGACCCTCGAAATCAACTTACATCAACACCTTAGCTCCTGTCGTTAAGAAAAATGGCGAACTTAGACTATGTCTAAACGCTGACGAACTCAACCAATGGCTTGAGCGACTCTTAACGGAACCCAGATGCATTGAAACGATTATCAATGAGACGCATGGTAAATGGTTCAGCACGTTGGACTTCGTCGCAGGATTTTGGCAACTGATGCTCAGCGCTCGGTCACGCCAATTCACCGCGTTCCAAGTGGAAGGACAAGTTTTTGAGTTTAACCGAATGCCTTATGGTCTGAAAATCGCATCAGCCGAATTCATCGAAATGATGAACCAAGTCATACCTATCGGTATGGAAGACGTTCAAACGTTCGTGGACGATGTTCTCATCGCAACGGACACTTTCAAGAAAATGGTTGAACGCCTCAAGGCAGTTCTGACTCTGATCAGAGCAAACGGTCTTAAACTTAATCCTACGAAGACTGACCTGTTTAAACGAGAAACCAAACACCTGGGTTACAAGCTTGCCCACGAACAAATCGGCAAGCAGAGCGAAAAGGTACAAAAGTTCACAGACTTTAAGCGTAAACATACTGACAAAAAAGGAAAATTTTCCTTAAAAACCGTCAAGGATATCCAGACTCTTGTAGGCCTTACCGGTCTATACAAGAGATTCATCCCGAATTACCACCAGATTCTTGCGCCGATCTACAAGATGACCGAAAAAGACGCAGTCCTGAAATGGGGCAAGGACCAGCAAAAGGCCTTTGAACAACTCGAAGCCGAGTATATCAAGGACTTCAAACTGATGCCGCCTGATCCCAAACAAGACTTGTATCTTGACACGATGGTTACCGACGACGCAATGAATTCGGTATTGTATCAGGTGATTGACGGTAAAGACCGTATTGTCATGTTTACCAGCTACTCGTTCAGACCTCACCAGAAGACCTACACGATCATCGACCGTGAGATGCAGACTCTGGTGACTACCATCCACAAATTGCAACCATGGTTGCACGGTTCCAAAATCCACGTTCGCACGGATTTGAAACCGATCGTTCGCAAATTCGAAACCCTAATCCAGACCCACCGTAAAGCGGCTGGGTGGATTACGGAATTGAATGGATATGACATTGCGTATGATCTGAAGCCGAAAAAACAGCTCTACAAGATCAACGCCCCCGAAATAACACTGTGCTCGCTCGACTGGACCAATATTGAGCCGTACGCCGTAGAATTTACCCAGACTATGGCAGATACTCTTCACACATGTTTCGACGATATGGAATCATTCCAGAACGCCGACCCAGCGTGTATGAAGATCAAAGAAGTACTATTGAGTGATACCTCAAATTGTCATCATAAAGTGCAAGCCAAGAACGAACGCATCAAGAAAAAGTTCAAGTTAATCAAGAACAAAGAGAATCAATCGATTCTCCATCGCTGCTACGAAGATGGCACCGAAATTCCGTATCTACCGGAAGAACTTTTCTGCGACACCATAAATTATCTCCACGATATTTATGGTCACGTTGGCGCTGCAAAACTTGAACAAACGTTCAAGAGAATGTACTTCTTCCCGAACGCAATGAAATATATTCGCAAAATCTGCAACAGTTGCATCATATGCAAAGTAAACAAGAACTACGTCCCGCGTAAAATTCTGGAGTACGGCCAGGTAGAGGCATACGGTATAGGCGATGTACTATCTGTAGATCTCTTTGGTCCAGTCGCAGCACAAAAAGGACAACCTAGATTCCTTCTAGTCGCGAAGGATGTTTTCACATCAAAATGCTGGCTACGTCCGATAAAGAACATCGAAGCGCAAACCGTATGCAGCGCAATGGAAAGGATCATCCAGGATATCACTAGCCGTGATATAAAAATCAAAAAAGTCATCACTGATAACGGTACACAATTCATCAGTAACCGCTGGAATGATCTTCTCACCTCCTACGACATCGACGTACGCCACGTATTAAACTACAACCCCCAATCGTCATTGGTCGAACGAACAATGCGCATTGTGGGAGACAAGCTCCGTGTGAAGATGAACGAGACCTTCAACCCGTACGTAAACCACCACGGATGGCACGTGTTTATTCCCGACATCGAGTTGGAAATAAACAACACACCGACGCCCTTCAAGTTTACACCCAACGATGCTTGGGGAATTCCTAACAAACTGGTTAAGGATTCTGCGTTGGAAATCGCTCCGTTCAACTTCATTCACGAGCTGAAAAACCTACGTTTGCAACAGGCAAAATTGGACATTCCTTCAATAACATCTGAAATTCTTCTCCAGAAGAAGCTTGCCAAAAAAGATTATATCTTTGACAAGGATTTCGTTCGTGTGGCCGCAGATGGGGCATGCTCCAGAAACGGCGATGAGAACGCAATCGCAGGCATCGGCATCTGCTTCTCTCCGGAATCCAAAAACAACGTCTCCGAAAGAATTTCCATCGACGGATTTCCAAACACCAACAATTTGGCCGAAATCATCGCAGTCCGAAAGGCCTTGGAAATTCTGGAACACAACGAGGTCAAAAAAGTGAAATTATTCACTGATTCGCATTACGTGGCCAAAGCCATAAATTCGAATATAAAGACCTGGCAGGAGAACGGTTGGAAGAATAATAAAAAACAAATCGTTTTTCACAAGGAATTGTTCCTAGACATCACAGAACGTATCAAGAAATTTGCCGAAGTGCAAATTCACCATGTCGAAGGACATGGACACGAAATAACCAACATATACGCTGACAGACTCGCAAAAAAGAGCGTCTATACACCCGAGATGCAGAATCAAAAAATCGAGGAGATGACAAATCAAGAAATCATCGAAGTATTCATCCGTGAAAAACGCCGTCAACAACGCATCCACGACGAATATCTTTTTAACAAGATACACGGTGATCCAATCATCCTCGAAAAAGGGACTATGGTCCTTTTAACTGAACACAAGCAGTCGACCAGCGGATATGGTATTTCCCAGAAATTATTACCAAAAAGGCTAGGGCCTTTCTACATTGAAGAACGTGTAACAAGAAATTGTTATAAAATCGTTGAATCCGCTGAAGATAAAGTTGGAAAAGTCGTAAGCATACGCCAGCTTACCACCTTCCTAACACCGAAAGAACAGGAGGAGTTGAGAAAAGACGTCCGTCTTCAATCCCACGTGGATAAAGAAGAAATCGAAGACAAAATTCGCAACTACCTCCACGAACACGAAAATACGATAAACATCACTGACAAGGAAATCAGGAAACCTGTCAGAATAACAGCGGAAAAATTCATCAACGAGGCACCGACTTCATCTCGAGACCAACGTCTCGAAGCTAGAAATAAAAAGAAAAATGAAAAAACCACCGAACCTGAGCCAAAAAACAAGAAATTCGATAAAATTGCGAAAAAGCTCAAGAAATTAGAAGATAAAGAAGATTTGAAAAAGCTAGAAAAAACCATCAAAAAAGCAACGGTATCATCTTCAAGATTTGATCAAGTGAAACAAGCAGCATCTCAACACGTTAAGACTCGTAAGGAGAAAGCAGCATCTTCCAACAGTAAAAATGAAACTAATGTTTCATTGCGCCGGAGTACGAGAATCAAGAATTCAATTCCAATTCCAATCGCAATGTTGAAATTCGTCAACGACTTCGAAAAAGAATACATTTGTATTTCTTACGATAAATAAATTCATCATTTTACTAAATAAAAAGTAAAATCGTCGCAACACCAAAACCAATGTTTTGGATTCCGTTTCCATTGCGTTATTTTTCCACAGACAACTGGCAACTCCGCGCAGCAACTATTGGTTGCTTCTCTTTTCTGCGTTTTAAATCACGTTGAAATTCGCTCAGATTGTACCCTGTTCATTTCCGCTGTAAATATGTTTTCGTTCGTTTTTTCTACGATTTATATACGTTTATTATCTATAATGTAAAAAGTTTTCTTGATTTTGTCTATTTTTTTTTCGTTTACGATACTCTGTATCATGTTCTCCTTTCGATCATTTTTGTACGATTTTCGACTAAAGTCGAATCGAATTCTAAATTTTTCATTTTTATATACTATACTCATTTTTATGCATATTTTTCTCGATCGTTTCGATCGTAATTTTGTAATTGTACCTTCTTGTATCGAAAATGATTTGACATTGGTCAAACATTCATGTATTATTTCTTTTCGTAGTGTATATCTTATTTTCTTTCCTGTTTTCCTGTATATATCGATATTCGTCGAAATACCAACTGATCCTTGTATCAGAATACATTTTATTTTCCATTTTTCTTCGTAGTTATATATTTCTGTTTTCATTGTAGTTCGATGTAGTTTTGAATTGCTTACTCGTAGATATATGACGTATTATTTGACAAAAGAATAAATTAGTTTCGTTTTTCGATTATATCGAATTATTTATTCCAACAAGATTTTAAATTTCGAATGCGTAAACAGTTAGAATCGAATAAATTGAAATTTGACCGATGTCTGATGATGGAAATTTGCTCGATCTGACTGTTCAAACGTAAACAGATTGAAGAATCTTCCAACTACAATTTTACTAATCAACTTTCGATAAAAATCGAATCAGTTTATTCATTCACAATATTGTCAATTTATTATATGAGTAAATACGCGATAACCTGTGGCAACTGGACAATGTATCCGATGTTAAAACATTATCGTGTAATTACAATCATAGATAAATTAATTATTTTGACAATCTAGATTCTGTCAAATCTGATGAGTCTTCGAGTCAGTAATGCGTCTGCGACGATACGATTATCTACGTCACTACAGTTGAACCTCTACATGCGAATCGATGAAATCATTTTGTAACAGCACGGCGAATTTCGACAAATCATTTTCTCTACTACGACTTACCATCTGCAATCATCTAAAATTTGATCTCCGGAATCGATTTTTCCACCTGTAAATTTTTTATATATTCGTTTTTACATAGCTGCGTCTATGATAAATTGATCTCGTTTATTTTATAAATTTCTTTTCGATGACCGGTCATCAATTTACGATTTTGAAAATCTTCATGTACAGTAAAGATTAGATCTTTACTTGAATTTACAAAGGCTCTGACCTTTCGTACTCGATTTTGTCCTTTTATACCGACTATGTTTTTCGAATTTGACAATTAACTTTAGCTCATATACGTGACGATACGATATAGGTTTAGAAACCTAGCGATCGGTTCTTGTAAAATTGGTTCAAAATTTTTTTTTTAGTATTTGGCTCTACTCTGCTGACTACTCGCTTGACCTAACCACTCTCTCGATGGCAAACCCGAAGGGGCAGGGTGGTCACTGGGGTCACAGTTTCTAAGTTCGCGCTTACCCTCGGCTTCGTGATAGTTGGATGCACGCGTATGCCAGCTATTCGCGTAAGCTCGAAGGGGCAAGTGTAACGGTGAGACTTGGCCCTTGCTGGCTGCTCTCTGTCTTGAGAGTGGGTAGCCTTAAGGGAGTTGGCAGCCGAGTATTGCCAAATACAGATACAACTATTGTTGTATCGAATTCGCGGTTTAATACTAATTGTGATCTCGTTCCGTCACGTTGTGACGATTAAGCTAATTTGTCTAATTCAGTTAATTCGACTATTACGGTGTTCTATATTCTTTGAATAAACAGTTCATCTTTCTATGTGTATTCTGTTTGCGACGGCATCTTTATACTACACCTCAAAATCACGTTTTCTTTATTTTAAACGAAAAGTTTCGGAGATACGACAAAATTTGTAATCACAAAAAGTATTCAGAATTGAATTTCCTTTCCAATGAGCTCTATCCACGACCATTTTCACCAACTTTTCCCGGCAGAGTGGACCTCTCCCCCTTCCTCGTTTTCACAAAAGTTGGACCCACGAACAAAATTTGCTCCAAAATGAATTCCGATAAAAAATGAAATTATGCATGATATCGAAAAACAAAAATCGTTCAATTTTTTTTCGTGGGTCCAACTTTTGAGATAAGGGGAGGGGGAGAGATCCACCCTGTCGGGAAAAGTTGATGAAAATGGTCGTGATAAAGCTCATTGGAAAGGAAATTCAATTCTGAATACTTTTTGTGGTTACGAATTTTGCCGTATCTCTGAAATTTTTCGCTTAAAATGAAGAAAACGTGATTTTGAAGTTTTCTGAAAACTGTTTTATTTTCAAATTTGGAGGGCAGGAGTTGCTCCAAAATGGATTTTGATGAGAAGTGAAAATGTACATTAGGTGCTGAGGAACAACTTTTGTTTGAAAATTTTTTCATTACGACCCATAGATAAGGCAATACTCGCGTTTGAAAGGTGGGGGTGGACCCTGGGGAAAGGGAGAGGGGGAAAAAGGGCATACGAGCTTAATTTCTTTGTTTTAATGTCCAGAACAAAAATCAATCATAAAATCAATTTCAACCGGAATTTCGGGCGGAAGCCTTTTTTTGTACAATTGAGACTTGACTACTATGACTATGTGAATAGACCATCATGGGAAACTCGCAAAAAAAATATGACCGAATTCGGAAGACCCGACTTCATTTTTGGTTCGAGTTGGTATGGAATAGGTCGTGATACACTTATGGATAAATGGCACCTATAATTTGAGGAAAGAAATTCTATCACACCTTTGACCCTTCATTACAAAATGGGGGGGGGGTCAAAATTTTCATAAATTGTAACTCAGCTAAAAATTTCTCAAAATTTTCAAAAAAATCTTTGGGTTCCTCTGACTCTCTTAAATCTATCTGAAGAAACACAAAATGTCTCTATATTTGGCAAAAAACGAGAAAATTATAAAAGAAAACACAAATTTTGGCCTCTCCATCCCAAAATACTTGAGCTAGGGGTCCAAAATTGCTATCAAACTCATTTGTCACAATAAGGAACTCCTTTGGAGTAAGAGCAGTCAAAATCAATTTCAAGGGCGGATTCACCATACTTGACTGGCTATACTCCACATTTAGAAGTCATTGGAAAAATTTTGACACTTTTTTTAACCTTGAAAATCTCAAATCGATCGTTCAGTCTCGTTATTTTCGCGACCGATGGTCTCGTCGTCGAAATTCAGTCGATTGTACGAACTCGGAGCATAGCTCGCGAAATTTCGCTACTGTCAACTTTGAATACCGGCTCCGCGGCTCGTGAAGGGCATATGCATCCACGGTAATTAAACTAACAAAAGCATATACGAGAGATGAAAATTTAATCGATACGTTCATCCTTAGCTGAGGTATTTACCGGTATTGTGAAGAACGCGTAGGTATAGCGTGTACGATAGCGACTTAAGCCAAGAAAATCAATATTGGTAAGGTCACGCTTGCGGTTACGCCATTAATACCTACCATTTTAAGTAATTGTTGATTTAGAAAAAAAATTGCCGTCGTTTCAAAATAGGTACATATGTATTATAAAATAGTCTATGTCTATAGTTATAATAAACGCTGAAATATGTTTTTTTTTCACTTGTTCCTTCTTTCTGTTACAGCGAAAGTAGCATGTTCGTGACGCAGAGAAGGTTTATATTAAAAACCTGTGGCACTACGACCCCTTTGCAATGCGTTAAATTGCTATTGATTTTGGTACAGCATTACTCGGGCTTTCACGAAGTACAGGTTGGTATTATTCCTATACCTACGTATACCTACCCTTAATACAGTATGAAAGAAAAATACCTACTCTCTTCCCCTATGTGCACGTTCTAGGCGAGAGAGAGAGTGTGTTAAAATACTTATTGTATTTTTTTTTTAAACTTTTGCACGAAACTAACTCGTAAACCCGTCATGTACCTATTTTGTACTAGTCCAGTCATTTTAGGAGTTGACCCCCAAAAATTGAATCCTGATTTTTTTTCGCGTTTTACGTTCGTAATGGTCCACTACACAAAATACTAAAATGGACACCCCACAACCCTCCGGTACCCCCAGGGGAGGGGTAAATGTCTGCTAAAAACCGGTTTTTCGTGAATATCTCCTCAAATAAGCCTCAAAATTGAAAAATAGTTATGAACAATCTTGTTCTACGTGTAATTTCCTATCAGAAGGGTTTTTTGGTTTTTCAAAAACACTCACTTTCTTGACCAAAAATTAAGGGTAAAAACACCTATTTTTCAACAATTCACAGAATATTTTGAAAAAAATCGAAACTTTTGTGAATATATCCTCAAATAAGCCTCAAAATGGAAAAATGGTTATGAACAATCATGTTCTACGTGTAATTTCCCATCAGAAGGTTTTTTTGGTCCTTTAAAAACACTCACTTCCTTGGCCAAAAATTAAGGGTAAAAAATACCCATTTTTCAACAATTTAAAGGGTGTCTAGCTGTCTACCGGTCGCAGAAGTCGCGAAAAAGTCGCAAAATTGACCCAAAATTCATCAAAAGTCGCGAATTTTTTCGAAATTACTTGAATTTTTTTTCACATAAAACAGAAAAAGTAAAGAAATTTTACCTTTTTGAACATTTTTTCTAAAAATTTTCGCCCTCGCTTCGTTCGAACTCATAAATTTTTAAACCCCATTCTTAAATTATAAACCTTAATTCTTCCCTTCTATTTCAGACAATTGAATATTTTGAAGCGGAAAAAATAAGTTCTTGTGGGAGATTTAGTAGCGGTTACGATTGGGATTTTCAAAGGGAGTATCGCGTCCATTCTCGAGGGGAAAAAATCGGAGAATTTTGGAATTTTCAGTGGGATTTTTAAAAATTTAGAAGGAGAAAATTTGGAAATATGACACTTTTTTGCTGTTTTTTAAATGAATTCTTCAAAAAAAATTTCTCCCTCGCTTCGCTCAGGCCGTAAATATTTATCTTCTTTAACATAAAATAATTTACTGTTAGAAAATTTTTGTTAAAAATTCCATTTTTTTCAAATTAAAGGCGTACATATTTCTTTCCGTATAAATGAAATTTTTTCTGTAATAAATTTGATCTTGTTAATTTTTTTAATTTTTTTTTTGAGGGGGGGGGGGGGGTAAACCAAGAGGTAGATACGAGATACCTCAGAAAAAAGTCGCGAAATTTGACTTTAAAAAATCGGTAGACACCCTGAATTTACAGCATTTTTGGAAAAAATCTAAACTTTTGTGAATATCTCCTCAAATAAGCCTCAAAATGGAAAAATAGTTATGAACAATTATGTTCTACGTGTAATTTCCTATCAGACATGTTCGTTTTTTTTTCGAAAACACCTTCTTTGCCTAAAAATTAAGGGTAAAAACCCCTAATTTTCCAATATTTGGAGTATTTTTGGAAATAATGGAAATACGAAGTTGAAAATACCCAATATTATACCAGTGAAGAGTATTTTTTTATACGTATGCTGGTAGGGTATTCCCAAGGTACCTAACGGTCCTGATAAGTCAATATTTTTTCTGAAAAGTCATGCGGGTACTGAAAATTCAAGATTTTTGACTAATTTACTCAAATTAACTCAAAGGTCAAGTTTTTTTTTAAAAAGCAAAAAAAACTTCCATTTACCCTTGATAAATAGTTTTTTAAAAAGTTTTAAAATAGAAAATTTTTAGTTATTATTCGTTTTGAGGCTCTATTTTTTCTATTTTTTTTTTGAAAATCACAAATTTTTCCAATCTTAGCCCTCGCTTTGCTCGTGCATATAAGGTCTAAAATTTATCCAAGAGATAAGGGTTGAAGATTTCTCCTCTCTTTTAATATATACTAAAAGTTTGATTAAAACAATGAAGAAATATTGTATCTTTTGAATACTTTTTTTTTCAAAAAAATTTGCTCTCGCTTCTCTCGAGCTCAGTGAATTTACACAATTTTTTTCCAAATTGATGGTATGAACCTTCTTCCTTTCCAGGCCAGACAATTGATATTTTCGTGTGAAAAAAATTGTGCTTCTCATTTTTTATAAAAGACTTAGTAACGATCTTGATTTGAATATTTCAAAAATGTTTCGATTTTTTGGAGATGAGTCCATAGATATAGTTTTTTTTGGAAGTCAAAATATAACACGAAAAAAAGCACGAATTTTAATAAAAGAACTTCAGATTCTGGGTGCTCTTTTTTCAAAAATTTTCGCTCTCGCTTCGCATGGGCTTAGTACTTTTACACAATTCCTCCTAAAAATTATGACATGATTTCTTCTCTTCCATCTCAGACAATTGAATATTTTGAAAAAAAAAGTATCCTTCTAATTTCATTGGAAGACTTGAAGGCGACCTCAAATGAAATTTTCAATTTTTTCCCCGGGAGGGGGGGAGGGGTAATCAAGGAATTTATTATAGTTTTTCTTCAAATTCATTAAAGTAGCACATATAAAGCAAGAATTTTTGTTTTCTATAGTTTCAATATGACTGGTCAGCAAATTTTTCATTTTACTTCCCCCCCCCCCCGATATTTTTTCCCAAGTTTTGTGGGGTTGCCCTCAAAAAATTCATGCTAAAAGTCATTCCAAAAAGTCAAGTTAAGTCAAACTTTTTGCTCTACAAATTTTATTAGACATCCTGATTCCACAAAAAAGTCACCACAAGAATTTCAACCCCTACCGTTAATTATAACTTATAAGAGAGGTTATTGAATACTGCAATAACCTCTCTCATAATTAATGGTAGGGGTTGAAATTCTTGAGGTGACTTTTTTTGGAATACCCTATACCAGCATGTATAAAAAATTACTCTTCACTGGTATAATTTTGGATACTTTCAACTTCGTATTTTCCATCATTTCCAAACATACTGTAAATACTTATTGGAAAAATAGGCGTTTTCAGTTTTCACCCTTAATTTTTAGGCAAAGAAGTGGGTGTTTTCGAAAAAAAACGAACTTGTCTGATAGGAAATCACACGTAGAACATGATTGTTCATAACCATTTTTCCTTTTTGAGGCTTATTTGAGGAGATATTCACAAAAGTTTCGATTCTTTCGAAAAATGCTGTAAATTGTTGAAAAATAGATGTTTTTTACCCTTAATTTTCGGTCAAAGAAGTGAGTGTTTTTGAAAAACCGAAAAACCCTTCTGATAGGAAATTACACGTAGAACAATATTGTTCATAACCATTTTTCAATTTTGAGCCTTATTTGAGGAGATATTCACGAAACCCCGGTTTTTAGCAGATATTTACCCCTCCTCTGGGGGTAGCGGAGGGTTGTGAGGTGTCCATTTTAGTATATTGTGTAGTGGACCATTACGAACGTAGAACGCGAAAAAAAATCAAGATTTAATTTTTGGCGGGTTTGGTACATTTTTTCTCTTATTTGCCTGGACTCTACAGCAATGATGGGTATACAAGAGTTATTTCAAATTTCAAAATAATTTTATCTAATTACTGATTGTATTGATTCGTCTTTCGTCGGCACTAGGCCATATATGTACAACGGTCCGAATTACTTTCAAGATATAAAGCGTGTGTTTGGAAAATAAGAAAGGAAAAATTGCAAGTTCAACACGTTAAAAACTGAGTATTAAGAATGTATATACTTACCTATTTCTTTTTTCTATATATTAGCTTTTAAATTCGCTTGTGTTATGTCGTATTGAAACCTAAATTGAGGGGTATATTGTGGACTGGTTATTTCGTCGATGAATTTTCGCAGTTTTCGGTTCTGTAATCAATGCCATCGTCGCAATTAGAACCAGTTTTTTTGCTCTAGTAATAATGGCCGCGCGAGCCGGCAAAGTGGAAATAACCAGATTGAAATTATAACCCTCAATAGTGCGACTTTTACTAGTTAGGAAATTTCTCGGTATTGCGAGATGATGCGGCGATGAGCCCTAATGAACACGAGATCGGAATCGGTCGAATAATGAATAATTAAACTAATGACGAGTGCTGTTAATTGCTGAGAAATTGTTCGACTACAAAGTTCTACGAATTTATTTATGGTCGAGAAACAAATCGAGAGATTTGGACTTATGTGGCGGGGGGAATTTTGTTATCTTGTAAATATGCGCAGCTGTGTTTTGAATCGAGCTGAACAAGTGGACGAATTTCTTAGAGAAAGGGTTCGTTGCTATGTTCGAGAGAGATTTCTGAATCTCGTTTGCAGTCAATAGGTGGATTGAGAAAATATATCCTGGATTTCGATGAAGATTGGTGAGATACTTTACTTCGGATGGGAGACCTCCCAAAAAAAATATGAGCTTTATGGCTCAAAGGGGAACAAAATTAAGGATGCTTGAAATGGGATTATTTTTGTAAAAAACTCGATCCTCCTAAAAGTAACTAACTCCGAATTAATTTTGTCAGAAAATGGATTTCAACGATCTAAGTCTAAATTTATTCTGATTTTTAAGTTCAAATTTCAGCTGTGCATTTTTTCAATTTTTTAATTCCAATTTTTTTCAAATTAGTATTCAATTTTAAGAACTAGATTTTTTGCATCCAAATTTATTTTTCCAGCTTTGATTTTTTTTATTTCATATTTTTATTACTTTTTAAAATTTCTTCTAATTACTAATGGAGTTGGAAAGACAGCTTGAAAAATATGAAATTTCAACTTTTTTTCTAAAATTCAGTCGTGGAAAAATTTTATAGTTGATAAAAAATTGAAGAAAGATTTTAAAATTATTGAAAACTATTTTCGAGTTGGAAAAATTTTTTAATACTAAAATTTTTTCCAAATGTAACATTTTTTTAAACTTGAATTTTCTCAAAAAATTTTCAACTTCGATTTTTTTAAAAAAATTTTCACTTCATATTTTTAAAAATTTCTTTCAACTCCATCATTGGAAGAAATTTGAAAAAAAATAAATCTGAAACAAATTTGAAAAAATCAATGAGAAAACGTTAGATAAAAAAATTTTCAGTTGGAAAAATTTTAAAATTGAATGAAAAATCTAGAAATAAAGTGACTGAAAAAATTTGAACTTAAAAATTGGAATAACTATCTTTGGACTTGAATCGTTTAAATCCCATTTGCGTCAAAATTAATTATTAAGAGTTACTCAAAACACGCTGTTGGAGTTTCTACACTTTCCTCAACCATTGATTTCGAAATTTAGTTTTACTTTTTCCTTTCCGTCAGTGGGGAGGGGGGGGGGGATGTGAAAAATTGTTGATTGCGAATTCGAAAATCTATGGATTTTTATAAAATTCAAATCACTCGCTCGAATTTCATAAAATCGAGTCAAAACTTTTTTTGGTCACCTATAAATAGATTAAATTTTAATAAAATTTTTCAAAAAAATTTCCTTGCAGTGTTGTCGACTGCGTAAAGAATTAAAGATTTATTCAATTTTTCTAAATCAAACTTGTTCATCGAGTAGCTTGAAACGTGAGGCAAAATTGATATTTTTTTGTTCATAATAAAAATTTTAATCAATTTTTTGGAAATTTTTTTGTTGCAATGTTGCTAACTAAAATTTTATGAAAATTGCGTAAGTATTTCATTAAAAATTAATCTAGGTGACGAAAAAAAAATTTGGCTCAATTTTGAAGCATTTGAATAAACGATTTGAATTTGGTGAAAATTAAAAAATATCAATTCGTGATTTTCCGCACTCTAATATTTTTAACCTCCTTGTAGCATGTACAAAATGGTATCCAATTTCGAAGCCACTGGTTCAGGGAGGGGTGAAAATTTGATTCGTACATTTTGGATGGAGGCTGATTTTCCAAGTGACAAAAAATTGTGTTTTTTTCAAAAATGCCCCACTGACGTCGAGATTTTTTTACCTCTTCGGGCTTGAGGGCTCAATTTTTTTTGTTGAAGTTCTCCTGCTGAAAATTAACCTACCTCACCAATTTTTGTCAAAACTCACGTTGCGTTTTTTTTCCGATCCATCCTAATAGTCATCTTCAGGAGTGATCTTTTTGCATTTTTTTTGAAGTCGAAAAGATGGGGAGCTGGGAAGTTGTGCTTAAACCAATTGAAACGATGTGGTAAAAATTTCACCCCCTCTCCCTCGACTCTACATTTATATCTTCGCATCCAACTTTAAAACCAGACTATGTTCGAAAAATTTTGACAAATTGAAAAAAATTGAATTCGTTTGAAAACAATAATTTCAGTTTTCTTTTTCTGTACCCAGAAATATCATTAGCATCCATTTTTCTCTTCATCCTATTCTTCAGGGATCCTTGACAAAGGATCATGTTTTTGTATTCTTTCAATATGGCATTCAGTTCGAAATCGGAGAAAAAATTGAAAAATGTTTTCCTGAAATGATTTTAAAATATGAATATTTTAATCCATAAAAATTACCGGCGGCGATTCTCCATCACACCACCCCCCCCCCCCTCCCCGACAATAAACAATTTTTTCAGAATGAAGAAAAGTGCATTGCACCTGATAATTTTTATGAAATAAAATATTCATACTAACATCATTTTCAGAGAAATTTTTCAATTTTTCCCCAATTTTTTACTATTGACATTGAAAAAACTTGAAAAATTTATAGGTAAGTATCTATTTTTTAAAGAACGCTGAAAAATAAGAAGATGAAAAATGGGTGTTTTTTTTAGTAATAACATATCCCCACTAAAACCATTTTTGAAAAAAAAAGTAAAAAAAAAATCATAGATTCTTGAGAATTTTTTGAAAGATTTTAGAGTCCAATGGTGAAGGGATAAATGTGAAATCAGGGGAGGAGATATGTAGCTACCTAGCTACCCCCTTCTCTTCGGTATTCGAAAAATAGTGCAAAAAGATCACCCATAGACCTAGCTTGACAAATGATCAATTTTTTAGAGAAAAAATCTATCGATACTCGAAAGGGTTTTCTAAATAAGTCTGAAATTCTTTTTATAGCCATCACTCTCTTGCCTCTTTACGAAGGTCGACGATATCGAGTGTGAAGGTTGAAACCATTCTAGGCCTTAAATTAAGCACCGAATTATCCTTATTCGAGTACAAAATACTAATAAACGTGTTATTTAAATTTACAGCAAGTATTCTATTCGAGGAAAAACTTCAAAAGGCCCGACTTCCAGCAAAACATCTACAAAGATTTTCAACAAGAGGTCGCGTTTTTGGACACTTGTTTCAAAAGTAGTAAGTATCGTGGTTTAAAACTCGCTCATGAGAAAAACGAAATAAACCATTTGATCAATACAGAGGGCATGGGATACTGTATCGATAACGGAGACGATCGATGGTACCTGTACTCGTTACATGCCGAAGGAGTCTGTAACAATGATTTTAGCAAAGATGTCTCAGTCGAAGAGCCCGATCAGACTATTGAAATACTAATGTCTGACTTGGACGAAAAAGTCATGAATAATTTTAGAAAAGACAAATTCTTTACAGCTGCCGAAGTAACCAAGGTACGTGAACTCCACTTCCTGATTATTACGAATGGTTTCTATTTATAAATGATGCATCGTACTAGAAGCGTTTGTTTTTTCGCTGAGTACCGGCGAATTACCTTTGTTTATTGTTAAAATTGCGTAATTAGTCGACATTATATTTTGCAGCATTGCGAAATCGACAAGTTGATACCATTCATGGAAATAGATGATTATTTATTTGATCCGTGCGGATACTCGATGAATGGAATTTTACCGAATGTGAGTATGCGCGAGTATTTATTCTCGGTAAAATATAACTTTGTCTAAAATGAAAATGTAAACGCTGCAAGAAGTATGGAAATGTATCTTGAAAACGACGTATTTTTCAATGTGACTAAGATATTATCGTATGTTAACGGTTTTGTTTTCGTAACCGAAGCCTACGCTGCCGTACGAGATTCTGTTTACTTTGGAATTACGTCGGGACTAGTAGCGAAAAACTTCGAGGCGTAGTTTTGTAATTGAATAGAAAAAAACAAAAATATTTACCAATTTAAGAAGAAAAATTAATATTTCATTAGCTTACTTGCACCTTGTACCTGGAAATTATTTATCAATATACTGAACCTATTTTTTTCTCCTAATTACAGGGGTCCTATATGACGATCCATATAACGCCGGAATCTGAATTTTCGTACGTTAGTTTCGAAACGAACGTACCTTTATCATCGTACGAAGAACTAATCAGACGTGTTGTGAAAACCTTTCAACCGGGAAAGTTTATCGTTACATTGCTAGCAAATGGGGTAAATATCTAAAGCGATTAATGTAGCACTCCGTACCGAACGGTAGATTAATTTTGAAATTGTTTTTTCTCGCTGTTTAGAAATCGGTAGCCTCTAAAACGCCGAAAGAGTTGAAAAATCTGTCGAAAGTTGACGACGAATGGCGTCAATTAACGAGCGAATTGTGCTACGTCAACAATTACGATATGACTGTGGCATTTTACTCGAAATTCCCAAGCTGAGGGTCATGGGAGGCCCGGGGTTTCCTGGCGGTGGGAACCCGGCGCCATAGCAGCGCATGCCGTAGAGTTAGATTATTTAATAATAGTTTTTCACGTTTATATGATAGTCGATTTACTACAGCATATTTCGTATCTTTATTATTAACGTTATTCATCCAGAAGTTCGCTTTGTTTCTTTGCTTGCACTATATTGTACTGCACAACGCTACGCCGTCGTATCATTTCGCCTGGCGATGGTTACGTATATCTTGAACTATTCACAGCACGAGTAATGCGGCTTTCAAATATTTTTCATTTGCCTGTCGATTAGGAAATTTTCGTTCGATAGAACGACGCGTATTTGATGATTTTTTTCTTTAGTTTTTTCCATACCTATGAGGGTGTATGTGTCGTAAAAGACTGAAATTCGAGGATGGAATTTTTTCAACCGATTGAAACATCTGATGTTTGATTTTTTCGAGGTTTTATTTCATAACGAGTTATTTTTACGTGTGAGTTATGTTTGAAAAAACGCGTAAGTGCTTCTTTATCTTCAATCGCCGCAACTTGATAAGTCTTCTGTTATCTTAATCATTCTGTTGTATACGTTGCCGAGTGTACGTTATGAAATGATCTGTATTTCTATTTTAGCGCAATAAATATATTATCGAAGTGAAATCGAAGAGTTTTTTTCTCATTATCGATGGAATTGATGATGAGAAGGTCAATTTCAGTAGAGTGAATTTCATCAGAATCATGCTCAATTACACCGGAAAATATTCAATGGATTTTCTAACGATGTTGTGTAGTTTCAAAATACCTATTTAATCGTCTTTTATTTTATTTAAATTATGATAATTTCAATTTATTAATTTATTTCTTTACGTTTTTTACTGATCAAGCAACAGTTTTCGATTGGTGAATACCGGAGACCGGGAAAAAATACAAAAAAATATAAAAATGAGGAATACGGTAATTACCAATGAAAACTGATAATAAAATCTGACAAAAACTTCTCTGGTACAATGCTAAAAAATCTCAAATCTCAATAATTTATTTTTTTTGAAAAAATAACACAAGTAAAATTTCGCCGAAATTTGAGTTAGTTTCTCACAAAATTCCAATTTTTCTACTGAAAATAGTGTAAAATAATGATCTATTGCGTTTAATGTTGATCAGTTACTAGTTAAATATGTTCTCCTGTAAAACAGCTATCTTGAAAGTCGTATTGAATAACATCAAATTGGCACGAAATTCCGGTAATCTAGCTCAAGAAACGAAAGAGAAATGGGAAATATTCTGCGGCGTTTGCTTAGAACGTAAACCGGTAATCAGTAGATCATTAAACAAGCTAGAAACATCGTTTTCTAACATGTTGAACGAGGTAGAATTAGAGAACAGTTTGAAATCCGAACATGAAATCCGACACGAAAGTGATGTGCGTAGAGCAAAGGAACTTGCCCAAGGTAAACTTTCAACCGAGGAGGTAGAAAAAGGTATCGGGCAAACTGCTATGGAATTCGAAGATGCTTGTAAAAAAGAATTGGCTACGTTTACTCCGGCGTCTAGAGAAACCGAAGCAGATAAGAAGAACGATGTGAAATCTACAGAACGAAAATTAGATCAACATTTGCTTTACATTGTGAATGTTGAATTGGGTAAAGAACCTGTGTGGATTTTACCTCAAGATGTTGTTAAAGAAGATGAAAATTTAAGGACAGCTGCCGAAAGAATACTCCAAGAGAAATGCGGTGGCAATGTTAAAGCGAGGTTTTTGAGTGATGCTCCGTGTGGTTTTTACAAGTATAAATATCCCAGAGTATTACAAGAAAAAGAAGAAGCCGTCGGAGCCAAGGTATTTTTCATGAAAGCTCAATATTTAGGCGGTAATGTGGGTGAAAAGATACCCACTTATAGTTGGGCGACGAGAAATGAACTTCCGGATAAACTTGTCGATAAATATTACAAAGCAGTTCATGGTTTTCTGATCGATGATGACCTTGCAAATTAATCATAAGTTGTATTATGTTGTTAAATAAATGTGATATTGTTTTAGAATTTGTTTATCATTGAAATTTATAATTCACCGACCCAATTTTGCTTCGATATAATTACGAATGATTGATAGAAGATGAATTTTTGATTTTCAATTCTTTACAGAATTATGTGGGAATTAAGTTTTTTGCAACTGGTAACACTGAAAAATCGAATGGTTTTATTTTCTAACGTTCGGTTACACTGAATATTATCATGTGTGTTGAACAAGTGTTTGTTTACTTTGTTTGAAATTCTAGAGTTTGAAACTGTGGTGTTGCGTATAATTATAAAACTTCGCAAAATAGTGTAAAACATTTGGAACTTGGAAGTTATTAAAATCATCATCGAACTCATCCTATGTTGAAAACGTGAGTTATTTAGGACTAATTCTATTTGCGAAATTCCGTACGATCTTTTGCAGGAATTTGATATAAAACGCACTGATTATTTATTCTGCACTGTGTCAGTGTGTCTGCACAGGACGTGCATTCATTTTCTTACAAACGTTAAACTTTGATAATTACCTGAGTTTTTTTAGTGTGTCTGCAATGTATGTAACGTGCATTCATTTTCTTACAAACGTTAAACTTTGATAGTTACCTGGTTTTTTTTTAAGTTTGACTAAAATCATTGAGTTTCCTAACTGTAATTATCTCGTTTCGTAGGCACCTAATTGTTCTTTTGATATGTATTTTATTACTTTCGCGTTGGGGTTTCGTCGTCCTGATCCTGATGTTTTGAAACTGTCGATATCATTTTTCAAAACCTCACGATTGAAATTCTCTCAATATATTTCAGGTGCCGGTATCGAACAGATCGAGCTGTCGACGAAACGCTAGACCAGTTGGTATTCTGATGTAATCACGTCGACCTTTTAATCAAGAACTGAAAAATCATCATCAAATTTATCCCGTTTGAAAACGTGAGTTATTTAGGACTAATTCCATTTGCGAAATTCCGTACGATCTTTTGCAGGAATTTGATATAAAACGTACTAATTATTTATTCTGCGCTGTGTCTGCAGTCTGTACAGTATGTAACGTGCGTGCCTAGAAAAAGAGTTCGTTTTGAATTCAGTTCGATAATATAAGTACTGACCAACTCTATTTTTATTTTCCGCCATTTTGATATTAATATTACGATTTTGATTTTGAATAGATTTCGTTTGATTAATTTTGCAAATTTGTCCATTGTTCAAGAATCTTATCTCAGTCATGAGCGATTTTATTACGCCGAAAACACTAGTGGATGTAAGTATTATCTTGATCAGGTTTGGAATCCTAATTTTCTTTGTTAGTAATTCTGATATTTTTCAGTTGCTGGAGAAAGAAACCACCGAAGAGTTCCAACAAGCCGCCAAAGATTTCAAAAAGTTTCTGAGTGAAGTTAATGAAAAGTTCAAGACTTTATCTAGAAGGAACGTAGAGCTTCAAGTCGCAAACGATTTACTATCGGATTGTGAGGAGAAACTTCTAAAGAGTTTCGGAGATCTGAAATTTGATTTAGGAAAAATGAAATCCGAAAAGGTACTGTTATGAGTATAATGAGTATTAAATTTATCATCTGGGTTTCAACTTCGTGAAATAATTTACATTTGTATGTTTCTGTGAGATATTTTGAGATAGTGTTCCTGATATTATTCTGCTTAATATTGTATGTTTTTAGAGTGCTGTGGAGGGACGATGTGTCGCGTTATTATTGCAACTAGATGGACGAGGGTCAATCGATCGAGTAGAAGAGTATTTTTTCCCTACGTGGCTAACGCATCCTACATTCAAGTTATCTCGATCGCAAAAATGGACCTTGGCTTTGGAACTAGGATTATCCGAATTTGCTGTCGCGTTCAGAAAGAAATGCCCTAAGCGGATCGCCTCGCATACTGTTGGAAAAATCATCGAAGAGCTTCATGATAAGTGGGCAAAAACGTTTACTCATAGAAGAAAGTTGAACTTGCCAGAAGAGGAGCGCGGTTGGTCTGAAATTTATACGTGCTTGGAAATTGAATCAAAGAACGAAAAATTTGTGATTCGAAAAATCCTCGAAGAATTGGAAGGATGTGATGAAGATGATACCGAAAATGACGCCCAATCTGCATGGAAGGATGTGATGAAGATGATACCGAAAATGACGCCCAATCTGCACCACAATCAAGTTAGAAAATCATATTATCTTTTATAATATAGATATAACGTGACAGTAAATTGAAATTACTAATCCCTGTTTACAGATGTTACAACTGTTCCAACTGGAACTTCATCACGAGGTTTTGTTATCATAAATAATGTCAACAGAAACGCTACTTTGGATGAAGTAAGTGATAGTACAAGGATAGTAAAATATTTCCATTTTGTTTCTTCAGTGGTTTCGTGTGTTTTCAGATACTTAAATTTTTCGAAAGCCAGAAGATTACGGATATTAAAGTTGTACATTTGATGGATTCCGTGCATACTCCTAGTAAAAAATCCGACCTGATTGGTGCGCTAGTTCCTGATATCAATAGAATCCCCCATGTAATATCGCTTGTTCCTACTAATTTATGCTATCCATCGGATTATTGGACATTAGTAGCTTCGTTCCGGGAGAGCGAACCTTGAACACCTTTATTTTCATTTGTTAGCTAATATCGATATTTAAATCATCTTAAGCTCAAATTTGATTATGCTCATCCACTGTAAATGTTAATAATGTCTATCTGAAGATGCTGAAAGAATACTCCAAGAGAAATGCGGTGGCGATGTTAAAGCGAGGTTTTTGAGTAATGCTCCGTGTGGTTTTTACAAGTATAAATATCCCAGAGTATTACAAGAAAAAGAAGAAGCTATTGGAGCCAAGGTATTTTTCGTGAAAGCTCAATATGTAGGCGGTAATGTAGGTGAAAAGATACCCATTTATAGTTGGGCGACGAGAAATTAACTTCCGGATAAATTTGTCGATAAATATTACAAAGCAGTTCATGGTTTTCTGATCGATGATGACCCTGTACTGTAGATTAATCATAAGTTGTATTATGTTGTTAAATAAATGTGATATTGTTTTAGAATTTGTTTATCATTGAAATTTATAATTCACCGACCCAATTTTGCTTCGATATAATTACGAATGGTTGATAGAAGATGTGAAAAATAAGTTTTTTGCAACTGGTAACACTGAAAAATCAAATGGTTTTATTTTTTAACGTTCGGTTACACTGAATATTATCATGTTGATCATGTGTTTGTTTTGAAATTCTGGCGCTTCTTATTTCTGTTAATGGAGGATTATTTCCATTTACTCGCGTATTTTCGATATTTCTCACTATAATTGTGTTCAAAAAGAAATTAAAATCACGAGTAATTTATTAATAGTAGCATGTACGTTGAATCTCAACTGTTAGTAATCAGTAATTCTTGTGTAACATTGTTTTTGACGATCGAATCTCTACCAAAAACGAACGTATTTCATGGTTTTTAATGATCCAAGGAGTGAGTGAGTGATGATATTTCAACTTCACTTAAATGTAATACAATGGAAATATTGTCTTAACTTCGGATGTTATTCATTAATTTACCATAAATTCAAAGTTTTCGTAAAATATTCAATTTTTTCGTTGCCGGCGCCGGATCGGTAACTCAGATACAAAAACATGGCGGGATTGGAAAATGCGTTAAAAGACTGTGTACAGAATATTAAGTCCACGAGATTGACAGATCGAAAGGTTCGTTAAGTATAATGCTTTGAAATATGTACTTATTGAGTTTAAACTTATAGTGTCATTAATTTGTAGAAAGGAACCGAAAGTTTGAGAAATTATCTTCAGCAAGCAGATGCCGTCAAATTAATCGACCTACGTTCTGCGCAAACTGATGATTCTATAATAACCTGGGATTCGATTTTTCAAGCCTGTCATAATTCTTTACATCAGGTAATATATTTCCACATTTTTATTTCAAATGAAAAACGAATTTATACTGTTTTTTATTCCAGGCTGCTGAAAAAATGATTAAAGATGGTGAAACAAAGGCACGTTCAACTAATGAAAATACTATAAAAACGAACGCCTCTTTATTAACATTGATCGTTAGTAAAGCTAACTCAAGTACGATTGTATCTTCTTTTCGTGATTGTTCAAATTTTATTGCAACTATGTACATATTTATGTATTACCGCTTTGATTATTCAAGATGATCAGAATCTCAACTGTAGGAAAGTAATACGCCCAGCGCTAGAAGTTTTGGATGATGTTAGGTTCAGAAAAATTATCGGTGAAAGATACATCAAAATATTGAACGATTTTATCCTACCGTTTAGGAAATACTGGAGTAAAATTCAAGAGTACTGGAGCGGTAAGTGTTTGCTGTTCGTTTAATTTTATCCGTTATTAGACTAATGATAATCATTGTTTTAGCATTGTATTCGATTTCTCTGAAACTTTACGAAGAAAAGGTGCCAGGCTGTAACGCCGCTGATGTGATTTCAATGCTTAATACGATTATAAAACATGGTTGCGAACATTCATGTTTATTGTTGGACGTTAAAAAAGAGTAAATATCTAATGAGCTTAACTGCGAGAAAAAAGTTGTGTAAACGTAGGTACGGTAATGTAAATGTTCATTTTTTTGTAGCATTTTCGGCTTTATGAAAAAAGCTATAAAAGCAGCTTCTAAAGAAACCGATAATTACAAATCGAAAGTACTCACTTTATTGGTGACTGTTTGTCAAAAGGTAACTAATTCTGTGTGATTGGTTCTCGTGTTTGAATTTTTTTAATCCTCGTTATTGTGATTATTTTAGTTACAAAAAGAATGCAGAATAGCTGTTTGTAAATTCGGGGAAGAAATTTTGGAATTTATTTTACCACTGTACCCTGCTAAAACAAGCATAAATGAAATAAAAGTAAGCTGTTGGAAAAAAATCTGTCAAACGTATGAGCGAATTAATTTGTTTTCAAATTTCAGAAACTGATATTTGATTTTTTATTGATCGTCGTTGAAGCTCATTATCCTAACGGAGTTGACGAAAGTTCGCCTGCTGCGTATGTTAACGATTCAACATCATGGAAGAGACAGTTGCAAAAAATGAATACATTTGCCTTTTCTGAAATCACCAACGTATTGAGATATGAAAAATCAGACACCTTGTATTCTAGTTTTGTGAAACTAAACGTTCACGTTTATAAACAGGTATGAAGATGAACTTCGAATTATCTTTCAAAAAACTCTACTATTATAATGTTTTTGTTTTTTGACAGCATATTCATTCCGATTTCAATTCATTGGACGTAACAATGCAGAATAATTTATTGAATGAAAGTTTTCAAAATGCTGGTACGAGTAAAAAGATGCGAATGACTGTTGGATTTCCGGGTTTAATAGATCGATTAAACGATGTGAATCAGTTCAGCGATATGTGGCCATGGTATGAGTTTTTGTCTCTTTGAAAATTTTTACGAAAATGTGGATTAATATGATAAAATATTTATATTCTCAGGTTGAATATTTTACATGAATTGCTCTCTACATATCCCACTGTCGTAAAAGAAAATGATTACATTGCGTTGTTGGAGCATATTTCGAAATTCTTATCTACTTCTAAAGATTCCCTAGTTACCGATTACCTGTGCAAGTGAGTCTTAGTTTAACAAATTATTTCAAAGCAGTTTTTGAATCGGAAATTAACCGTTACTTGTTTTCTAGATGCTGTATTGAACTGATCAATATTAGGAAAATAATGAATTTCAATGATTCCCGCAGTTCTCTTGATGAAAATACTTTAGAGTCGATTTGGAGAACTGTCCTTAGGTAGAAATTTTAACAAAAAAGAAGTATTTCTGAATTTTACTCATTTTATTGTTTGTTATATTTTTAGTACGATAGGTTTGAATCAGAGCATAGAATGGAGTCATCGCCTACTTCAGCATATGATGAATCATTTGTGGAAACCATCGAGAGGCCAGACCATACTTAAATTATATTTATCCGGTGTAATTCGATTAACCAACCATAGCATGTCCACTCTGTACCTTTTAAGGAAACGTATCTCGTTTCCTGACACTCTGCTCGAGATTGAGGTACGTATCTCATTCGTAAATGACAATTGGTTGCTGGGATATTAATGAAATATTGATGCGCAGGTTTGGCCATCTTTGATGCAATGGATGTCGTCCAAAGATCCATCGAATGATTTTATGTCAAGTGCTGATTTGCAACTTTACGCGCATACCTTAGTTTTGATATGTTTGAAAAATAATGTCAAAAACAATGACGTAGTTGTCAATATTTTGGAAATTGATACAAGGCCTAGCAATAATGTCATCTCTGCTGCGGATATGTTTACTTTAATGTCGTGTGAATCTGAGATAATTTGGGAGTCTGATGACACGAAGGAGCGATCTGCTGAAGGTAAAAAATGAACTTAGGGGCGAACTCGAGCACTTTTAATGATACGTATAATTTTTCAAAATCGTTGCTGTTCTAATTCTTTGAAATGAATTGATTTTGTTTTCCAGAAACGATGCATCCAATTTGTGTACGAAACGACGACGCTTCCAACCAACTCATTTATTTTCTAGAAAATGATTGTGCATTGTTATTTGAAAAATATGCCGTCGTTGATAATGGAATAGAAGCATTTAAAGATCTGAGCAGATTCAATGTGTTGTTACTACATGTTCAAAAATTCTTTATTTATTACGGTATTCCGTTCAATCCTAGGTAATGTTTGAACGAATATTTTCTTACAAGTGAAATAACGTCGTATTCTATATCGAGTTATTTTGCAGTTTGGAAGATTTTTCGCAGAGATTGACCGATAAACTGGTGACCATTGTGAACAACATTTTTACATCTGAAGAAATCTGTAATCGATTAGAATTCCTCGTTTTGGCATCGCAATTTTTCAAACAGTTGGGAACGTTGCCGAAGATCGTTGTAGATCCTGTTTTAGTGAAATGTTATCCTGCGTTGAGTGGTATTTTTGAAACCATCAGAAGCAATGTACGCAGAATAGGTAAAAAAAAATCAGCAAATGAAGTTCGTAAAAACTATTTTGAAATGAGGTTTATTTACTTTATTTTATTTTTCTGTAGTTAATCAAGACGATGTTGATATGGAGGTGAAAGTTAACGATAATGGTAATTCTTGAATATTATTATTTTTAAATATTTCGTAGGTACAGATTTTGTACGATTATATCTATGATTTTTTTTTTTAGAGACCAACATTTCGTTGTTTGATTTTAAATTACTGCCCTATGAAGACAAATTGAAAGTTGAAGCTTGCAGAGTTCTGCTGTACTATTGCTATAATCATGGTATTATTTTTCACATTTTTATGCTGTGGATTGTTCGATGTCATTTTTCCGGAATCTCGAACTTCTTCAGTTTGGACCGAATTTTTTCTTTGACTTTTGATAGCTTTTGTAAAACTACAAGAACTCGTAATAAGGGACCCTGTTTTCTCTTACCAAAGCAATTATCGGTTGAATTCACATAGAATGATCCATACGCTAAAGATTATCTAGTAAACTTTTCTTTATTTTCATTCTGGTAAATTTTATCGCAGAATTCACCCACGATTCTCAATACAAATTGTTGTCGGGCATATTAGATGAATTAGATGAACTTAAAGAAACCCTGACTTCGTTGTGTCTTCTCCAAATGGTATCTAATTGCTTTTAATCTGCTATAGAAATAATTAACAAAATATTGTAATCTGTTATGATTATTATTCAAACTTTTTACAGGCAGTTCCAACAATTCAAACCGCATTACAAGTAAAAAGATTTGATTCGGATATCGTAGACAAAATATTAGTTGTTTTACAAACTCTTTGTAATGAATGGTATTCGGTCGAAGAATCAGCCTTAGTGATTTTAAAACTCGTCCAGGGTAAGATGACATGATTTCCTAAATTTAAGCGATACGTATTCCTCATGTCGTAATATTTCTTTAATTCTTTGCATTCAGAAACGATCACCAAAGCGCAAAATGTAGCCAAAGAGACTTTGGATAACTTGAAACTTCTAATTGAAGTTTTTGCTACAGAAACCAAATCCTATGGGTCAGCTATTGTTTCTGAAGTTGTTCGAAGTTTGGGGTTGTTATTAAAAGTAAATGATTATGCATTGCCGTAGAACAACGAAGAATAATCTTTTACGTTTAGTATCTTTCATACTATATTTTTCTTCTAGGTACGTTGCGGTCTCCAAGAAATCACTGAAACAGGCGAATTGGTCGAAATATGCGATAAAATATTATCCTATTTGGAGCACGATTTTCACGAAGTAAGTGTACTGGTTTATGAACAAAGAATCTTGTACCGATGTAAAATTGAATATGTGATTTCAGGTACGAGTTACCGCCGTTATTTATTTACCAGAAATATTCAAATTTATCGATGAGATGTACGAAAGCACCGGCATGGCACTGAAAGATCCGATATTATCGAAATTTCACGATAACCTTATGAACGTATTTCAAGTGATGGTTCGTGTCTCGAGATTGACAATTCTATCTATGTGATATTCTGTTAATAAATCAAGATCCCAACTTTAGGATATGCGGGATAATGAAACGGATGAAACTACAATCAGACCTGTCGTAGTATTATATTCCTTTGCCAATGCCATTTCGTACAGTCGATGTGCCAGGAGAGATTTATTACTCATGTTATTCTATTTCACTCACGAAAAACGTTTAAATCAAAGTAAACGAATCTTTCGAGTAAAATAATCTTTACTTTTAAATTGTCTTTAATCGACTGTTCCTTTTTTCATCCAGGTTTAGTGTTTAAAATCTTGAATTTGGTTAGAAAGAAATTGCATGTAGACTCGGTGATGCATTTGTTTCGTGATAACTCCTTATTTTTGCTTTGGAGGTGGTTCAAGAAATTTAAAACTTTTGAGGTAACAATTTTCATTACAACTTATCAGTTTTCCATATATTTTTTAAAATCATGTTTTTTTATAGGGGTTTTCATTCCAAGTCGTGGAGTGTCCGAACGAGCGGAATTTCTACGAAGAATTTTTACCAAATATTGTACCCATTTTGTCATTTTATGGCGAAAGGGATAAAATTTCCGAAATAGCCGCCAAGCTGGAAATGTCTCTGGTTGATTTAACCGAGGTACTGGGTGATTTTCCTAATATATCTACTCGAATTGAGTAAAGTAAAATTTTCAATTTTACAGAAATGTTTCTCCGAAATATCGGCATTACTATTGTACAAAATTGCCAGTTTCGAGATCAACTCCTCGGAAACTGAAGGTATTAGCAAAGATGATATGTATGAAAATATGCAAACGGCCCTGGCACCTAAAGAATTTCCGGTTATTTTCACCAACAAACTGACAGACGTATTAATCGAGGTATTTCGTAGTTTGCATGATCCGAAATTCGAAATATCGCCGAATAGTATACTACCATTGCCTGCGCCATGTCGTTCGGATGAAAAACTAATTTCCGCTGAACTGGATACCATACAAGTAATTTTACGATGTTATTTTTGTATTCCAAGAGACCATCGCCGATGATTATTAAAATATGTATTTCGTTGTATTCCAGGACTCATTTCAAAATCGCGATATACCTTTGATCATACTTATCTCGTCTGATTTGAAAGAAGTCTCTCAGAAAATTTTGCAGCAGTTGTACATCGATGTTATGAATGCTTCGACGTCTGAATTGAAGTACTTACTTGCTTACCTATCTATTTGCCTTCTTCAATTCATTCTTGTTTTGATACATTTCATTGTGATTTTCTGTAGGTTAGAATCGTTTCAAAAATACCGTTTGTTTTGCGGCCAACTCATACCATATTATGATGATCTAGTCAAAAGTCGAATGGCTGGTTTCATTTGTCGAACAATAATCACGAATTTATTGCATTTTGTATCGCATGATCGCAAAAATCTGCCTGTTTCTTTGGCTTCGCTGAAATTTTTGCGATACTTTGCATCCACGTGGTTATCCGAAGATGAAAATAAAAAAACTGTGATTCAAGTCATGAAAGGCTTTATCGGCGGTATTGTCGATGATTTAGTACTCCTAGGATTGCAAGATGACGACTTGGGTATGTAGATTTTTCATTGGTACATGCCAAATCATGAATACAAAATTTATATTTGACGTATATTTTTTTTCGCAGGAAAACAAGCAATTGAAACTTTGGAACTATTGCTCAAATCAATATCAGCTTTGCAATCGTTGCTGAATGTGCATTGCGTTAACCTCGAATCATTTCCAGAGCTAACGCAATTTGATAATTTGAATGTGTGCTTCATTCAAATGGAAGATACCCAAGTTAGAGATACGACTTTGACTGATACCTTGTCAAAAGGTACCGATTTGGACGCCGATGTCAATAAATTCTTGAGCATCGTCGAGAAATCCAATAAATGTCGTATTGAGAGCTTAAAATCTTTAAGAAATAGAGTACGTATCTAAAAATAATAATTTCTTTTCACCGTAAGTTTGACATTAGGTATATGAGAAAGTAATTTTGTTACGATTTTTTTTTTAGTTATCTGATAATCGAGACGAATTGGAGAAATTATTCAAAAGGTTGATTTCCAAACGTGTATTTTCCGAGGAGTGCGCCCTCAGTTTACCTCATCGATTGATTTGTTCTCTTCTACAGTTGACCAGTTCAAAAGATGGAAAGGTAAGCGATTTTTTTCACTCACTCAAAAAATGGTGTATGGGATCATTACAATAATATATTCTTATATTTCTAGTGAAAAAAAATAATGCAAAATTCAATCATTTTTATTAAAATGCTAGATTCTATTTTTAATTATTCAATATAATGAACTTATTTCTACTAAAGAATGTAGAAATAGTCTGAAATGCTTTTAAAATTTATTAAAATGCAAAATATAATCTAATTTAAAGAATGTAGAAATAACTATATATAGTTATTTCTAAACACGAAATCAAACGAAAATCCAACAAATGTCACATGAAATGGCAGAAATGCCTACAACATTTTTTAGGCATAATAACGTGTGAATTCTATCTCTAAATTTCCATCGAATCCGGCGGATTTTTTGGAATTGTCAAAAGAATAAACTGGTCAATGACCATTTTTTGCGCACATAATTGCGTACGCATTTCCGCCATTTCTTTTGACAGTTCTTGGATTTCCGTTTGATTTCGTGTTTGTTCATTCATTAACACCGCGACGGAACCCCTAGTATCCAACAAATCCATTTGTTGTTGGATCATTAGGTTCCTAATATTTCTCAACTCTTCAATTATCATTTTTATGTGCTCCGAACAACGAAAATATGATCTCGCGATCATCCGCCTGACGATATTTTTCAGTTGAATGGCGAACGCCGATGGGGTCGTGGTTGGAATATTCGAAGTAAAAGGAACAGCCATTTTTTAATAATTTTTCTGAGAATACAAGAAGAAAATTACACTTGTGACAAATCGATGATGTAGATCAGGTTCGGTTTAAAGCTCAAATCTAGATTCTTTGATGTAGTTGGAATTTCGGTTTAAGACATAGTATGTCAAGTCAACATAAATTCAATATTTAATATGCTTAACATTAGATGTATTACTGCAGTTCACTAATTCGATTTCATTCTAATTTTCCAAAATTGAAACAACAAAATTAAAATTTTGCTTCACGACACGTCATATCCGCACATCATTGTGAAAATTTGATTCAGATTCAGTATTTTATTCAATCGACAAGTTAAATTTAAATATGGGCATATGGCATGGTGTGAAGTTCCAAGTAATTTTTTGACTTGCGACTTGAGTTCATGAACAATTTATTTGTAATTTTTCAGACTTGAAAGTTGAAACTAGATCCGAAATCTAAAAAAGAAAAACTACATTTTTATTTTTTTCAAAAGTCGAAACTAATTTATAAAATTAAAAATTTTAAGCCATTTAGGATTATCAAAGATCGAATAATTTTTTTTTTGATTTTGAAATTTGAATTGAAATAAAATCATACGCTTGAATGCTCAGCTTTACAAAAAAATTGGAATCAATTACGTAAGTGCTTCTAGCATCAATAAAAAATGAAAAAAAATTTAGGCTAATCAAAATCTACATCAAGATAGTATTTTTTCAAATAGAAAAGAATCGCGTACTGAACATCTAAAATTTATTATTGCAAATAAAATACTCACTTTTTTCTTCGAATGGATAAAACGTTGTTCTTCAAAAGTGTCGGTTCTTTCACGAACTGTTTGAAATCTTTTGATCCAAGATCTGGAAAGATAAAATTCAACAAAATTTTAAAAATAATGAATTTTTTTTGAAAAGTCACATAGGCTAATCTGAAATTTATTATGATAATAATTTTTTGAATAAACAAAAAATGTATAAATGCTATCCAATGAAGTACATAATATCATTAAAATACACTCACTTTACTTTTCTTGAATGGTAGCAATGAATAAGTACAGGTGGTTTTAAAAATTGTTTAATGGTAATGGTACCAATTAATATGTGTGCAGGCAACTTTCTAAAAGAACATAATCCCTATCTTGTACAGATTGTTTCAAAAACTGTAGAAAAATCGAACAAATCGTTCAAAATAACAGGAAAATAATTTTTTTCAATGTTAGAATTTCAGATCTAAGTATAGCATGAAGTAATAAAAATACATACTTGTAGAATATTTACGAGGATTGATACTGGTATGCAGAAGTACAAATGAAAGTTCTGTTGGTTGCAAGTCGCTTTAAAGATTTGTTCCACTGATGGAAGGTACAGGTTGTCAAAGGTTGTTCCACTGATGGAGGGTACAGGTTGTCAAAGGTTGTTCCACTGATGGAGGGTACAGGTTGTCAAAGGTTGTTCCACTGATGGGGGTACAAGTTATCGAAAATTTTCAAATTGTAACCAAAATTCTGAAACAAAAAAACGAAAAATTGTTTTTAAAAACCGCACTGTTGTTGCATAATTCTCGGCACAGAGTCGAAAAATTATAAAAATTCCTAACATGAAAGTATCACGAATATACGACTATAGCATAGGCGAGTGAAAATAGTTCAGATTTTTGAAATAGAATTTCCAAAAGCGCGAAACTTCAACAAAAAACTAGCATTAGGTATGCGAAAACGATTTTTACAGTATGTAGTATGTACATACAGAAAAAATTATTAAAATTAATGTGTGGTGGAAAATGAGGCCATATTTCTTTTGAACTAAAACAGAAATTTCAGTGAAAAAATCACTGTCTGTAGGTGTACCTACCTACCTACTTACTTACTTGTATTTATAGGTACTTTTTCAAAATGAAAGTAAGGAGCACAAAAATCATGAAAATTGCAAACACGAAACAAAGGCGCGAACTAATACCGCGGATGCGTAGAAGCGTAGTGATGCCCGGTAAGATGAAAGACGTAAGAGACACTGCGCAAGGTGAAGGCACGTTGTGTATGCTGATCATCTAGCAAGAGCAGTAACAACTTACAACTAACGAACTAATAACATTGTATACCGTCGCTTTCGCAAGAGAGTTGAATTTGTTCACCACAAATCCACGAACCCTTTCATCCTAAATCCGCATTCCGCGCAGATGAGCGAGAGCTGGAGGTACGTGGATGCAGTGATGTGTGGCCAAGACAAAGCAACCGGTTCGTTGTTGGCCGCGAGTTCGGCGCCGGCACGGCGTAACGAATTGCTCAGGAAAGCGAGGGTAAAATCTGCGTGACACGAAATTATCATAATCTGAGTGTCTACTGATCATGAAAGTCGAAAGTCATGAAATTTAACAAAAAATTGTGAAAGTAATGAAGGTCGTGAATTTCTATGATAAATTTGAATAATTTTAAATAAATTTTTTATTCTATTCAAGCTTTTCGGAGGATTACTCATTTTCACGAAAAAAAACAACAAAAAGTAACGAAAATTCGAAAGGCTGGAACAATATTCCTATAGACACTTTGCATGGTGTCTATACTGACGAAAAAATCAGGAAAATCAGAAATTAGCAACAATTTCATCCTAGTAGCAAAAAAAAAACAAAACAGAAAATAGCAAGAATGCAGTGCTTTTACTAAAATTCGTTTGCATTATCAAAATTTCATCTTTTCTTGCATTTTTTTGAATGAAAGGTAAAAAAAGGGAGTTCTATTTGGGTAAAATTGGAGCCGAAAATATTCAGAAAATAGCGAGAATTTTAATTTTTCAGATTCAGTAGACACCAATGCTCTGGGAGTACAACTACCGCTTACGTGGCGCGAAAATAATCCAGATTTTTTGGTGAAAAAAAATTCAAAAAACATTAAATTTCTATTAAAATTTATTTTCCGACATAGGCGATTTTTAATTAATTCGAAAAAATGAAATATCGATGGCGGAAATTCAGGTCACATTTTTTTGAGCACAGAAAAAAACATTTCAAGAATAAGAAATTTCAGTAAACACGAAATTATCACAATCTGAGTGTCTACTGGTCGTGAAAGTCATGAAATTTAACAAAAAATCGCGAAAATAATCAATACCAGAAAATAGCCAGAATTTTAAAAATCAATGCCAGAAGCAAGAATTTTCAACATTTTCCTCTTTTCATGAATTTTTCGAAACAAAGATGAAAAAAGGGGGTTCTTTTTCTGGCAATATTGGAGCAAAAAAATTACACACGAAAATTGCAAGAAAAATTCAGAAAAAGCAAGAATTTTCATTTTTCAGATCCACAAGGCAGCTTGGCCGCTAGGCGCCATGCTCAGGCAGTACAATTAGTGCTTAACTGCTTACCTATGTGATGTGAAAATATTTCGAATTTTTTGGTGAAAAAAATTTTAAAGGAATTAAATTTCTACTAAAATTCATTTTCCAACATAGGCAATTTCAAATGAATTCGAAAAAAAGGAAAAATGAATGGCGGAAAACGATGCCAAATTTTTAAAAAAGCAACATGTTCAAAAGAAAAAAAAATTGAAAATTTCAGAGAAAAAATCGAGTATACTCAGCCGGACACGATTCGTTGACAGGTAGCGCGATTTAACAGCTCGGACACGTTGCAGCTGCCGAGACACGACGTCGACAGCGTATGCGCCGAAACATGACGTTGACAGCGTATGCGCGAACGCGACGTCGACAGCGTACGCGCCGAGACAGAGCGACGTTGACAGGGTATGCACCGAAACACGACATCGACAGCGTGCGCGCCGAGACACGACGTCGACAGTGTATGCGCCGAAACATGATGTTGACAGCGTATGCGCCGAAACACGACGTCGACAGCGTACGCGCCGAAACACAACGTCGACAGCGTACGCGCTGAGACAGATGCGACGTCGACAGCGTACACGATGAAACACAACGTCGACAGTGTACGAGCCGAGACACGACAAGACGTCGACAGCGTATGCGCTAAGACACGACGTTGACAGCGTATGCGCCGAAACACGAAGTCGACAGCGTACGCGCCGAGACACAACGTCGACAGCGTATGTGATGAAACACGACGTCGACAGCGTACGCGCCGAGACACGACGCGACGTCGACTGCGTACGCGATGAAACACGACGTCAACAGTGTACGAGCCGAGACACGACGCGACGTCGACAGCGTACACGATGAAACACGACGTCGACAGTGTACGAGCCGAGACACGACGAGACGTCGACAGCGTATGCGCTAAGACACGACGTTGACAGCGTATGCGCCGAAACACGACGTCGACAGCGTACGCGCCAAAACACGACGTCAACAGCGTACACGCTGAGACAGACGCGACGTCGACAGCGTACACGATGAAACACGACGTCGACAGTGTACGAGCCGAGACACGACGAGACGTCGACAGCGTATGCGCTAAGACACGACGTTGACAGCGTATGCGCCGAAACACGACGTCGACAGCGTACGCGCCGAGACACAACGTCGACAGCGTATGTGATGAAACACGACGTCGACAGCGTACGCGCCGAGACACGACGCGACGTCGACTGCGTACGCGATGAAACACGACGTCAACAGTGTACGAGCCGAGACACGACGCGACGTCGACAGCGTACACAATGAAACACGACGTCGACAGCGTATGCGCCGAAACACAACGTCGACAGTGTACGCGCCGAGACACGACGTCGACAGCGTATGCAATGAAATACAACGTCGACAGCGTACGAGCCGAGACACGACGAGACATCGACAGCGTATGCGCTAAGACACGATGTTGACAGCGTATGCGCCGAAACACACAACGTCGACAGCGTATGTGATGAAACACGACGTCGACAGTGTACGAGCCGAGACACGACGCGACGTCGACAGCGTATGCGATGAAACACGACGTCGACAGCGTACGCGCCGAGACACGACGTCGACAGCGTATGCGATGAAACACGACGTCGACAGCGTACGCGCCGAGACACGACGCGACGTCGACAGCGTACGCGCCGAGACACGACGCGACGTCGACAGCGTACGCGCCGAAACACGACGTCGACAGCGTACGCGCCGAAACACGACGTCGACAGGGTACGCGCCGAGACAAGACGCGACGTCGACAGCGTACGCGCCGAGACACGACATCGACGTCGACAGCGTACGCGCCGAGACACGACATCGACGTCGACAGCGTACGCGCCGAGACACGACATCGACGTCGACAGCGTACGCGCCGAGACACGACATCGACGTCGACAGCGTATGCGCCGAGACACGACGCGACGTCGACACTGTACGCGCCGAGACACGACGTCGACAGCGTACGCGACGAGCGATGATCGAAAAAATATATTTTCTAAATATTTTTAATCAGTGTTTCACTCAAAGTGCAAATTTAAAGGTACAATTTCAAATGAAGTTTGCCATCCTATCACTGATAAGATATTAGCTGTGATGGAAAAATTACGTGAATTAGACAATCCCTTTGCCGAATGCCCGTGCCAAATTCAAGTATTACACCTACGTACATGGCAAGCGTCTCATAACATTTTTCATGAAATATCAATTTGTTGGTGATTTTTTGACTTTTTAAAAAAAAAAATTTCAAACGTGTTCATGAAGATTGAAATATTGAAAAAACAGTATGATTTTAGCTTTTTCATCTTGATTTTTTTCAAAAATTTTAGCCCTCCCTTCGCTCAAGCTCAAAAGCATCATATCATGCCATTTATAAATTGACAAATACCTCCTAACATTGTTCTGAAATTACGGTTTTTTCTTTTCGCAAAAGCACCTTTTTTTCACCGCTTGGTTCAATATTTGAATGAGGAACAAAATGCGAACAGGGGGGAGGGGGCTACTTTTCAGAAAGGCGGCGAATTTTACTCTGACTATAAGCGCCGCTGCACTAATCCGACTTTGCGTTTTGAAATCAATTAATAAATACCTAATTTGACTATTTGACACAGAAAAAGAACACCAATGATGCAATTTCATCTGTGCGGAATGGTACATATCACAAGGCCAAATTAAAATAACGCGTATTTTTAAAAAAAAATCGGAAAATGCGAAATCACGATGAAAATTGAAAATAGTTCGACATCGACACACGCAAGGCAGATTTTTTTGAAAGAAAAAAAATCGAACTTCATCTGTGCGGAATGGTACATAATATTACCAGGCCAAATTAAAATAACGCGTATTTAAAAAAAAAATCGGAAAATGCGAAATTACGATGAAAATAGTTCGACACACGCGAGGCAGATTTTTTTGAAAGAAAAAAAGCGAACGAGTCAGGAAAAAATTAATTACTTACGTGTGCTTATGGAGTTGGACCCTTGAGTAATTCCCAATGTCTTCACAATACGCAAGACGAACACGAACAGACGAAAAAGCAAAAAAAGTGACAAAATAACTGAACAGAATAAAGTTCTGACTGCTCTGACAGCAGTTTTTAAAGCGATCCCTCTCCTTTTACACTGCTGCTATTGGCTATTTACTCACATCTCACACCCTGTTTCCATTTCCATTGGCAGTTACGTTCAGTGTAGGTATATTTGATTCGAGCAAGGCAAACGAAAAAATTCTTTACAGCGCAAATGTAAAATAATAAATGAAAATGAGAGAGTATATCAACAAGAATAACTGTCGAATGTAACTAATTTTTTAATACCACTAATTAACGTTGAATTCACGTCATCGGGTCAATTGAATAAAGAAATCGGAATCAAATATCAGGTGTTTTTTCCCTTTCCCTGCTCGTTTCAATAATCAAATATATCCCCTGCACTTTACCCTTTCTTTATCTGTCCGCGAGTTACCTGTTAATTGTAAGATTTTACGACGCGACTAACGTGACGGCGACGGTCGTTGTTTAGACTTTAGAGAATGTTTCTTGGCGAAATAAATCATTTTTGTATTTGAAAAGAAAATTCTGCTTGATTTACTATCCAGGCACGGTGGTTAGGTCTCAGGGCCTCGCAACAATGAAAAAGTATACAATACGTGGCATATAAATTATTAATGTAGGTACTTCTACTTACATCACATTATGTAAAATTTAAAAATACTAATTTCAATTTGATACACTGACACAGTGTTATGATTATTCAGTTAATGCGCAATACTTTTTTTATTACTTTTTTATTACTTTGATATCCTTGAAATGTTGCTAGAAGTAAACTGGAAAAATTTCAATGTGTTTGTTGATTTACAATAAAAATGTGATGCCTGCTGCGAAATGATATTCCCTCTGTTCCCCGAAGACATCACGAGGACAGAGTGATGAGTTTTAAAAGCATTTTGATGTTCTGCGATTTGCATTATTGCTGTAGGCCTATGTACTTTCTGTAGGTACCTATTTCTATGGATATGTATCTGTTCGATTATTTTTCGTTGATAGGAATTAGCTTTCGTCTTGAATGAGTCAAAAATGAATTGTGAATTTTTAAATAAAAATTCGAATCGCTTCAGACGAATACGTGCATGTGCCAGTTGGTGTGAAAAGCAATGTTATCTAATGAAATGAACGCCTCGCGAGTCGCGAACTAATTTACGTTTCTGTTTGACTTTGAAATGAAGATAAGGATATCTGATATTTCAACGGTTTTGTTACATTCTTTCTCATTACATTGAATTACCGTTTACTAATTTTTTTTTTTCAAATTGTATCCAATCTCAATGCAAGTTTTAAAAAACATGAAAAAGTTTCACAAGAGTAAAAGAGGTGTACTTGGATTGTTTTTCACTACTCTCTCATTCCGAATCAGTGAAAAATCACTGAAAACAGTCAGAATTGCAGCACAGGAAAAATCAGTGAAATTCACTGATTTTCAGCGATTTTTCACTGATTATTCAGAGAATTTCACAGATTTTTCAGCGAATTTCGTAAATATCACTGAGTTTTTAGTGAATTTTCACTGATTTCCGTGATTTTCTTTCACTGGCTTGGTTTCAGTGAAAAAAATTTCACTGATTTATTACTGTGCTGCAATTCCGACTGTTTTTCAGTGATTTTTGATAAATTTCACTGATTCAGAAATGAGAGAGTAGGTCTTCGAAAAAACTCAAGTTTTCAACTTTGAATCTTTTTTCTTCGAAATCTATGCTCATAAAATTGCTCTAATTTTGTACCGAGTTTAGCTTGAGGTTCTTTCACGTGATGGTTCTATGTGTTTTGCGAGACTCGGCTCGTTGACTCAGCAGAAATTAAAAATCTTGAAAAATTTCAAGTTTTCATAGTTGAAATTTTTTTTCTTGAAATCTATGCGCAGAAAATTTCTCAAATTTTCTTCAAGAGTTGAGGATGAGGATTCTACGTAAGATGATAGTATTGGTATTGTGGCACTCAGCCTACATGACTTGGCAAAAATTAAAAATCTTGAAAACCCCAATTTTTCATTTTCGAACATTTTTTAATCGAAATTTATGGTAGAAAATTACTCAAATTCTGTCCAGAATTGAGGTTGAGGCTTCTTCACATGACAGTACCATCGATCGGTATTGTGGCAAATTTTCTACAAAAATGTAAAAAAAGTGCATTTTTTGGTATTCAAACGTGATTTTTCGAAAAAATTCGCCCTCGCTTCGCTCGGGCAATATTTCAAACATTTTTCTTGAATGAATCTCAATCAGTCTTCGATGAAATTCTGCATTTGATGAGAATCACTGAAACGATTTTCTTTGGAAATTAAGGATTTTTTTTATTGATTTCTTAATCAATTCCCATTTGTCAGGAAAAATCAATAATTATTTTGACTTGACTGAAAGATCGGTGAAAAATCACTGATTTTCAGTTGAAGTCATTTCACTGATTCAAGCAGGTAAATTTTACCAATTCAGATTTTAGGAGTGTATTGATTGTTTGTTCCAAAAAATCCCGCAATTTTCCAATTTTTCTTTGCTCAAATCTCTTTATCCCCTCTATTTTTACTCGAATTCTCAGCCCTTCCCTAAAATAATTTCTGGGCGGTAGGCCCAAAATGGAAGGATTCTTAACAGTATTGAATATTGAATGGGGTATCTAAATCTGTTCCTCATCCATTTTTTGAATTATTTCGAATTCAGATGCAAAATTGAACTCTAAGGGAGGCAAGGGTTTAATTTTATCGAGTGAGGTAGAGATTCCTTCGAGCGTTGGCTCTAATTATAGTTTTGTAAAAATACTCTGATATAAAAAAGTGTAAAATTTTCAATTTCTAGTTTATTCGAGAAAATCAATTTGAGAATAACTTTTTTGGTAGTTTTTCTTTTCCAGAGATTGATCGTTCGGGAAAATGGGTGGGGATTGAGGAACCCAAATTCATTTTTTTAATTTTGAAAAAATGACCTAAACGAGGGCTAATGGTGGTGGTGAAAATTGCTGACAAGTGGCAATGATTTTATGGATTATAGGGAATTTTTTTCGATGTTTTAAAGCGCCCTAGAAAGTGAGCTTAAAATGAAAAACTGGTGAAAATAGTGTCTGTGCGAAAAAACATCCATTCTAAAATCATTTTAAATTATTTTTTTATTTTGTTCAAAATTTTCGAACATGGATTAGATTAAAAGTTTAGTGAGAAGGGGTATGGGCTAAAATTGGAGTCGAGTGAAATTTTTTACGGAAGTTTTACTTGACATAATTTTCCCTAGCTGAAGATTTCTTATCAACTTTCGAAAAAAAGAGTGAAATGAAATTATTCACGAAATACGTATGAATTCCATAAGCTGTATAATGAATTAAATTTATGCAATTTGAAATCTACGAAACGCATATCATTGTTACAGATCAAATACGAAGCAGCATGTTGCCTCGGAGAAATTGGTTTGGTTGATTTACACACATTGGTACTGAAGCCGAATTGTGATAAATACGACGTATTTTCCAAGGCAGAAACATTAATTACCGTGCAATTATGTCACATGCTGCAAAAATGCCTGATCGAGAAAGACGTCGATGTGATCGTAGCTGCGTCGGAAGCAGCGTATGCTATTTTCATATCTCCCGAAGGAATTGAAATAAGTACGTATAACGTTGAATTATTGTAAAAAAATGAAATGAGCATAAGGGTGAGAAAAATCGAGGAGTACGATTTTGTTGATTTTTTAAACTTATTACAGTACTTCTTGAATTGAAGTTCACCCGTATATAATTTTAGCCTCCTTGGCCTTGGACCCTATTGTGAGCAGAGCAGCGGGTCATCAAAGGAGGATATTTATTTTTTTTAATGGATTTTTCGTGTTTTCACTGTGTTTTTTTAAAAAATCCAACTCATTTTCCTATTCAAATCAAATTAATCAAATATGACTCGAGGGTAAATATTCGATTTGAGAAAAAAATTTCAAGTGTTTAAAACTGGAAATTTTTCTATGTGCATATGGAAATGATGGCCTTTGGCAGCAAATTTTCTCCATTGGATACAACATTATTCATGGTGTCCATTCTCTGGAAAACCGGGAAAACCGGGAAAAGTCAGGGAATTTTGGTGGTCTGGAAAAGTCAGGGAATTTTGGAATTTTCTCTGGAATTTTTCGAAAATCCCAAAAAAATGTAAATCATTTAGAAAAATGTTTTTTTGTTTATTTTATTATAAATTTTTCAAAAAATTTCGCCCTCGCTCCGCTCGGACCAAATTATTACATCTTTTATCCAATTATTGTCTTATTCACCATTTTTTGTCGGTCGTAATGTACAATAAAATTGATATTTAAAATGCATGTCTTTGTCCATTGAATTATGAATTATCCAAAAAAAAACGCTTCCCTCCTCGGAAACTACGCTCGGGGTAAATTTACCTCTTCCTTTCTACAAAATCCTGACCTTTTTGTTCTCCTACACTCTCTCTACCCTCCTCTCCCCAGCCTTTCATTCGCGATGTCGTTCGACTGCATGCATCTTGTTGTAAGGTTGTAACGTATTCGTTAGTTGCTTATGTTTTTCTTTTGAAATACATTCTTCTCTGAAGATGTGAGTTTAATTTCATAATTAACGAATTATTCATAATTATTCGTGCAATTAAACATGGTCCTCTCTGGGCCGGATACCACTTCCGTAAATATTTTAGCATGATTATCGCGTATTTTTCGAATTTATTCGCGAATGTACATTTATCAATTCGTAAATGTTCGTGTTGACGTGTTGCACTAGTTGTGTGATCTTTTTCTAACGTTTTTTCACGTGTGACATTATTACAATGTATTTTAATCGTGTTGGTGATATGTGTCGAATTTCCAGCTAATTCGGCGTTGTGCTGGTGATGTTTGGCGAATCGTGGTGTGTGGGTATTTAGTGGGCCATCGAGGCCAGTAATCGTAGATCGCCATCTGGCGAAATCGTTAGGGTGCCGTCTTCAGGCGCAAATCATATCGTTCGCGAGTTCGCGTGCTTTTTCACTCGTTCACTGCGCGCTATTTTCACGCGTTCGCGTGCTTTTCACGCTGCAACGTGGGTTGTAAGTTCGCGCGTTTTGTGAGTTCGTGTTGTGAGTTCGCAGGTGTGCATCGTATCGTTCGCGAGTTCGCGTGTATGTGAGTTCGCGTTATCACAATTTGCAAGTGCGCGCTCCTTGTTTCGTGTGCCGTGTCCTGTTGTTCCGCGGCAGGTCACTTCTTGCTGAGTGCGCTCAAATCGCTTCACTTGTGGCGCCGCAGGCCTACTTGTTCGTTTGTGTGCCGAATCATATCGGTTCATTTGTCTGCCATCTTCCGGCATCGTTTTTTCATTTTGTGTGCAAAGGCATAATCGTGTTACATCGTTTCTCATCGCCAAACCCCCCTACACCACCACCGCAGCCAGCATCATCAGCACACGAATTAAATCACCATGACAGAGTCCGAGAATTTAATTAAAGGTCGTGGTATTGTAAAGGCCCAAAACTAACGAGAGCCGCCCAAGGTGGATATTCCGTCATTAGGGCCTGCCAGAAAGTGAGTTATGGATAGAAGCATTAGCTAAAATCGAAGGTGGGAGTTTGACACAGTTCAGACCAAAATCGAGTTACTCCCTACAACAATGCAGAGGATGAAGAGGATCCTCAAATGATCGAACGTAGCTAATTTTGAAAATACCATTTTTTCTCTACGTGCTAAGCTAAAGCGGCAGCTAACTGAAATTACTACGGCCTAGTTCAGCTGCCTTCCAATCGTTTCTGTAAATTCAAAACGCAGCTCAATAAAAGATGCACTAGATCAGCAGGGCCCAGGAATCCCAAAATAACTCTGCCATTTTTTCGGGTAAGGGGACGAAGATGGGACCTACTTTTTTTGAATTATTCAACAATCTGGTTCACAATAACCCTGATATCAAAAACGGCTATTGAAAAGTTTTATTATTTAAAGCTGCAGCTATCCGGTGAGGCTGCTGATCACATTTCAACGCTCAAGTTACCGAGGCTAATTATGCAGAGGCTCTACGCCAATTAAAAAAGCGTTACGAAAATAAAAGGTTGATTATTAGCAACTATTTGCGGAATATTTTTGAGTTGCCTACTGTGTCCTCCGATGGTAGCTTACGTTCGTTTGTTGATATATTTACGAAGTCAAATAATGCATTAGTTGGGCTGAACGCTAATCAGTGGGAGATTATCTTACTATATTTACTATCTATGAAGCTCGCTCCTGGTATTCGGCGTCAATGGGAGTTGAAAAATGAGAATTCAACCCAATTCCCTGAACTTACTGATTTTATCGACTTTTTGGAGCAGCGTGCCTCTGCTGCTCAGGTAATGAGCCTCTCTAGCTCAACTAGTACAGAGAAAAAATCGAATTCCACTTCTACTACAACAAAGCGTGACGTTAAACATACTCACCTCACCAAAACGTCGACTAAAAATTGTCCAATCTGCCAAGGTGAGCACTATGTTTTCCAGTGCTCGACATATAACAACGCTTCGCTACCAGATCGAGAGAAGTTTGTTACAAATCATCATTTGTGTCGCAATTGCCTCTCACCGGGCCACATTGCCCCTAAATGTCGTTCGTCAAAATGCAAAACATGTAATGGAACTCATCATACCACGTTGCACCGACCCACTGCTGCCACAACACCATTGAACCCTGCTGCGCCTCCATACACGACTTTGTCAACTTTTACGACTACTGGCAATGTAAGTACATGCTTGCCTACCGCTTGTGTATATGCAGGTAACATGTCGGTTCGTATGCTTTACGATTGTGCATCTCAATGTACATTAATTAGCGAAAACCTAGTTCGCCGCCTAAAATTACGTAGGCACCGTTGCACCACTCAACTACAAGGTGTTGGTGATACGGCTTCGACTTCACCTCAGTTCGCTACTTCGATAGTCATCAAGTCGCGTCACTCACCATATGAATTAGCCATCAATGCAAAAATTCTGCCGAATATTACAACATATACTCCAGATCTGCCTTCTAATATAATCACTTTTTTGAGTAGCCAAGGGCTAGCACTCGCAGACAATTTCGAAATTCCAGAAATGCCTATTGACATTCTTTTAGGTGGCGACTATTTTTCAGAAGTAATGTTAGAGGGAAAACGTACGATACATACAGATTTACCGCCATTACTCAACACTCGTTTTGGTTGGATTGTCTCTGGTGCATTTCCACCCAACAGTCCTCTAACTAATTCTAAGCTGGCGTGCTGTTTCACCCTGGAACAACAGTTGCGTCAGTTTTGGGAGATAGAGGAGGCTGTTGGCACTGTACCAAAGCACAACGCGGCAAAGCTCACAGCTGATGAGATTCTCTGTGAGGAAATATTTGCGAAAACCACCACCCGTGATAACACTGGTCGGTATGTCGTTCGTCTACCATTCCGAGATGATGTCAACCAGCTTGGCGAATCTCGGCGCATAGCTGAGCGACAATTTTATCAAATTGAGCGTCGAATGCAACGCGACGCCATCTATCGTGAGAATTATCATGCGTTTATGCGAGAATATGAGCGGCTTGGTCATATGACTCCTGTTGAACCCCGCGAAGGTTCTCAATACTTTGTGCCACACCATGCAGTCACTTCACCAAAGTTTAGAGTTGTCTTCAATGGGTCACAGCCTACCTCCACTGGGCTATCTCTGAATGATGTGCTGCTTGTGGGTCCCACAGTGCAGAAAGATCTTTTCACCATACTAAATAACTTCCGCAAATATGGAATCGCTGTGACATGTGATATGGAAAAAATGTATCGCCAAGTATTAGTGCATCCAGATCACCGCAGATATCAGCAGATATTATATCGCTATTCACCCGAACACAATTTAGGTATTTTTGAAATAAATACCGTAACCAATGGTATCAGCTCTGCATCACATCAAGCCACTAGGGCGGTAAAACAGTTAGCAATTGATGAAGGGGATAAGTACCCTCGCGCTGCCACTATTCTGCTTGATGAGGATTACATTTGATGATATTGCGACTGGAGCAGCTACAATCGATGATGCCTTGCTGATTGTCCAGGAATTGAAGGAATTGACATCCAGTGGACAGTTTCGCTTGCACAAGTGGAATTCAAATTGTCCTGATCTTTTACGCAAGATTACTATGGATGCTGCGCCCACTCAAGTATCATTCGACCGTGACAATCAAATTTCAAAGGTGCTGGGTATGCAATGGCGCACAGACACAGATGAATTTGTTTTTCATGCAAATTTACCGCCGGCCAAGCACCCATTGACAAAGCGACAGCTTCTATCACATATTTCTCGTATATTTGACCCACTGGGGCTAGTCTCTCCGGTCGTTATAACAGCAAAGTGCCTCCTTCAGAAGCTATGGCTGCAACCCATGGGTTGGGATGATCCATTAAGCCATGAGCTATCAACTCAGTATGAGCAACTTCGCCAATCGATCATTCCTCTCAAAAATTTGACGATACCTCGTCATATTGGTTTGGAGCCACAACTTCAATTCACCCTTCATGGCTTTTGTGACGCGTCTGAGGATGCCTATGCTTGCTGTATTTACCTCAAGGTAGAGTTTGAAAATGGTACTTCATTATCCCATTTATTATCGTCAAAAACTCGAGTAGCTCCTCTAAAGACAGTTTCTATACCACGGCTTGAGCTTTGTGGCGCTGTTCTGCTTACTCGGGTCTTCAGTCAACAACTTGCAACATATCCTTGTGCAGTTGAGCAGCGGTTTGCCTACTCGGATTCTACCATTACTCTTGGGTGGCTGGCCAAACCACCAAGAACATGGAAAACATTTGTCAGTAACCGCGTTGCCGAGGTATGTGAAACTTTACCACTGCCTCAATGGCGTCATGTCAGCTCTGAGCATAATTCGGCTGACATGGCATCACGTGGTGTGAGTGCCACTACTCTACAAAATTGTGAATTGTGGTGGAGGCCATCTCTTCCCCCACCCATCTCTACTATTCAGCTCAGCAAAACCCAAGCATCGGCTTTGAAAAAAGGAAGAAAGGAAGCTCAAGGTTATTAGCTTGGCTGTTACAGAGACTGAAACAATACTTTCAACTCTTAGTACCCGATACTCGTCGCCTAAGAAGCTGATTTGCGTACTTGCTCGTGTTTTCTATGCCATCAGCTGTTTCAAGTCAAAAGTAAATCGAAAGGATGCCTCTCAGTTATCGCTGAATGAGCGATTGGCCATCATACCTCAGCTAACTGTTCATCAGCTCGCCCAGGCTCAAAACCGAATTGTTCGTCATATTCAAGAAGCTGCATACCCTGCAACCTTTCAACGGTTACTGCAGCAAAGACCTTTAAAAAGGAGGGACCCTCTCGGTCCTCTGGCACCATTTATCGACTCCAATGGACTGCTCCGCGTAGGTGGACGACTCAGTAATTCAAACCTTCCGCAAGATACAACTCATCCAATTCTCTTGCCCTCCAAGTCCCACTTTGTCGCTAGTCTAATTTACGAAAAACATCAGGAAAACCATCACGCGGGTCCTAAGCTCTTGTGTGCCATAATGAGACAAGAATTTTGGGTAATAAATATGCGTGATGTCATTAGGCGCATTACGCGACGATGTGTCACTTGCCGCCGTTTTAATGGAGTCCCAGTTGTGCGTCAGCCTACAGGTAATCTGCCTACAGCACGTGTCACACCATCAAGACCATTTTCAGCTGTTGGAATTGACTTTGCTGGGCCCATTTCTACCCGGTTCTCTTTGGCCAGGAAAGCAACATCTGCCAAATCGTACATTGCCTTATTTGTATGCCTTGCAACCAAAGCGCTGCACCTTGAGCTGGTAAGCGATTTGTCAACTGAGGCTTTTATCGCAGCCTTTGAACGATTTATCGGTAGACGTGGCTTACCTGCTGACGTGTATACGGATAATGGCACGAATTTTGTAGGGGCAAAGCGAAAAATATCAGAAATTGAAGAATTTCTTGGTACATCAAAAAATGAAATTTTTCGATACCTTGCCGCCAAGGCTATAAAATGGCATTTCATTCCGCCATACGCCCCAAATTTTGGTGGGCTATGGGAAGCTGGTGTTAAATCAACGAAGCGACACCTCACCTCAGCATTAAATGGTCAACTACTAACATTTGAGGAGGTTATGACTGTTTTAATTCAGATCGAAGCTTGTTTAAATTCTCGTCCGCTAATCCCACTTAGCTCTGATCCTACTGAGGCCATACTTACACCTGGCCATTTCTTAATTGGAGATTCGTTAAAAGCATCTCCATTCTGCAGTGCAACACTAGAAAAGCTTACTCTCACTAAACGATGGCGAACGACCCAGCAATGTCTAAAACTGTTTTGGGAAGCGTGGAGTCGAGAATATGTAGCAACATTGCAAGGAAAAGCGCAAACCCCTCGACCTACTCCATTTTCGCTAAATCAAATTGTGCTTGTGAAGGACGAAGCTACACCTCCATTAACATGGCCATTGGGAAAAGTCAGTGCCATCCATCCAGGCAAGGATGGCATCGTCCGTGTGGTAACAGTCCGCACCGCTCGAGGTGACCTAAAACGCACTGTATCAAAACTGGTCCCCTTGGATGTTGACCCACAATAATGGGTCAACGGGGGGGAGTATGTTCGAGTGAGTTATCCCTGGCGATCCTACATTCCTTCGCGATCCTATACTCCTTCAAACCTGTTCTCGTCTACGTCCATCCGTTTAGTCCGCTTTCTCTTTTTCCCAGAAATCCTGCCTTTTTGTTCTCCTACACTCTCTCTACCCTCCTCTCCCCAGCCTTTCATTCGCGATGTCGTTCGACTGCATGCATCTTGTTGTAAGGTTGTAACGTATTCGTTAGTTGCTTATGTTCTTCTTTTGAAATACATTCTTCTCTGAAGATGTGAGTTTAATTTCATAATTAACGAATTATTCATAATTATTCGTGCAATTAAACAATGAGAAAGAAATGTCATGATACCCTTGACCACGATGTTGAAAAAAAAGGGAGGGAATGGAACAAAAATCGAAATTATTGGCCATGTTTTGGAAAACATGAATCGCTTCGCTCGGGCTCAACACATTTATATATTTTCATAAAATGATTTATATTTTACCTTCTCATTCACTTTTTCATTTATTGGTACAAACTAAAAAATTGCAAGGGATTTCGTGAATTTATAAATTTGAGACAAGTGTTTTTCATTTTGGAGAGAAAGGGGGGAATGAAATGTGAAGAAAATTTTGAATTTTTAGCCCGAAAAAATCCGAATTTTTATTCGCTCAATTTGGTAGACACCCTGGCATAATTTATTTCATTACTTAATTTTGTGTTGGAAAACTTGGGTTTCTTTTTTATTTAAATTTTTTTCTGTAGGTAATAAATTCAAATTTCCAAATGTTTGTGGCGAGGGGGAGTTGGATGGGCGGAAAAATTTTCAGAATTGAATTTGAATATTTTTTTTGACCCGAAGAAGGGCATCTAAAGATCTGGTAAAAAGTATCTAGTGATTTTGGAAAAAAAATCGTAAAACCCTATGCATTTTATATCATTTTTATACAAAATTTCAGGATGTAAGTACATCACGCGAAAAAATTACCCCCCCCCCCTCCCTGGTTTACGAATATCATATTTATAAGGTCTGGAAAAATTCGAAAAATTGGCCTGGAAAACCTGGAAAAGTCAGGGAAAATCATTTCTGAAATATAGTGGACAGTTGGACACCATGTTATTTATTGAAAATTTCTTCGAAGGAGGCATCATTTTCGAGAAAAACTACTAAAATTATTTAATTAATGAAAACCGTATTAATACTGATCTGCAAATTTTCGAGCGATATTCATTTCCCTCAGAAATAAGATATCGAAAATTTCAACCTCCTACAGTAATAAGAGACCATATGCTGGGTTCTTTTCTTTGATATGAAATTTTACAAAATAACAATTCTAAAAATGAAAAAATGGCGAAATTATGTAAAATTTCCAAATATTACTTGAAAATCTGAAAATATGACTCAATTTTGATTCTTAGAGATGAATTTTGAACTTGAGAAGATCGTCTAAAGAAGATTCGAGAGTTCTCGATCAAATTGGGTACCTACCTGAAATAGTTAAAGTGTATTTTTTCACCAATAACCGCTATTTCGAAAGGTTTTATGGTGAAAATCAAAAGAATGGCAGGCCTTTGAGAAGTGTGAATAAATCTGAGCTGCAAGAGGATCGAATTAAGGGGAAGAGGAGGAGCTAGAGCCTTGAAAATTTGAAAATTCGCCGATTTATGAATTTCTTTGATCTTTGTGATTTTAGTATCAAAATTTTGAAATAGATCAGGCGATTGGGACAAAAATGAGGAGAGGGGGCTACAGCCGTCAAATTTGAAAAATGTCGTTGATTTGTTCAATTTTTTCTTGATTTCGGAATCGAAATTTTTAAATGTGTCTGACTGAATAAATTTGGGTGCGAGGACAAAAATGGGAGAAAGGGAGTTTTCAAATATGAAAAATTGTGTAACTTACCCATTGTGATCTTTCTTCTCATGATGTCAACGCACGTCAAAATTGAAAAAACGATGAAATTAAGTCCAACGTTCATGAATTATCATTTGAAGGGCCTAATATTTAGTCGGTTTACTTTGAGAAGGGATTCTACCAAATTTCTTTTTGCGAACCAACTATTATTTATTTTCAGTATTTTTTTAAACCAAAGTTATTTCTACACTTATTAATATACTTCTTTTTATTATTTTTTACGAAAATTTTGAAGAATAATGAGCATTGGTGTGGTTTTGTTCAATTTTTCTTAATTTTGATTTTGCATGAATTCTTCGTGTTCGAAAATTTTTCTCGCATGAAATGAAAATTTTCAATTAAATTGGGAAATATTAATTCTGATCGTTATTGGTGTGGAAGTGCCTCTAGTACCGGAAGAAAAATTTATCGAAAATAAATATAACTGGTTAGTAAAGAGAAACTTGTCTCTTTGAAGAGGATCCATTCTCAAAATGAGTCATAATTCGCAATTTCAAATTTGTAGACTCTAGCCAACACCACCTCTACATAAGGCCAGGACACTCAACGTTTGGCAACATCGCGAGTAGTCCGATGTTCTTAATTACACGCGATCACTCGCTTTTCTTTATTAATTACAAAAGAAGTTGAGAGAGTACAATAATGTTTGAGGTATGAAAAATGATCTACTTTTCACGCTCTACAAGCTGGTTTTTTCCCCATAACTCTAGCCCCAACCGATCAAAAGTTATAAAAGCTCGAACTTTTGAACTTTTATAACTTTCGACTGGTTGGGGCTAAAGTTATGGGGAAAAAACCAGCTTGTAGAGCGTGAAAAGTAGATCATTTTTCATATTTCAAACACCTATGTGCTCACTCAAAATTTTGCGCTATTTTAATTTGAAATTTAGGTAATACGATTTTTGCAATTTTTTTCTAACTTTGAGCTTCGATAACTTTCCGCTGGTAATTGCTAGGATTTTGAAACAAAAACGAGGTTGTAGAGGATGAAAAGCAGATTCAATTTCGTCCCTACAATATCCATGTGTTCACTCAAGTTTTTGAATTATTGCAGAAAAACTGAGAAAAACGATCTATTTTCCATAAGACCCAATGTTAAAGTCGGCCTACATTCGAATTGGCACCTCAGCATTCTTATCAGGTGTCCGGGCCTTATGTAGAGGTGGTGTTGCTCTAGCTCTCCTTCTCTCAGTTTTGTTTCCTCGCAGTCAAATTTATTCAGTCTTGACGCATTTGAAAATTTCGATCCTGAAACCAATGATAAATCAATGAATTTTCAAATTTTAGAGTCTTCATCTGGAACACACCCAACACTAGGCTGAATAAAAAAAATTCGAATGATTGAATCTTTTCTGTTTGACTCATCGAAAATTATTTTCAAAATTTCTTCAACTCTGTTTCTCAGAATTTTTCAACTCTAGTATATTTTTCTGAAGATATTTTTCAACTCTGAAAATTATTTCTACTCCTATGAATTTTTTTTCAACTCTGCTTTTTCCTTTTTTCTCCAACATATTTATATATATTTTTAATACTAAACATTTTTTCTCATCATATTTTTCAACGCTAAAATTTTTTCTCCAATATTTTCTAAGTCTAAAATTTCTTCCTCAAAATTTTTTCCAGCCCCAGGACTTTTAAAAAAAATTGTCATTTTCTAAAAAAATTCAGTTCTGAAATTTTTCTCAATTGTCAACTATGAAATTCCATGCTTTGATCTTGAAAATTTTCAAAAATTTTATATTCTCCGCTATGTTTCAAACGAATTCAAATGAGAATAAAATTTTTATGTAAATTGAACACTCGAATTTATCTTATAATTAATGAATGATTGATCTCGTTCTAAAATTTGTGATTATTTAAACTAGGCGAAAACTTTAAAATATATAAATAAAAAGAGACAATTGCGAAATATGAAAAAATAGAAATAATTCAGCGCGAACTGAGATAAACAGCGAATTCAGCGAAAAGATTACTCAGAAATCACGAGAGAAGCACGAGATAATTATGAATGAAGTATTTCGAAAGGAATGAACGATTCAAATTCACTTCTCTGAGCATGTATGGAAAATATACTCGAGGGTGAGCTGGGATTACTCATCTCTTTTGGTGATAGAAGGAAAATGCCCTGTAAGATTTACACATGTCGATTTAAGTATATTAAAAAGGATAATAAATGATAGTTTTAGAAAATTATGAAGGCGCTCATTTTCTCCGGTAATAAAAATCTTTTGTTTGGAAGTAGCCAAATAGGTATGATTTGAAAGGGAACTGTTTCCGCGAATCTGAAAAGCTGAATTTAGTGGACATGTGCGATTTTTATTATTGGGTCAGGGGCAAAATTTATGATAATCAAGTGTAAATAATAGTATATTATGCAACTAGGGAAATAAAGTGATTTTTGACGAATTTTGAGGTTTACTGCCCGAGCGAAGCGAGGGAAATTACTCAAAATCGTCGAAAATAAGTTATTTCCCGAGTTGCATACTATATTTTTCGTTTTACTGTTAGAGGGAGAAAAACGCGAACTGAAGCACCGCGAGAGGGAATACAGTAGCGTTTTTCTCCCTCTACAACGAAAAGATAATTTTGGTTGCTTACTTGTGAATGCATTTTGTACCACTTGGTGGTTAACCCTCGTTAGATTCGGCAGGAAGTAGTCGATAGAGAGTTGAAACACAGTAAAGCAAGTGTGACATATGGCTATGGCTCTTCCCTTCCCCTCCTTTCTTATAGCATTGGCGATCATGTACACAGGCACCCTCGAACCAGTTCAACTGTCCATCCCTTATTGGCTGTTATGTAATGTAGTTGGAATGCCTTGAATTCACTTATGTGGAATAGTCAGGGAGTAGTACAGGGCGACCGAAAAGTAGTTCCCAAAAAAAAAAATGTTTTGCAAAAATTCCCTAATTAACTTATCCAAAAAATTTAAACTCTGGCAGCATCCTTGGTCCATTACTATTCGAACACAGGCCTCTTCAAAAATTCTCAATCATTTTTGAATTTTTTGTGAAGAATAATTTGATTTTCGCTTACAATGCTATAGCTAAACCTAGTCGAACGAAATTTAAGAATTGCGTGGAATAAAATCTAGCAATTTCTGTGGATAGGTGACGTGTTCCTCAAAATCTTGAATTGAACCCTGTTAATCTGAAAACAGTGCGTTCAATTTTGAAATAAGGAGGATTGCATTTCAGCGCTTCACAAATTGGAGTCTGGTGATTTAATTCAGCATTATTGAATTAATGCTCTGGTTTAAGAGAAAAATTGCGCAATATTGAATTTTTTCGGGTTACAAATAATTATACAGAGATTAGAAGACGATCTATATTAGTAGAATATGACCAAAAAAAAAATTTACCCTATCAATAATAATTTTTTACCGAAATTTTAAATTTTTTTGGTGAAGTAATTTTCAGTCACCCTGTATCAGAGCAGTTGATTTTACCATGTATAGTGTGTTTGTTAATTTTTATGGCTAGGTAAAATCATTTGGGAGATGGTTCATGACTAATAGTCAGGTCTCAATCGTACAAAAAAAGGCTTCCGCGCGCAATTTCTGTTAAAAGTGATTTTATGATCGATTCTTGTTCTGGACACTAAAACTAAGAAATTAAGCCCGTATGCCCTTTTTTTCCTCCCCCTTTCCCCAGGGTCCACCCCCCAATGTTTCAAAGGCGTATATCGCCTAATCTATGGGTTCTACAGAAAAACTTTTCAAACAAAAGTTGTTCCTTGATATGTAATGTATAATTTCTTTCCTTATCAAAATTCATTTTGGAGCAACCCCTGCCCCCCCCAAAGGGGGAAAACATGTTTCGGAAAACCATTAAAATCACGTTTTTTACATTTTAAAGGAAAAATTTCAGAGATAATGCAAAATTTGTAATAACCAAAAGTGTTCAGAATTAAATTTCCTATCCCATGAGGTATAACACGACCCATTCCCCCTCCCCCCGCGTCCCCGAGTCTCCCCCTGTAACATTTCAAACGCGTGTATCGCGTATTCTATTGACCCTACAGAAAAAATTTTCGAACAAAAGTTGTTTCTTGACATCTAATGTACAATTTATTCTCTCATGAAAATTCATTTTAGAGCAACCCTCGCCTTTCAAATTTGAAAAATATGTCCGAGAAAACTCTAAATAATTTCCTTTACATTTTCAGCGAAAAGTATTACAGATTTAGTGTAAAAGAAATTATTTTTAAGTTTTCTTACAACTAGAAGATATTTTTCAAACCTGAAAGTTGAGTGTTGCTCAAAAATGAACTGTCATAAAAAAATGAAACGTACATTAGGTGTTGAGAAATAAACTTGGATAGGTAATTTGTCAATGCCTAGCAGATGCGATGGAATCATTTAATTAACTGAATGATAGCAAGGGGTGCTGGAGTTTCAGTGGTCATTACAGCCTTATAATTTCTAGCCGAATCCAAAAACCAACCATACTCGATTGGGTTTAAAGAAATTACATTCGAGGTTGAACGACTCCACAAGTGAGCCCCACTGAAACTCCAGCACCCCTTGCTATCATTCAGTTAATTAAATGAGGCTGTAAAACGAAATGTGCGGGTAATTGTAGTTGTTTTAAAAATAAAATAAACTGCTCGGAACTCTGTGCTTGTAATGCAGATTGTCGTAATCATAATAACGAGATGGAAGATTATGACGATGATGAAAATGAAGTCGGTCAATTTTAACGTGGTTACAATTTTTATTCTTTTACGACAAATTATAGAGGGTTGTGTGGTATCAATTGGTTTATTCCATCGCATCTGCTAGGCATTGACAAATTACCTATCCAAGTTATTTCTCAACACCTAATGTACGTTTCATTTTTTTATGACAGTTCATTTTTGAGCAACACTCAACTTTCAGGTTTGAAAAATATCTTCTAGTTGTAAGAAAACTTAAAAATAATTTCTTTTACACTAAATCTGTAATACTTTTCGCTGAAAATGTAAAGGAAATTATTTAGAGTTTTCTCGGACATATTTTTCAAATTTGAAAGGCGAGGGTTGCTCTAAAATGAATTTTCATGAGAGAATAAATTGTACATTAGATGTCAAGAAACAACTTTTGTTCGAAAATTTTTTCTGTAGGGTCAATAGAATACGCGATACACGCGTTTGAAATGTTACAGGGGGAGACTCGGGGACGCGGGGGGAGGGGGAATGGGTCGTGTTATACCTCATGGGATAGGAAATTTAATTCTGAACACTTTTGGTTATTACAAATTTTGCATTATCTCTGAAATTTTTCCTTTAAAATGTAAAAAACGTGATTTTAATGGTTTTCCGAAACATGTTTTCCCCCTTTGGGGGGCAGGGGTTGCTCCAAAATGAATTTTGATAAGGAAAGAAATTATACATTACATATCAAGGAACAACTTTTGTTTGGAAAGTTTTTCTGTAGAACCCATAGATTAGGCGATATACGCCTTTGAAACATTGGGGGGTGGACCCTGGGGAAAGGGGGAGGAAAAAAAAGGGCATACGGGCTTAATTTCTTAGTTTTAGTGTCCAGAACAAGAATCAATCATAAAATCAATTTTAACAAGAATAGCGCGCGGATGTACGATTGAGACCTGACTATAAGCAAATGGTGAACCTTGAATCAATCGCATTATGTAACATGAAAAGATGCGACGAATTAAACGATATTAAATATTGAAAGTAAAGTAGTACTCGAAAATTACGAAAAAAAAAGGTCAAAATAGGATAGAATTTAGTACCTATTGGGACATGTGGGACATTAACAAATTTTTCAATCCAAATTTTTTCAAGATTTTTTCATCCTAAGAATTTTAGAATTTAAGAATATTCAATTTTGAAAAAAAAATTTCAGAGTTGGGGAAATTTTTTGATAGCATTGAAGTTGAAATTTGAAAAAAAAATTGAAAAATTGAAAATAATTTTTAGTTGGAATTTTACAATACCTGGAGTTGGGAAATATTTGAAGAAAATATTTCAGTGTTGTAAGAATTTTCAAAGAAAAAATTTTAGACTCTAAAAATAATTCACTGCAGTTGAAAAATATTGCGAGAAAAAATATCAGCGTTGAATACATTTGGGGCCTGAGGAAATAATTTTTGGGAAGAAATTTCAGAGTCGAGGAAACATTTATTTGGAGTTGAAAAAAATTTTGAGAAAAGAGAAAAACTTTATTGGACTTGAAAATTTTTTTGAAAAATTACATGGACTTGGGAAAAATTGAGTTGCATGGTAGGTAATTATCGACTCACATGAGTCAAACAGGGGAGTTTCAGTCGTTCGCACCATTTTTTATTTTCCTGCTCGATCCATATATTCCGTGTAAATTTAGTCGTGGTTGGTGAAAAACCAATCGCATAAAGAACTGAGAAATCTAAAATAATTTTTTTTACCGCCTTGGTCTCATGCGATTGAAGAAAACGAAACACGAGGACGAAATTTTTCAAGTATGCTTTTTTGGAACCCCTTAGCTGCGCTCACACAGGTCGAAAGGGACCCAAAGGGTACCTTAAATACCTAAAATTCAAAGAATTACAAAATTGAAGACGTTCAGTTTAAACTCTCACAAAAGTATTTTAAAATAATTATCATAATTTTTGCAGAAAATGAGCTCAAGACCAACGGCGAATATTATTTATTGTACCCATTCACTGAAAAAAACCCTTCATCATCTCGATTGTGGGAGTATTTTGATATCGAAGCGTTCAAGCAGTATGTCGATCGACCGACTTTATGGTCACCAGAAATTAATACGTCGTTTGAATTGTGGATTGAAAACTTGACGTGTTCTATTTTGGCTTCGTTCGAGAGTCCTTGTTACTTGAACGTGTTACGAAAAATTTGCCAGATCAAAGTGAGTGGAAAATCCGGGCTAATTGTTGCAATTTCGCTTGGAAAATAATGGAAATATATTTTTGCAGGCATCGTTCGCCGAAGAAATATTCAAATTCTTGATAAATTTGTTTTTGAAAAGTAAATCGGAACATTTCGAACCAGCAAAAAAAATATTAAGTAGCTGCATAAACAAATTCTTTAAAAATCACTACGATTCGAATTCCAACGATGCGGTCAGCGATAGCTGGTCGTCGTCAAGGTCCGGAAGTAAGTTATTAAAATGCACCAAAACATTCGTTCGGAACGTGAACAGCGAACTCCCTTCACTCTTCCTTCATTATTATTTTTTTCTTGTGCAGCGGATTCGACGCTTGATATACATCGTAATAAACGAGCTGTGCAGTGCCTTCTCGATGTTGTACATTTTATTCGATTGAAACAAAAAGAACCCGATTTGTAAGTAAAACTTCATAATAGGTACCTACATTATAGTCAAGTCTCAATCGTACATCCGCTCGCTATTCCTGTTAAAATTGATTTTATGATTGATTCTTGTTCTGGACACTAAAACAAAGAAATTAAGCTCGTATGCCCTTTTTTCTCCCCTCTCCTTTTCCCCAGGGTTCACCCCAACATTTCAAACACGGGTATTGCCTTATCTATGGATCGTAATGAAAAAAAATTTCAAACAAAAGTTGTTCCTCAGCACTTAATGTACATTTTAATTTCTCATCAAAATCCATTTTGGAGCAACACCTGCCCCCCAAATTTGGAAACAAAACATTTTTTTGAAAAAACCTCAAAATCACGTTTTCGTCATTTTAAACGAATAGTTTCGGAGATACGACAAAATTTGTAATCACAAAAAGTATTCAGAATTGAATTTCCTTTCCAATGAGCTCTATAACGACCATTTTTACCAACTTTTCCCTACAGAGTGGACCTCTCTCCCTTCCTCTTTTTAACCAAAGTTGGACCCACGAACAAAATTCGCTCCAAAATGAATTCCGATAATAAATGAAATTATGTATTAGATATCAAAGAACAAAAATCGTTCAATTTTTTTTCGTGGGTTCAACTTTTGAGATAAGAGGGTGGGGAGAGATCCACCCTCTCGAAAAAAGTTGGTGAAAATGGTCGTTAAAAAGCTCATTGGAAAGGAAATTCAATTCTGAATGGCTTTTGTGGTTACAAATTTTGCCGTATCTCTGAAACTTTTTGCTTAAAATGAAGTAAACGTGATTTTGAAGTTTTCTGAAAATTGTTTTATTTTCAAAATTGGGGGACAGGAGTTGCTCCAAAATGGATTTTGATAAGAAATGAAAATGTACATTAGGTGCTGCGGAACAACTTTTGTTTGAAAATTTTTTCATTACGACCCATAGATAAGGCAGTACTCGTGTTTGAAATGTTGGGGGTGAACCCTGGGGAAAAGGAGAGGGGAGAAAAAAGGGCATACGAGCTTAATTTCTTTGTTTTAGTGTCCAGAACAAGAATCAATCATAAAATCAATTTTTTACAGGAATTTCGCGCGGAAGCTTTTTTTTGTACGATTGAGACCTGACCATTATGATGTTTGAAAGAGATACGTGTTAACATTTGACCTCTACTTTGTTTTGTTGGTGTAGGAATGAATTAAAATTAAACTATTTGTACGCAGCTAAAGCTGCTCAATTTTGCTCGCTACATTTTACCTCGGTGCTGTACGTTGAACTTTGGATTATATCTCAAATCAAGTGTGTAATTCACTCCGTCGTTAATTTCCTCTCGTATGGATTTTTCTAATCTTTGATTTCAACAGGGATTGTAATATCGAAAATGACGGAAACCTTTCTACAGTGCTGGAAGGAATCGCCAATAAAACGCCCGAATACAAGGACGAGCCGTTGAATATTTTGAGAGAGGTACATACGAGCTCGTAATTGAAGGCAATTCGATCGAGAATATTTTCAAGAAATGTAAATATTTTACAGGCGTTCTCAAAAATTGGCGATTCGGACGCGTTATGTGGATGCAGTTCGTCCATCCTACTACAAACTCGGTCCCGAATCTTACATTATGCCCAGACAGAAAATTGGTCGCGAGTTATGCAACAGTGCGACGTATTCATGAGTTCGAGTTCGCAAACGCCGTCGTTTTCAGATATCAGCGGTGAGACGAAAAATGTTTACGTATTTAATATTTCATTAGATTTTTATCGGAAGGTTATTTTTTTATGAATATGGTTGCAATTTTATTCGCCATCGTTCAATTTGTTCGATTTTGTTGATAAAAATCGAAATCATCGTCGTATTCTGAGCAACCAGTGGTTTTTACATCTTCCAAAATAAAACGCCTACGTACCCGTTTCTAATCGTACAACTTTCAAATTTTTACACACGTTACACTTTTATCAAAATATTTTTAACTATAAAATCTAAATATAGTAATATGCCACGCATACTCTGTTTTTATTATACCTACTGGCAGTACTGGCTATTACCTAAGTTATGAATACAGCAAAAACATAGTATGCGTGGCAAGCATAACATATCTGGAGGATATTTATATGTTGTGGTTATGTCATATGTGGTTGAAAATATGCTTCTGGATAGCTTCAGCTCTAGTACCCCTCCTCTCACCACTCCCTTCCATCTCGATTCCTACAAGACTCACGTTCACTCTTCACTATGAGAAGGAGAACAATTTCTTAAATAAAAAATTCAACTGGGATCATAGCCGGAATTTTCTGTGTAAAATAATTAATGTGCTGCTGCTGCTGCAACACATGAGGAGGAGAGGGAGAAACCAGTTTTTAAATTTCATCATTCAGTTACACAATGATAAATCTTTCATGAACGATAAAATTGCCAACTGCGTTCCAATTTTACAAGTTATCGATGATGAATTGATGAGTTGCTTGTTTAGCACCTCGATATTTCATTTGTTCCCTTTTTTCAGTTTTCTGAGATTAAAAATCGAAAATTCTGGATCGAAATGATACTTCTTTTCCCCGATTTTTTCAACCCGAAGCATAACACAGGTCGAAATTTTTAAACTTTTGAAATGATGTTTGAAGTTTAATGGATGATTTTTATAGTATTTTTCATGCTAATCAGTAGTCACGAAAAAAGGAGTGAAAAAATGTCATCATTCAAGGATTTTCCACAATTTCAGGCATTGAACAGAGTCACCTTTTTTAGTGACTGGTCCCCTATATTCAAGGTTGGTCACTAAAAGTCACTTTTTTTGCAAAAAGGTCGCTATTGGTCACTTTTTTCATTCCGAAGTTACTTTTTTCGTTCAAACGGCCTACTGCTCTTGCATAAAATTAAAAAAATACTGATATTTCTATAAAAAAAAGTCTTATCAAATCCTTTTTTACCTTCTTATTAGTTCACCAGCCTTGTTGATCGATACCTTGGCAAAGGGAGGGAGGTGTATTTATTTATGAGAAAAAAATTGAAAAATTGGTCACTTTTTCGAAAAATAGATCACTTTTTGCCTCATAAAAAGTCACTAAAGTCATTATTTTTCCCAAAATCTGTGTTTGATGCCTGCAATTTGAATTTTTTAAAACCTTTTTTGCACTTTTTGATAACTTTTGACATTTGAACTTAATTTTCTGAGCAAAGGAAAGGTTAAACCGAAAAAATGAATAGAACACAAATTTTAGAGCGTAAAATTTCCTTTCGGTGGAGTTCAATAAGTTTTTACTTAGGAGGCTTAGATTTCGAGATATTTTAGTTGGAAATTCAAAGTACATACAACTTATTTTTTTTATTGAAAATATCCCTAAAACCAAACTTTCAGGAAAAAAACTATTTGGACTTTACAGAAAGTAAATTTTACGCTCTACAATAATTCATGTTCTGTTCAGGGCGTATTCTAAGAAAATTTTGGAGCTGCACAAACATAGTTTCATTGAGAATTTTTTTACGTTTTATTGCTTCCGAGAGTAAATAGGCCATAACTTTTTTTTTGGGGGTGGGGGGGAGCTTGAGTCCCCAGTCAAAAAAGAAACACAAAACAAAAATGTTCATTTTCGACCCTCTAAAAAATTTTCTACCATCATTTCATTTAAGCCTTTCACTTCCAAAAAAATTATATTCCTTAATAACCACATCCCCTTCCAAAAAAATTGAAAAAAATTGAAAATTTCATTTCAGATCGACAGTAGGTAAGCCCTCTAAAAAATGAGGAATACAAATTTCTTTTGCTTCAAAATAATATAATACAGGCATCATTTCGAAGAAAAAAAGTGACTTTTAGTGACTTTTTTGAGCAAAAAGTGACCAAAAAATGACCAAGAAATGACCAAAAAGTAACCAAAAGTAAGTAACCAAAAATTCGATTTTTCGGGGGAACATTTTTACAGTTTTTTGGGGGGAATATTTTTGAAAAATCATTATCAACTTCTAATTTTTTTCTTCAAGAATTTTAAAAAATAGCAATTTTTACGTAAAAATTTGAATTTTTTCTTGAAAATGCGAAAAAAAGTCATTTGGGAGAAAAAAGTGATATTTAGTGACCTTTGGATGAAAAGAGTGACTTTTAGAGACCATAGTCGAAAAAAGTGACAAACACCCTAAAAAAGTGACCTGCTATGATGCCTGAATAATAATTGTTTATGGAAAAGAACAGGGTTCATACCATCATTTCGAGAAAGACGAAGCGAGGGCGGAAATTTTCTAAAAATAAAGCATCCAGAAGCAGATATTTCTAGATTTTTTTAAGGAGGCGAAATGTGTATTGGAATTTTTATAACTGCACAATTTCTTTTTGGAGCTGCACGTTATACGCCCTGGTTCTGTTCATTTTTTTATGCTTGATTAATTTGACCTTTCATAGTCGTTCTTTTTCTGGAGGCTCCAGCGCAATTTCGGTTCTCTCCAGTACTTTTGAACTTCTCCAGAAGGCACTCACATTTACGCAGGCAGCTAAAAATCGAATTCTGGATTCCTTTCGACTAGCTTAATGTGAAAATCTACCTTGTGCACGATTTCAGGTGAACACCTGAAACGTGCATTTTTGTTCATCTTATCGAAATATTTGAAAACTATCATATTGCCAAGGCAGCTTATTGATCGGCGGCAATGAACCTTTCCTATCTTATATCGACTCCCCCAATCTAAATACGGCCATTTTCAGTCAATTTGGAGCGCAATTTCAATTTTATCCACATTTTCATACTTCTCTGCAAAGCATTCACATAAAGTGAATAGTTGAAAAATAAAATTCTGGATTCCTTTCGAACAATTTACCGAAAAAATCTGTCTTTGACGCGATTTCCTGGCGAATGGATACCAGCTGTTTAAAGTGGAGAAAGATCAAAATATTCTGAGCTGTCTGCTTGCGAATGGTCAAAAAAAACAGAACTCGATTTTTAGCTGCTCATGTGAATGTGTTAGCCTTCTGGGGAAATTTAAAACTACTGAAGGAAATCAAAATTGTGCTGTAGGCTTCGAAATTTTAATGACTTCTGGAGGTCGATTTTTTGTAATGTATCTAATTTTCACCAAGTTTGAAGAAAAATTACTTTTTTTCATGTATATTATTTTTGGTTAAAAATTCAGATTTTTAAAATGTTTAAAATTCGCCAAAATAGAGATATCAACGTTACTTGGGTAGCTGAAATTTTAGTTACGGGAGTTTTAGGACTTGCGCTTTCTGAAGATCGAAGTCCCGGATAAATTTGAGGTAGATTGCTGAAGTGGTTTCCTTGTGAGTTTATGCAAGCTTGCATTCTAGACAATAGTGACTGGTAATGCAAAAAATCAATACATGCCATTGGGCCACGTAAAACATTCGTTGCATTTATCGAGGCCCACTGGCAAGCATTCAACTGGTATGTGTTTGGAAAAATAAGAAAGGAGAAAAAATAATGATTTTTTTTTAGATGCATTTAATATTGAGGTGAAAAATTTCCCCCATTCAATTTTTTTTATCTGGCAATTTTTGCGCATTTTTGGGAAAAGAACCAAAATTCGGTAATTTTGTGCATCGAAAGAAGGGAGGCTAAAATAAAAAAATTGATTCGTGAAATTTTTTCGGTCGAAAAGCAATTTTCCTAAATACGTATTTTTTACCATAAAAAAATTGTGATCTATTTTTCAGATCTTTCTTCAGCCATCGGATTATCCGGCTTTAGCTATCTACAAAGTCAATATCTCTCATCGGTGCATAATTTAAACCCAGCTTTGAAAGATCTATGTTACGAAGGAGCTTGGAAACTGGGCAAATGGGATTTGCCCGAGCCATCAGAAGATGAGAAGACGTTTGCGTATTATCAGTACGCGACTTTGAAAGATATCAAACAAGGCAACGTTTTGGGTGCCAAAATGAATATAGAAAACGCTCGCATGATACTTACGCCTGCTTTATCTCGAACCTGTCTCGAATCCACTAAAAATATTTACGATGTGCTATCAAAGCTGCAATGTCTACAGGTAATGCCCGATTTCGCTGTTTTGATATTATTATTTGTACATGAGAACCGCTTGAAAAGTGTTGGTACGAACGTTTTAGGACTTGGCACAAAAAAATGGAAGTTTCGTAAAAAATCCCATGTTAGGGCATGCATTTCAACAAGCCCAAATTTCCCTAAAATCGGTGGGTATTTTGTCCCACGTCCCATTTTTGGGGGGCGAGGGGTTTAAATTTTGGTTTTTCGAATATAACTATCAAAATTACACACGTACGAAAAAAAAGTCGAAACAAAAATTGTAGAGCATAAAAAAACAAACAATTTTGTTATTTAAACATTTTCCCCTAGGACGTTATGGAAGGGAGCAGGGCCCTTCAGTAAAAAATCAATTTTGAAAATTTCTCATTAATACAAATAATTACGCAAAATCGGGTCAATCGACTTTTAAGAGCGGTTCTTTCGCCCTGTACATCGTAGATTCAAGAAAAATGTATTACCGACCTCTTATCTCAAGGGGGGGACCCTCTGTAGAAAAAGTCGCATTTTCCCCCAAGAGTAATCATACAGGTCGAAAATCTGTGAAAAATTTAGAACTAGACAAAATTATTCAAACTTTTTACGTTTAGGATATTAAAAAGTACTAAAATTATTTTATCCCCTTTTCTAATGTTTGGAGGATTATTAAAAAAAATCTTGAAAATTCGGATTTTATCCCTTCTCCTAATTTGTCTTAAATTTTTTCAAGTGTAATTTCGAGTTAATCAAATATTTTCCTGTCATAAGATCAAAACACACCGTCCCGGATTTTAGTCTGCTATTTTTTTGGGGTTAGGGCTTTTTTTTAGCTAAAATGTCTGTATTGCGTGGCTTCCGGCTCATTCCATGTCAACTCGACCAGGTTTTGACCTTGGGTCTTCCGATTTCCCTCAATATTTTTTTACGAGATCTCCTCGATGGTCTAATGAAGGAATTACCGCCAATGTGATCCTAATCCTTTAGAGGGGGGGGGGTGGCCCTTGCAATTTTTGCATAATTAGAATTTTTAGCGAAATGGCTCAACTTTGAAGGAGCATATCTCAAGATTAGTTAGGGTTGAGCTTTTATGATGGAAGCTAAACTTTCATGATGAGTACAAAAGATGAAGAGCCCCATTTAAAAATCTGAAAAAATTACTATGAAGAGAACTTTTTATGCATTTTCAACTAACTACTTTTCAAGATGGGATCTCAATACCCTTGAGGGGCACAGGGGTCCTAAATTTTGGTCAAAATTCAAAAAAATTAAAAAAGTGAAGTAATACATCGATTTCTACTAATTCGAAGGCGCTGAGTTCGAATATGTGCGTAGTTTTTTCATTTGACCTCCTGAACCCCCTATCAGCCCCCTAATGAGGTCAAAATTCAAAAAAAATGAAAAATAGCGTATGACGTGTCGTTTGTTGGAGTTTTGAGGGCGCTAAGTTCGAATATTTCCTTATTTTTGGGATTCTACCCTTTAGTGCCCCCCTAGCCCCCAATTTTGAAAAAACACATTGATTTTTTAAATTTCTTAGTAATTTGGAAGTCAGTGTGGGGTACGAAGGAGGCGGATCGAGAAAGTAAGTTGATAATCGAGATCAGCACGCTGGAATTAGTAGAAATCGATATGACACATGCTATTTCCATTTTTTGCGTGTATTTTTTCAAAATTGGGGGCTAGGGAGGCACTAAAGGAACGAATCCCAAAAATAATCAAATATTCGAACTCAGCACCCTCAAAAACTCAACAAATTACACATTTTTTTGAATTTTGACCTCATCAATGGGGCTGATAGAGGGGTTTAGAGGGTAGAATAAAAAAACTAAGCACATATTCAAACTCAGCGCCTTCGAATTAGTAAAAATCGATGTATCACTTAACTTTTTTCATATTTTTTAATTTTGACCAAAATTTAGGGCCCTTGCGCCTCTTCCCCCTTGGGGTATTGAGATTCCATCTTGAAAAATTAATTAGTTAAAAAATACATAGAAAGTTTTCTTCGTAGTAATTTTTTCAAATTTTTAAATTGAGACCTTCATATTTTGTACTTATCATGAAAGTTGAGCTTCCATCACAAAAGCTCAACTTTGAATTTTTCAAAAATTGATTATCAATTTTGAATCTTCTTTCAATCCTCTACAAAACATCATGAACAGATTCATCTTAGATCTAACCAATCTCGAGATATGCTCCTTCAAAGTTGACCATTTCGCAAAAAATCCTAATAACACAAAAATTACAAGAGCCACCCCCCCCCTCCTGAAGGATTAGGATCGGAATGACGGTGATTGTTTCATTAGACCATCGAGGAGAACTCGTAAAAAAATTTTGAGCGAAATCGGAAGACCCAAGGTCAAAACCTGGTCGAGTTGACATGGAATGAGCCTTCCATTTGAACGAGAGTTTGATTTTTGAAAATAACATGGCCAGGATTTCAGCTCTCCAAGTGAGGTTTTCAATTTTTTGACCAGTTTTTGAAAATTCAAAAATATTAATTTTTCAGCCAAAAATGTGTTTTTTCAAAGTAATCTACTTTTTTAGTAAAAATGATGACAATTCGGTTTGAACCTATTAGTAGCCCCTCGGATAAGAATTTCATAATTTCCCGTCATTCTCGAGCTTCCAGCAAAATTTTCATTTCCTCCAGTGTTTTTGAATTTTTTCTGCAAAAATTAAAATGGAACAAAAAGAGAATACATAAAAATCTCAAAATCAACTTGAGCTGCTATAATTTTGGCCTGGGAAGTTTTAGGCAGCGCTCGCTCTCTCCAAAAATCGCAATCTAAAATCAAAAGCGCAGATCTCTCGGACATCCTCTCCTCCTTAGATGAAATTGAAACGCATCGAATTCTCATCCAGCTCTCTTTCTGTTTAAGGATATCGAAGTCTACTTGAAATCAATAAATAACATCGACGATGTAATTAGGACGTGGAAAACTCAAGACGAATTCAACGTCGGAATAAATTTCAAAAATAAAGAAATTTTTCTCTACCAACGTTTATGTATGCTACCTGAAAATAATACGGCTGCTTGCGAGTTTATCTTGGATACGGCGAAATTAGCGCGTAAAAAAAATAATCCCGTGTTCGCTGACCGTTGTTTGGAATGGATTAAACCTTTGGCCGAAGTGACGAGTATTTTTCAAATGCAATGTGATCTCGAGGAAGCCAAAGGATTATGGAGTAGACAGGAGACTGATACTGCGAGGTAAATAAATCGATCATAAATTTTCGTAGGATATTAAATAATGATTTTTTCCTCATCGTTTAGATATATATTGCAAAATTTGCTGAAACGGGACGAATTGAAGGGAGCCGAGCCGTTCCATTCGAAACTACTGAGAATTTATGGCAGTTGGCTGTCAGATATTAATTTGGAGAACGCCGACAACATCTACAATAATTATTTCAAACCTGTGAGTAATTTTTATCATTTCCGATTTTCCGAAGCTTAGCTGTTGATTAAAGTTGAAAGCAAAACGTCGAATAATTAGTATTCGATAAGCAGAGAGATATCGCGATAGAATTTTTGATCGTTATTTTTAAAACGTCTAGCCAATTAGTCATAATCTCGCGTACAAAGCCATAACACGTTATTTTCTCGCGCTTTTTCGATAATATTAATTAACGCTAACGCTGCTGCTTAGGAAATTAGGAATCGAGGAACTGGCAACAATGTAATTGTAGCTGCTGTTATTCCTTTCACTTGTTTACTAGCAGTATAAAATATAACGCTTCAAGGTTGAATTAATTAAATTGTAATCTGCGCATTTTCTTTACACGTGTATGAAAAAGACTTCTGAATACGTATACATTTTTTAAAAGCTGATTTCTGTGGGAAAAAATAGTCGAGTGTTTGAACGATATTTAATTTATCTATGAATTTATGTGATTATACTGTCAAGCTTGCGGTATTAATTGATACGATTTAGCGAACAGCATTCATTATTTGTGCAATTGTGCTCAAAGTTTGACTAGAAATTGAAACGTGAAACGTACCATTTGTTACTTATAATATTCATAAAAGTTGAAAGTAGATGAACTAACAGAAACAATCTGAACCACGTTGTAAATTCTTATAAATTTTATTATTCTGGGTGACTGGGCGTGTGTAATTACCAGAGGCGGTTCGAACACCAATTTTTGGGGGTATCAGGTTCACAAATGCCGAATAAGAATTCAAAAATTCAAAAAAAATTTACTGCTATGATTACAGCAAAAACAATGTAAAGCAACATCATGGAAAGGGAAAACACGATTTTTAGAGACCAACGTATGTAGGTAACAAAAACTTGAAAAGTAACGTCGTGTTCAAGATTTTAGATCAATTTTAAATCTTGTTCAGTGCTCAGTTCGCTCTGCAGATGGGAATTAATTGAGATTTTTTTGAGGGGATCTGTCGCGAGAATGATTTATTTTATTTAGAAGGGTTGTTCGAAGGGAAAAATTGAGCAAGAGTGAGTTAGAGGTATCTTAATTGTCGTTGTTTATCCTGTTTTTGTTCTTTTTTTACAAATTTTTTCTTCATTTTTTTACTTGACGTGGTTTTTTAAAGATCGAAATATTTATCGCGGATTATTATTTACAGTGGTTAAAAAATCTTTTTGTTTTCGTTGTTTTAAATATAGTACAGTCATTTTAGGTTTCAACCCAAAAAAAATTAGCAGAAAAAGGAAGTTTCGTATATAAGCTCAGTAAAGTATGTACATTAATATTCCCGAACTTCCCTAAAATTGGTGTATATTTAGGCCCCCTTTTGGGGGGGCGAGGGGTTCAAATTTTGGTTTTTCGTATATAACTTTCGAAATTCTGCACTTACGAAAAAAAAGTTGAAACAAAAGTTGTAGAGCATAAAAAAACAAACAACATTGTTATTTACAGTATCTCCCTAGGACGTCGTGGGGAGGAGCTGGAGCTTTGTGAAAAAAAACATTTTTGAAAATTTTCCAATAATACAAATAATCACCAAAAATTGGGTCAATTGACTTTTAGGAGCGGTTCTTTTGCATAGTACATCCCATTACTATGTAGAATAAGTAAAATTTACAACCGACCCCTCATCTCAATGTGGGGCGGGTGGACCCTCTGTAAAAAAAGTCGCATTTTCCCCTGAGCGTAGCTCAGCTTCATTGAGAAATTCGAAAAATTGGTTCAAACAAACGTTGTAGAGCGTCAAAAGACGAACATTTTACTTTTTTTACTTTTTTTCTACGTGGTCTTGGAAGTGAGCTAGTGTAAAAAGAAAAAAGAGCGGGGGAGCGTTCAAAACTTTTTTACGAATTTTGAACCCCCTCTTTTGGGGCCTAATTTGGGTACAGAGGTTGAATTATTATAAAAATCGAGTTCAGCCACTATGAAAACCCCAGAAACCAACTTGTTAGACCATCGGTTCGCTAAATTTTATACCTGGCGTAATTTATGTATTGAATTATTGAAAATTTTCGAACCCCGTTTTTTTTTTCTTTTCGCAATAGCTCACTCCCAAGATCACGTAGAAAAAAAGTAAAAAAAGTAAAATGTTCGTCTTTTGACGCTCTACAACGTTTGTTTGAACCAATTTTTCGAATTTCTCACTGTAGCTGAGCTACGCTCGGGGGAAAATGCGTTTTTTTTTACAGAGGGTCCACCCCCCCTACATTGAGATGAGGGGTCGGTTATAAATTTTACTTATTCTACATAGTAATGGGATGTACTATGCAAAAGAACCGCTCCTAAAAGTCAATTGACCCAATTTTTGGTGATTATTTGTATTATTGGAAAATTTTCAAAATTGATTTTTTTCACAAAGCTCCAGCTCCTCCTCATGACGTCCTAGGGAGATACTGTAAATAACAAAGTTGTTTGTTTTTTTATGTTCTACAACTTTTGTTTCAACTTTTTTTTCGTAAGTGCAGAATTTTGAAAGTTATAGCCGGAAACCCAAAATTTGAACCCCCTCCCCCCACAAAGGGGGCCTAAATATGCACCAATTTTAGGGAAGTTCGGGAATATTAAAGTACATACTTTAGTGAGATTATATACGAAACTTCCCCTTCCTGCTAATTTTTTTTGGGTTAGGGCACTTTTTTAGCTATAATGACTGTACTAATATTGAACAGAAAAAATATTCGTGTTTGTGCTATTAAAAAATGTGATGCGATTGTAAACAATGACTAAACTCGGAGGCAGTGGCGTACCGAAGGCATTTCCGGAGGGGGGGGGGTTGATGAAAATCCCAACTCAAATTCTTAAAACTTCCAACTACATATAAACCAGCGATTATTAACATGAAATTGGTCATTTGTCCTCAGCGAAGCAAGGTATTTATCTAGATTGAAACGAGAGTAAAAAATTTCAAAGTAATTATAATTTATTTTGAAAAAATTTGTATTTCAATGAGAATACGAGAAAAATGAATTTGGCCCGAACGAGGGAGGGCGAAAATTTTTGAAAACTTCTTATTCAAAGTGCAATAAAACCGTGTTTTAGATTAACAAACTTGAATAAAAAATTGGTCATTTTTACTTTGAAACTATTTAAGAATAAATACAAAGAAACCGAGCGCAGCGAGGCCAAAGCTTTTGAAAAATTGGTTTTTAAAAGTCCAAAATAAGTTCTATAGAGAAAAAATATAATGAATATTAGTTGTAATAATTTTGAGGAAAAATACGAAAAAATGACTTCTCTAGGATTTGAATTATGAAAAAGGAAAAATATGAAAACAATCAGGCCGAGCGTAGCGAGGCCAAAGTTTTTAAAAAATTTAGATTTGCGAGGTATTTCACGGATATATTAAATTTCTAAGTAAAAAGGAACGTTTATCAAGTAGATAAAATGACGTCTTTTTTTCGGAGGGTGGAAAGTGAGTACAGAGACTTGGAATAACAAAAAGATTTTCAAGGAAGGAAACTTTTTTTTGCATTATCGACTGAAATAATTTATATAATTGTAATTTCGTTAATGTCCGAGCGAAGCGAGGGCGAAAATTTGAAAAAATTGTGTGTTTAATGCCCGAAAAAGACCTTTTTCATCAGTTGGGAAAATTTGGTTGGGAAAATGACAAATTTTCCCAACTAATGTGTTGAAATGTTCAATTTTCCCAACTCACGAGCTAAAAATTCCGCCAGGGGGGAAGCTCCCCCCTCCCTCCATCGGTACGTCCCTGCTCGGAGGAATGAAAGATGAGGAAATGGAATCGAAAATGTGATAAAAAGTGAAACTTTTAATCTTTGAAGTACATACAAACGCGACGCTTTCTTCGAATGTACTCGTATGAGAAGATGTATTCCACATTTCGTACAGAATTACGTGCTGTATCGAAATCGCTAGTTTTGATGATGAAATTTGTTACGTAATTTTGCAAATTTTGTGGAGGATTGATATGTTTGAATATTTTAAGCAGATCTGGCCCATGAATGAAAAATGAATGGATTTATTGTTCATACGAATGGATATTGTTTTGTTTTTTTTCAAAAGTTAATTGAGGTAGTTCGGAGGTTGTGTTTGGATTTCAAAAAGACGTGGTATTAATTTTTAGCCCTGCCTCCTCTCCCCCACACTCGACTCAACTTTTACCCCTGCTCAAGTGCCTATAATATCTTGATTATATTTGAAAAATTATTTTAAAATGGGGTAAAATACGAAAAATTGGGCTCAAATGGATCTTTTCTATTTTTTTAATGGAAATAAAAATGCATTGGCAGAAAATTTTGTCAAAAGTCCTTATTTTTTACCCCAAAACTTTGATTCTTGGCCAAAAATTACGATTTTTGACCAGTATTGTGGTTAGCAGAGCCGGCGAAGTAAATTTTTCTCGTGTGTAGGCTTCCCCCTCCCCCATTCATCCGCGTTATAATCACTGTCCCTTTGAAATATTTTTTTAAAATAATTTTTCCTTCAGAAATTTCATCCATCGATCAGTTTTGCAATGTCGACTCCAATCTGAATGATCTTGATGGATATGTAAAACAAATAGTCGATTCAATCGGAGAAAAAGTTTCTTTGAATAGAAGAAATTTAAAAAAAAATCTATTTCAGTCGGAAATTTTCACCCCCCCTCCCCCTATAAGCCAATTTTAAATAGTCTCGGAAAGTGTTTCCTTCTATTTGGATTTTGAAAGTTGCAAAAATGTGGAACAGATTTTTGAAAATTTACAGATGTAGGTTCTTGAAAAATGCTCAGTATAACAACTAAACACTTACGTATGGATTCTAGTGAGTTGGAGAGAGGTAGACACAGCACAAACACAACACATTTTAGTGATTTTACCATCCCTCGCCTTAATGAAATATAGGTGACAGCTACATGTACACTACTCACCCTTTTACAAAACCACCAGTTTAATCTACCAACCAATTGAAGGGTTCCATATGGGTTCCATATGGGTTCCATATGGGTTCCATAAATCACCATTGTAGTTATTACATTGACAGCTACATCTTCACCACCAGGGGTACGCAAACCGTGAAGCTCAGGGATAGGAAAAATATCAACTAGGGTTACTAAAACCAATAGTACAGTCGCAAACTGTAAAATACCACTATTATATCCAGGAGCATGAAAGTTGGTATGGTGAGTCCTTATACCATAAGAAAATTTTAAAGAACGGGAGCCCTATTCAATTTTCCGGTGAGAAGGGAGTGTTTTTGAGGCACCAGACTCCCTCGTATGACAAGGTTAGCCAATTTTGGCGTTCTTGGAGGCAATTTTATATATTTCGACTTCGCTGAGCACAAATATGTAATTACTTTTAACATCCGATCACGGGAAGTGCCCCAAATTTCGAATCAAAAACCTCTCTATTTAATGCAAACTACAAAAAATGCATAAAAATCTAGGTTTTTCGCTCCTGGGTTAAATAAAATGGTCAGAATTGAATTTTCAATACGATATTTATGTAGAAGGCGTCGAATTACATACATAAACGTTTATTCGAAGTCTTTATACTTCCATCGTGGGGAGCAAAAGGTGCCGCAATCTCCTCAATTTTGGCAATTTTTCATGTTTTTTACTAGTTTTTCGGCTATTAATATCTCTGAACGAAATAAGGAAACTTTTGAGCCGTTTAAAAACCCATCTGAGGTGACTAGAGACCTCGACTACTCAATCTAAATATATTTGGGTACCCTCCGCACCCTTGGGGAGGAGCTGGAGGAGGTTTATTTTTCATAAAATGATACCTTTTTGTACATTTTCTACCTTTGATGCAAATTGTCCTACAGCCGAACCTACTGAAACTGGGCCAAAATAATTGAAAGCTAGGACCTGTCCCAAAAGTTAGTGTATGAATCCCTATTTCGAAAACAACCGGTCTGCCGATCCGCAGCTGCTGCTTTTAAGGACAGCAAAAGCTCAAAAGTTCACAATTTTCATGGACTTTTGGTCGAAAACATTGATGGTTGAAATTTGTATCAAAATACAGGATTTTTGCGCTGAATTCGAATATGTAGGTCTGTCGATTCCAAAGTGCTGCCAAAGGGTCGCCAGACGGTATAAAAGGGGCAGAAAAATCGAAAAATTCACAGATTTTTGATAAAATTCTCATAATATAGTCTACAGTCCAAGAGGCAAAAAGTGCTCTAGAAATCGAAATTAGTGTGCATTTTCGCTGGACAAAAAATCAGTTGGTTTTTTGTAGGTATGGGCCCCGTAGTCCTAAAAAAAACGCATTTTGAATTTTTGCCCTAGCACCATAGGGAGGTGAGGCCTAAAAACTCTCCCTTTTTTCCAATTTTTAAATTTGACCTTGGACAACAATTTTTTTCACATTCTGGTAGCAGACACTTCTCCCGACTCCAAATATATGTCACATCCCTTGGGTCACGGGCACAATGGGGCGCTGGGCCCCCAATGGGCGATTTTTTGCCAAATTCGAGCAGTTTTGGCACAATATTGCCTCGGTAGACGTCATATGGTATACTGGACAAATAAAATCAAAAATGCCGTGGTGGAACTTAAAAGTTTTAAAAACGTTCGATTTCCTCCCACTTTCAAAAAATAGGATATGAAAAAAAATCTGAAACTTGAATTACAACTTAACAAAATGAGTTAAAATTTTACGAGCAGAACGAAATTTTTGATTAAAATTTAATTTGAGCAATTTTAACCAATTTTGAGCCCTAAATTGTGTCAATTTTTGAGTATTTTCAAAGAATTGACATGTGACCTTTGACCTATGAAAGTGGGGCAGAATTTCGTCAGATATTCAAAAATATCATCCAAATTTTTTTGAGCAACTTTTGAGAATGTTGAGCTTCAAATTAAGTCAATTTTTGATCAACTTCAAAAAATTGGCATGTGACCTATGAAAGTGGGATAGAATTTGGCCTCAAATTCAGAAATACCATCTAAAACTTTTATGTGGGAAATTTTGAGAATTTTGAGCATTTGATTTAGTAGATTTTTAGATAGACCTATCGGTAAGTATGGATTACTAATTCAAACTGCGAAGACGACTGAATGTAATTGATTTGAATTTCTTATTTTCCTGTTTATTAGTTTAGATTGTTCATTTTTTCGCATTCCAATGAAATATTTTGCGCTTAAAAATTACTCAAACTTGAAAGTTGTTTTAAAAAGTTTTGGATTACATTTTAAAATCGTCAATTCTTTGAAATTAATCAAAGTTGCTCAGAAAAAGTTTTAGATATTTTCGAATTTCTGGCAAAATTCTACCCCACTTACATAGGTCACATGCCAATTTTTAGAAATTGATAAAAAAATTGACTCAATTTAAGGCTCAAAATTCTCAAAAGTTGCGCAAAGAATTTTTGATGGTATTTTTGAATTTCTTGTATAATTCTACCCCACTTTCATATAGGCCACATGCCAATTTTTTGAAATTAATCAAAAATTGGCTCAATTTAAAGCTCAAAATTTTCAGAAGTTGCTCAAAGAAAATTTGGATGGTATTTGAATTTCTGGGGAAATTCTACCCCACTTTCACTTTTTTTCATTGGTGGTAAGGGGGTGGTAGCTGTTTTCATGAGTCATAGACTCATAGATAGAATTACAATTTTTCTCTTGAACCCCTTCACCTCAATGAATAAAATATTTTCAAAATCGAATTCTACGGCCCAGAAAACGTGTATTTTGATGTATTACATGCCTATATTCATGAGTTTGTTGATGCTCCCCTACGTCTCGCCTCGCCCTTCCCCCTAAATATGAAAATTTTGTGAAATTTTGAAGTTGAAAAATCATCTTCATTCTTGAGTAATGCTTGGGACTATTTATAAACCCCTTTTAACTCGGTTATGCGATTATTATGAGAATTTTATCAAAAATCTGTGAATTTTTCGATTTTTTCCTCCTTTTATACCGTCTGTCGACCCTTTAACAGCACTTAGGGATCGGCAGACAAGCCCAAAAAATCCTGTATTTTGACACCAATTTCGACCATCAATGTTTTCAACCGAAAGTTCATGAAAATTGTGAACTTTTGAGCTTTCGCTGTGCTTAAAAGCAGCAGCTGCGGATCGGCAGACCGTTTGTTTTCGAAATAGGGGTTCATACGTTAACTTTTGGGACAGGTCCAGCTTTCAATTATTTCAGCCCATTTTCAGTAGGTTCGACTCTAGGACTAGAACCTGAAGTCTGAACACATCACCGGATCACGAAACACGAAAATGTTTGGATTTAAAAAAAAATAATTTTTCAGAAATAGGATTTCAAATCCGAAATCCGTTATAATAATGGATTTTAATTCAAAATCCGGATTTTGAGACTTTTTGGATTTCAAATCCAGAAGGATTCAAATCCTGCCCAGCCTTGCTGCAAAGGACCAAAAATATACGTAATATTTCAGGTTAATTGGCGAGCAGGTACAAAAACTATCACTTGACTAATTCCTTATGCACGATTGAAAAACAGCTCTCAGCTGGATTCATTCCAAGGTCAAGTCAAGTGGAATGTGTATTTTTCTCTCGGATGAGAATTTATGTTGGGTTACTGTTGGTGTATCGGACTGGACTTCCTGCCACATTTTGAATAATCAGACGGTGTCTGAAGTCTGATGCAATATTTGGTTGAAATTGCGCCATATCACGCAACAATATAACGTAATTGCGTTTTATTTTTGTCGTAGAAGGTAGAATTTAAATTAGAGGTGACCCCAGAGCTGGCCAAAAATATAAAAAATGTACTATGACGTATGAGAATCAGTATCTGTTTTTTTTTTTTTTTAGGGCGCTGAATCCATTTTTAGCGGACTTCCCGCTCTAGCGGGAATCCGCTGGACCGCTATTGCGATCATCAGGGTTTATTTATTTATTTATTTATTTATTTATTTATTTGTTGACGCCTTTTGTGTTCTGACGTGATTTCTCTCGCTAAACTGAACAGATCGGGCTGACATTTTTATAGTAGGTGTAGTTCATGCAGGAGAAGAGCTGATTAGTTTTTGGTGCAATTCTGTGCACAGAAAGCTGAGATTTTCAACTTTAAAGCTCATTTTTGAGACATTTCTTTCTGACGCGATAACTCACGTTAGAGTTGACCAATCGACTTGAAATTTTTACAGTGGTTAGAACGTGTACAGCAGAAGAGCTGATTAAATTTTGAAGTCGATCTGTACATTGAAAGTTGAGCTTTTGAAGCTCAAAGTTTATTCAGTTTTTCGAAAATATCTCGAAAATGGTGCGTCGTCGTAGAGAAAAACGGAGACCAAAAGGATAGTCAGGAATTTCAAGCTCTACAACTTTGGTTCTCATGAGTTTTTCTTAAAAGCTCACAGTTTTCGAGAAAATTGAGCTCAAAGTTGGAAGGCCTGTGATTGGTCAATTTTTCCACCTCAATTTCTCTCGTTTAACTGAACCTATCGTTTCGAAATTTCTATAGTAGGTGTAGATCGTGCAGGAGAGAAAATAATCATTTTTTGGTTCAATTCAGTGCATAGAAAGCTGAGCTTGGAGCTTTTAAGTTCATTTTTGTGATCCTATAATTCAAGTTTGAGTTGACCAATCGACTTGAAATTTTTACAGTGGTTAGAACGTGTACAGGAGAAGAGCTGATTAAATTTTGAAGTCGATCCGTGCAATGAAAGTCGAGCTTTTAAAGCTCAAAGTTTATTTAGTTTTCGAAAATATCTCGAAAATGGTGCATCGTAGAGAAAAACGGTGACCAAACGGATGGTTAGGAATTTTAAGCTCTACAACTTTGATTCTCATGCATTTTTCTTAAAAGCTCACCATTTTCGAGAAAGTTGGAAGGGTTGTGATTGGTCAATATTTCTGACTCAATTTCTCTCGTTCAACTGAACCAATCGTTTTGAAATTTTTACAGTAAGTTTACATCGTACAGGAGAAAAACTGATTATGTTTTGGTGTAACTCTGTGCATAGAAAGCTGAGCTTTGAAACTCCAAAGCTCATTTTTCTGAAACCTCCCTCTGATAAGATAAATAAAATCGACCGATCGATTTGAAATTTTTATGGTGATGAGAATGTGTTTAGGAGAAAATCTGATTGAATTTGGAAGGCGATCTGTGCATAGAAAGCTGAGCTTTTGAAGCTCAAATTTATTCAGTTATTCAAAAATATCTCGGAAACGGTGCATTGTAGAGAAAAATGGAGGTCAAAAAAATGGTTAAGAATTTCAAGCTCTATTTCTCATGAATTTCTCTTAAAATCTCACGTTTTCGAGAAAAATGAGTTCAAAGTTCAAAAGCTTGTAATAGGTCAATTTTTCCGACTTGATTTCTCTCGTTTAACTGAACCGATCGTTTTGAAATTTTTACAGTACGTGTAGATCGTGCAGGAGAAGACCCAGTTTTTTAGGTTAAATTTTGAGCAAGGAAAGCTGAGCTTTGAAGTTTTTAAGTTCTTTTTTGTGACACCATAACTCAAGTCAGAGTTGATCGATCGACTTGAAATTTCCGTAGTAATTAGAATGTGTATAGAGGAAGAGATGATTAAATTTTGAAGTTGATACGTGCATTGAAAGTTGAGCTTCACAAGTTGAATTCTAGTTTGTATATAATAGGAAGTTCGCTCTTCTTGTTTTAGACACTAAAACAAATAAATTTAGCTTAGATGCCTATTTCTCCCCTCCCCTTTTCCTCAGGGTTCACCCCCCGCATTTCAAACGCGAGTACCGCTCAATCTATGGGTCGTAATGAAAAAATTTTCAAACAAAAGTTGTTCCTCAACACGTTCCGTTCATTTTCATTTCTCATAAAAATCCATTTTGTAGCAACTCCTGCCCCCCAAATTTGAAAATGAAAGTTTTCAGAAAACTTCAAAATCACGTTTTCTTCATTTTAAGCGAAAAGTTTCAGAGATACGGCAAAATTTGTTACCACAAAAAGTATTCAGAATTGAATTTCCTTTTCAATGAGCTTCATCACGATCATTTTCACCAACTTTTCCCGACAGGGTGGATCTCTCCCCCTTCCCCTTATCTCAAAATTTGGACCCATGACAAAAAAATTGAACGATAAAGTGACCATTATTTGGGTTTTTTACGTAATTCAATTTTTCGATTTTTGGCCAGCTAAATTTTTTCTAGGACCACTGTGAGGCGTTATCTATTTTTATTTATGGAACCTTGGAATTGTATTTCGTACCATCTACCATCTTATCTAAATTAACCCTAATTAACGTTATTACTTTATTTTTCTAGTGATTGTAATTTCGATTTTCTCGAATGTTCGCAGGCGACCGAAAAGCTGAAAAATATAACCGGAGAGACCAAAAAAGAACGTAAAAGTAGGCTAAAAACGTACAAATGCGTAGGCGAATTCGCAGACTCGCAATATCAGCAAATCCACAAATACATGAATTCGGACGATTTCAAGCGTCAAGAGAAAAGCGTCGAAGAAGCTAGACAGGAATCGATCGCCTTGGACGGTACCTCGGAAGACATCAAACGAACCAAGATGCAGCTCGTAAACCAAAGCAAAATAGATCAAAGTTTAGTAACTGAAACCGGCGAAAAACGAGACCGATACTTGTTGCTAGCGATGCAGTAAGCGAATTCGTAACTTGGGTGAAATTATATCCCTGCTCTGGTGTTAATCGATGTCGCGTATTACGTCAACAGGTATTATTTGCGATGGCTGATGGAAAGCGACGACGATTTGAGAATGTTTAGAGTTATATCGTTGTTTGTCGAGAATAAAAATAATGGAAATTTGAACCTGTTGATAAAGCAGCTGCTCATGAAAGTACCGTCGTATAAGTTTATCATCGTGTTGCCTCAGTTGAGCGCTCATATTACTCGTAATTCGGCTCAAGCGTTCGGGCATTCTGTCAAGACTGTCATAGGTTTGATATGGATTGGTTTTTTTTTGTCTCGAATTGAGAGGGTTTGTCGAAATTTTATTAATTGTTTTTTTTTGTTGTTTTTCGATAGAGACTTGTGCCAGGGATCATCCTCATCATACGTTACCTCTCATATTATCATTGGCCAAATATGTGAAAGATGAAGAACACAAAGCAAAAAATGATTCTTCCAGCAAAGTGACGAAAGAGGTATAGAAAAAAGACGTGATTTCACTGACGTCATCTACGCATATTATTTTAGAACTTCATTCGAGCTAATTGATGAAAATTATCGTGAATATTGCCATTCGTTTTATCAAAATGAAAAAATTTACGTTTGAGAAAGATATCAAATTTTACCATTTTATGCTTGAATTGAATCCATAAAATGGTTTGTTTTCTTCATACAGGGTGTTCCATGAATCGTCTGCCAAACATATTTTTTCAGGTATAACCGGGTACCACTAAAAAAAAACTTAGGATGAACATATTGCCTATTTTGAAAATTGAAGGGGCAAATGCTGCTGCTAAAAAAATCACGTCAATTTTTTTTCAACCGTGGGAATGGATAGTACTTTGAAAATTGAACAAATTTTCACTTTATGACTTTTTGCCTATCTTCAAAATTGAAGGAGCTATGAGAAAAATTATTCAAAAAAATTCTCAAAAAATGAACTGATCCAAGGGAATGGATAGTACGTTAGAAACTGAAGAAATTTTATTCTGTAGACTTCTTGCCTAACATCAAAAATAAAGGGGCAAAGAGTCATTAAAAACTGAGAAAATTTGAAAATTTTTTGAAGCCCATTTATTTTGAGTGATTCGTAGCCCCTTTATTTTCGATATTAGGCAAAAAGTCTGCAGAACAAAATTTCTTCACTTTTCAACGTATTTTATCAATTCCCTTGATCAGTTCATTTTTTGAGAATTTTTTTTGCCGCGGTTGAAAAAAATTTTTGACGTGATTTTTTTAGCAGCAGCATTTGCCCCTTTAATTTTCAACATAGGCAACATGTGCATTCCAAGTTTTTTTTAGTAGTACCCGGTTATATCCAAAAAAATATGTTTGGCAAACGATTCGTATGGAACACCCTGCATTGTTTCTAACTAAGGAAAAATGTATGCCAATTATTGCTTTACTCGTGATTTTATGCGCCTATGTTGGTAGATATGCAACTTTATTTGTCCATCTGTAGTACTGTTTTTCGCACTAGCTTCTAAGCCATTTTGACGAAATGGGAAATTTATTCAGAGTTCAAATTTTTTCAATCTCTTTAATTCTATTCTTTTTAAATTGTATCCAATATTAAAATTTTCCCAACTATTCAAACTTCAATTTTTCAAAATTTAATTTGTCCAATTTTGATTTTTCAAATTTTTTTCAATTTCATATTTAAAAAAAAATATAATTTACTTGGAAGAAATTTCAAAAAATGAGAAAATTAAAATAAAAAAAATTTACAGTAGAAAAAATTTCCAACTTTGTTTCGAATAATTTTTAAATCTTTCTTCAAGTTTTTAAACTATAGATATACAATTTTTGCACCTATAGATCTGAAATTTTTGCAATTGAAAATTTATTAAAATTATTTTCAACTTTGAATTTTTAAAGAAATTTTCAACTTTATGTTTTTCAAAATTCCTTCCAACTCAACAATTAAGTAATTAAAAGAAATTTCAGAAAGTAATGAATCGAAAAAAATTTTAATAATCAAAGTTGGATAAATTTTGAAAAGATTTAATTTAAAAAAATTGACGAATGAAAAATTTTGAAACTGGGTACAACTTTAAAAGCATTTAAAGTTGAAAAACTGAAAAAATTTGAACTCAGCATTTTGTACTTGGATCGTCGAAATCCCTTCTGAGTCAAAATGATTTAGGAGCTAGTGTTTTTCACTACTTCAAGTTCAACACCTTTTTTTTTGTCGAGAATGTATGTTGAAATTTCAATTTTTTCCTCGTTTATTTACATGTCAAACTGTGTACTTGGCTTTTTTTGTTTGTTCGACAAAAAATTGGTCGTTATGATATTTTTTATAATTATTCTTGCATTGGGAATCATCTTACAATTTTGAAGGCGTCATTTGAAAATACTTTTTTTTTAAAATGCTCTTGCTTCGATCAAGTGACTTTTTGATTTCATTTGCATGATAATACGTTTTTTTTTTTGCTTTTGATCGTTCTAGTTTCAAAATTATAACAATTTTCATCAACCAGGGAGACAGATCCAAATTTAAAAAGATTTTTTTTGAGAAGTATCCTGAATGTGTCTGATTGAAACGATGAATTTTTTTATTTCAAAAAATCATACTCAAGAAGTGAAAAACTCTTTTCAGCGAATTTGAGGGAAAATTTCGTTTTTTGGTAATCAGTGGGGGGGGGAGGGGATCCACAAATCCCTTGTACATACGCCACTGGAAATCAGTAAAAGGAAAGAAAATTCAGTGATTCGTATTTTCAAACTCGAAAAAGAGGATTCCTTGTTGAATAAAATAAAATTAGAACATAAATATTTTGACATGAATATATTTTAGGTTTCGAATGGGGGGGGGGGGGGGGGTGGTGGTGTAAAATCTTAAAACTATTTTGTGAAACGTGACGTTTTTTGAAAAAATTGGAAAAATTAGAATTATCGATGACGTAGTTACGTGCTGTTAAAACTAAAATAATTGGCATTTCTATTTTAAAGCGCATTGATACATATTTCAATAAAAAGTGATGAAGTTTTGTTTGAAGGGGAAAACGCGTTAATTTTTTTCAATTATCAGGAAAAGCCGTAAAAGTCACGTATTTTTGCAAAAAAGTCGAAAAATTTTCAACCATTTTTTTCTTCGATAATTAACGCACTGCGGAGAAATGTTCATTATTTTCATGAAAAGAACAAAAAAAGTCATGGAAATTTGAAAAGCTAATCCACTAGATACCTTGTATTGCTTACTTACAATTTTTTTTAATTGCAGGAAAGAGTGCTGGCCGCTTGCGATTTCATGAAAAAATTTTGTCAAAATGTTAAAATTGGAGAAATAGCTCGTCAAATGGAAGCCATCTCAGATGCATATATTGAATTAGCCTACTACACGCCAGAAAACAAACCTGTTTCTAGTGAAAGTAAAGAATCATCTGCAATTTTCACAACGTATTTCCTTACTTTGAAAATTTATTTTTGTATAATTTTTTTTCAACAGTAACCATACGATCAAGCTTTCTTCTCGGTCGACTTACCAATCTTGATAAGGCTCTATGTCCTACGATCAGTTTACCCGTCAGTAGAACTGCTGATTATAAAGAAATAATAGGTACTAGGCATTTCGCAAATGTCTATAAGCGGATTTATTATTATATTTTTCAGTAATCTTTTTGGTTATTTGAAGGTATCAGAAGAATAGAAATGAAGTACTCATTTGTTGGTGGGGTCAACGCGCCCAAAAAGATCACATGCCTCGGTACCGGAGGTGAAATTATCCATCAGCTGGTTAAAGTGCGTATTCGAATTTGAAATCGTTTCATCGTCGCTGATTTTCATTCATTGGGAATTTTTCTATTTTCAGGGACGCGATGATATTAGACAAGATGCTGTCATGCAACAAGTATTCACAATCATGAACAAATTACTGTCTATGAATAAACACACCTCGAAACGAAAACTACTCATTCGTACTTATAAGGTAACCTTTCGTTAGTCAGATTCAATGTTTTTTTCTGACAAGGGTACATTGAAACTCCTCCATGCCGATCGACCCGAAATTTGGTTCACTAAACGAGCATCTCATTCACACTTCTAAACCGAATTTCCAGCTGTGAAAATTGATTACGAGGTCATTTGGGGCATTTCCAGTGCGCTGGAGAGAAATTAAATTTTGCAGGAAGCTCCAGTTTGACTGTGAAACGGTCTCATTCGATTTTCAAAAATTCGCTAACGAAAAATCAGCTTGGTCAGCTCAAAATTTGATTTCAAAGTGTGGATGGCGTGCTTTTTCATTGAGCTAAATTTCAGCTCGATGGGCGTGGACTGGTTGTAACGGTTTCGTTTGAGGAAACTTTGAAAATATGGTAAATTTTTACAGGTTGTACCTTTATCCCAACGTAGTGGTATTTTGGAATGGTGTTCGAACACGATGTCGATAGGCGATTACTTAGTTGAAAAAGGAACCAATCTCGGCGCTCACAAAAAATATCGTCCTCAAGATTTACCTCCGAATACGGCTCGAACGAGAATTTATGTAAATGTTCAAATGTTCAATTTATATTTACGTGCGAGTATTTGTCAAATCCGGTCGTTTAATGAACTTATTTTTTCGACAGACTTCCGCAAGAAGAAGCGATCAAGAAAGGTTGAAAGTTTACAATGAAATATGTAAAGGTTTGAAACCGGTGTTTAGGTATTTCTTTCTCGAGAAATTCCCCTCGCCAACTATGTGGTTCGAGAGGAAACTTGCATATACTCATAGGTAAGTTGATTTCGTCGTTGTGGGCAGGTAAAAATTATGTCGTGGTTAATTTTTGGAATTATGTTCCAGTGTCGCTGTAACGTCGATTGTCGGTTATATCATTGGACTCGGTGATAGACATGTGCAGAATATGTTGATCGATGAGAAAACCGCTGAAGTTATACATATAGATTTCGGTTTGTATACAGAGTGTCCGATAAGTGATCTGCTATACTTCATTTTTCGATATAACCGGATACCCAGTGGCGCGACCAGAAATTATATTTGGAGGAGGCTAAAAAGTTGAGGAAAATTGGGAAGGGGGTCAAAATTTAGTGAAAAAACTTAGCTTGCATAGTCAAGAATTTTTTTTAGGCAATTGATTCCACAGGTCGACACGAATTTTGTTTTTGGGTTCTCATTGCAAAATTTGGGTTGCTTTTATGTAACTAATAAAGGAAAAAATATTTTTTTTGACCAAAGTTTGCTTTGGAGGGTGGAGGGGCCAAAAAACTGATTTTTCGAGGTCAAAAAGCCTGAGCATTACAAAAAAAATTGAATAAATTTTTTTTTGGACTTATCTTGTAGGAAATTTCACGGCGAATCCAATGCCGCAAACCGCAGACCTCCGTCTCTTTTTTATAAAAAGTTACAGCTCATTCTTTCCAAAATTTTGTGAAAAAATCGCATTTTTTTGATTTTTTTCGCGAAGAAGTGAAATTTGAGAGAAAAGTAAGGGTTTTAAGGCCATAATGACCATGATGAGAGTTGTAGGAAATTTTACTGCAAATCGAATGCCGCAAACCGCGGACCTCTATCTCTTTTTGAAAAAAAGTTACAGCTCATACTTCAAACCCTTAGTTTTCTCTCAAATTTCACTTTTTCGCGAAAAAGGCACAAAAAATGTGATTTTTTTCACAGAATTTTGTAAAGAATGAGCTGTAACTTTTTTTCAATAAGAGATAGAGGTCCGCGGTTTGCGGCATTCGATTTGCCGTAAAATTTCCTACAAGATTAGTCCAAAAAAAAATTTTTCAATTTTTTTTGTAATGCTCAGGCTTATTGACCTCGAAAAATCAGTTTTTGGCCCCCCCAGCCCCCAAAGCAAACTTTGGAAGCCAGGATTGAGCAAGGTTATGTATTTTGATGTCTAGAAACAGAATTTCGGCATGAGAACCCAGAAACAGAGCAAAAAATTTTTTTTGTCGCCCTGTGTTCATTACACAGATTTGAGCAAAAATTTTTTAAAAATTGCCGGATTTTTGGAACAAACGATCAATATAAATGAAGACCTCACGGGAAGAACGGGTTAATTGAGGGTTTTTTCAAAAATGACTTTTTTGTGCCATTGTGTACAATAAACCATGTACTTTTATGTTGTTTATATGAAAAATGTCCAACTTTTCAAATTTTGTCAATAAAAGCAAAAAAGAATTTTCAAGAAATTAAAAACACGGAAAGAACGGGTTAACTACTCTAAACAAAGAAAAAAATGTGCAAATAGCTGATTTTTGTTTTTTAAATAGTTGATTTATTGTTGTGAACATGAAAAAAAAAATCATAATTTAACAAAAGATAACTCATAGGTGGAAAAAACTGATTAATTTCAGAGAAAAAATATGTTAATTTCAAGAAAACACGGAAAGAACGGGTTAACTGTGTCACTTTACGGAAAGAACGGGTTAATTGAGGCACTTACACGGAAAGAACGGGTTAACTTCTCAGAATGTTGTTCAAACACATTGTGTGTTGAGTGACTTTGAAGCTTTTAAAAAACTTTTGAGTAATATTTGCCGATATAAAATGATTCTAATTGACATTTTGAAAGTAATAAAATCAAAACAAAACTTGAAAATCCATTTTTATTCAGTTCCACTTCAACATTATCTTTAAAACGTTCTCCTGCAAAATTTATAAAATTTCAGTTAACCCGTTCTTCCCGTGAGGTCTTCAAATGTAGTAAAATTCCAATTTTTTGAATCATTGAAATAAATTTAGCTGAAAATCAGTGATTTTTGACTGATATTTTAGTCACAATCACTGTATCTTTTGACAAATTGGTAATTGATTGAGAAATCAGTGAGTTTTTGACTAGAGTATCAGTAAAAAAATCACTAATTTTCGATGAAAGTTATTCCACTAATCCGAAAAAGGGAAATCTCATCAAATTTAACACTGATTTAAACTTGGAAAGCGATAGTGTAAGTGTATTCAAGAAATAGAGAGATTAAAATCTACCGAGCGAAGCGAGGGCGAATTTTTTTGGAAAAATCGTGCATGAAAAGCAAAAAAAAAACACTTCTGACATTTAAAAACTTTCGAAACACTTTGGGGGGCTTTAGCTCGGTAACCCCCCCCCCCCCCGGTTACGCCACTGCGGGTACCACTAAAAAAACGTTAGATGAACAAGTTGCATATTTAAAAATTTGAAGGGGCAAACTATGTTTTTTAAAAAGTCACGTAAATTTTTTTTTCAACTGTAGGAATGGATAATATTTTGAAAACTGAATAAATTTTCATTATGACTTTTTGCATAACTTGAAAATTGAAGGGGCTAAAAAAAATTTTGTTCGAAAAAAGTTTTAAAAAATTAAACTAAAAACTAATCAAGGAAATGGATAGTAATGTTGAAAAAAGAATAAATTTTGTTCTACAGACTTTTTGCCTAACATCAAAAGTGAAGGGGCTACGGGTTATTCAAAAAAAGTGGGCTTCAAATTTTTAAATTTTCTCAATTTTGGATGACCCCTGGCCCCTTCATTTTTGATGTTAGGGAAATAGTCTTTAGCTGAGAGCAAAATTTATTCATTTTTCAACATACAATCCATTCCCTTGATTAGTTTTTAGTTTAATTTCTTAGAACTTTTTTCGTACAAAATTTCTTAGCCCCTTCAATTTTTAAGTTATGCAAAAAGTTATACGATGAAAATTTATTCAGTTTTCAAAGTACTATCCATTCCCATGGTTGAAAAAAATGTTACGTGATTTCTTTAAAAACATAATCTGTCCCTTCAATTTTCAAGATATGCAACTTGTTCATCTAATTTTTTTAGTGGTACTCCGGTTATATCCGAAAATGAAAAAAATGAGGTATAGCAACCACTTACCCAACAACCCGTATAGATCATTGATAGCTTTATCAAAAAATTTGAATAAAATTGGATAACTAACTATTTTTATTTAATGATATATTTTGAAAATGGATTTCTACAGGAATTGCATTCGATCAAGGTTTATTATTGAACTATCCGGAACGTATTCCATTCCGATTGACTCGCGATATTGAAGATGGAATGGGTGTGTTTTCCATCGATGGTATTTTCCGAAAGTAAAATCGACTTCCATTCTTACCAACGTCCAAACTCCGTAACCAAACAATCAATATTGATGAACTGATATTTTTTGCACAGATGCTGTGAACAAACCTTGACCGTCATGAGACAGAACAAAAACATCATCCAGACTACCTTAGAAGTCTTCTTATACGATCCTTTGTACCAATGGACCGTTACTCCGGAGAAAAAAGCGTCTGTTCAGAAATTGCCAGTTACAGTTTCCGGTGAGTAACCTTGAAAATTTTTGAAATTGTTTTACGAACACATTCGACTGATTCGATACCATTTATTCAGTTACCGAGGTGAATTTAACAGCTCCGAGAGCTTTGGCGGGTGTCGTATCGAAACTGCAGGGATTAAACGAAGGTGCATATACTACAATCGAAGGCCAAGTTAATAGACTGATTCAACAAGCCAAAGATCCCAATAATCTTAGTCGATTGTTTGCGGGTTGGCAGGCTTACTTGTGATATTTTTTAAATTTAATGTTTGTTTTTGTATTTAATAATTACCTACATTTGTGAATTTCCGTTGAAAAAAAAAGTCTCGAATTGTTTTATTCAAAAAAGCTATTTTCACAAAAAGTAATACTATTCAACGAAATTGCTTACATAGATATCTTAAAATGTACATCACAATACAAAAACGAGAATAATTAAAACTACAGCAGGTATAAGTATAAAAAAATCACAATATTGATTTTGAAACATCGGACTAGGAATAAGGAACATCTTTATTTAGATTTATTATCGGTAGTCTGGTCGTTCAGTACGTTCTCACTGCAACCCCCATAAGTGAACAATTTAGGGATATCGGGACCAAAGTAGAGTTTCGCGTTATTGGTCAAAGATTCGTATTTCTTGAATTCTAAATACTTGGAAGTCAGGAGTACGTCGTTAGCTTCAGCTTGTTTTTGAACGTGATAAAATTCGGCGTCGGCTTTACTTCTCTCGGCAGCCAGATGAATGGTGTCTGAAAAGTGAAGCGTTTAGAAATAATGTCTTATTTGAAAATGTAGATGAGGCTACCTTCGATCTGAGCGATTCTCTGCTTCTGCTCGTACTGAATTTTTGCGATTTGGGCTTCTTTTTCGGCCTCGATTATAGCTCTTTTGCGTTCAGTTTCGGCATCTTTTTCGACTACTTTTTGCCTTTGAGTGGCTATCAATAATTTCGTTTTTTCACCTTCCCTGCAACGAGAAGGAAATTATTGAAAAGAAATTAACTTCGAGGTTATATAAAAGCTTCGACTGACATTGTTTCGTAATTTTTTCTAATAGTTTCGGGAATTTTGGGTTTTGTGACTCGAACGGCTTGTATTTTTAGGCCGGGTGCCATTTCGTTTAGATCTCTTTGTAACGCGTTCTTCAAATTCTCGTCAATTTGGTCGAATAAATCGATATATACCTGTGAAAAGCAACATTGAATTATAAATGATACCATTGTCGTTGAACTATAGACGTAACAGTAATATTACCTCTTGTAAATTATGAACACTGCAAAATTGATTCAACTCGTGATGAACCTTGTTGAATATCAAAGTTTTATCGTAATCTGCAGTGTAATTACGTACGATATCGTGAACTAAAAGCAAACGAGCAAATTATCGTTAACAAGTTGCTTATTAAATTTTTCAGCATTAGTCATACACGAATACACCTACCACTATCGGTACTTAGTATATTAACGACTTCGATACGATCAAAATAAATCATCACACCGCCACTCGTGCCGCAAGGAACATTTTTGACTTCATCGGTCTGTAAAGTGACCTAAACACAAAAAACCGGTGGTAAAAAATGATCGTCAAGTCTTACATATAGGCTTGGTTGGTTACCTGCACAGGCTTGAAAGTAGTGATCAAAGGTATCATCATATGGAATCCCGGCAGACTAATTTCCGATAGAAGGGCACCTCCCTGCAATGAAAAATCGTGTAGGCATTTTTTACTTACGAAGAAAAATGTAAAATATGAGTACTTACTCGGTAGTAAACACCGACGTGTCCTTCTTCGATTTTATGTATACCGAGGTTGGTAAAAAGCACCATACCAATTAGAGCTATTAGAACTGTGCAGATGGTATCCATTGCTAGTCTGATCAACTATAAATTAACTAGAAATTAAATAGTATACGGAGAATTTAAGATTATTTTCTCGTTTCTCGCCGTATCTTCGCATTCGATAGATAATATGAATATGGATTTAAAAGGTTACTACGTTACGTCAGTTCGAAGATACACTGTACACGTCGATAGATTCAACCATGAAAAATGGTAATACGGCTTATACGGAGCTTGGAAATTTAAAATTTTAACTAATTATTAAATTTATTACACTTATCCGGCAAACAGACAAAAATAAAAAAAAATTGGACTTGGAAGAAAAATTTTTTAGGATTTTGTCAAAGTTGGTTGAAAAATATCACAAGGTATTAACTGATTTAAAATTTGAAAATATTCAATTAGCGCTTCTAAAAATTTTCACGGATTTTTAATGAACTAAATTTTCACAACCCAAAAACTTGTTCAAACCTTGAACTTTCCAAACCTTGCGGTGCGAAGGCAGCAGCTGAGGAAAGAGGAAAGTTTTTTTTAAAAAAATGAGTGATTAAAAAAGTATGTAATTAAAAAGTTGATTCCCAATGTTTCTTTCATAGTTTGTTTTAATTTCACTTACTCGAAGAAAGCTCTCGTACAGTATTATATGCTCAAACAGTAAAACTTTTCAAAATGGGTCGTAATAAGAAGAAACAAAGGAAGAATGATGACAAAGTCAAAATGCTCGAAGAACACGATAATTCAGACGAAGAAGTATCAGATCAAGCTCATAATCAGTTGATAGAAAGCATTAAACAAACCCATGGAAAACCAAAGTAATATCTTTAACTTATGAGGAACTTCAAGTTTCAACTTTTGTAAAATTCCCTTCTAATTGTACAGAATTCAACCTGCTACTCGGAGCGAACCGGCTGAAGAAGTTTCAGAATTCAATTTCACCTCCAAAACGAGCGAAGCTGGTGGAAATCAGAGACGCATTGAAAAAGATTTGGTTCAAGCAATCAAAAAGAAAAATCGAAAAGTTGCTCGTGAATTGGAATCTGTCAAGACATCTCGAACATTACCAAAACCATTAGAAAGTGTCCACGAGAAAAAAGTAAACATAGTGCTGTTTTAAATTTATTTTTAAAATACGGGAACAAATTTAATGAAGTGGTTTTAGGTTCAACGTGAAATAGGATTTGAAAACGTGAAGAAGCAATTGAATCGATGGGATGATGTTGTAAAAACTAACCGATTAGCTGATCAAATGACGTTCCCTTTGAATCGAGATAAAGTTCAAGTTTACGATCATACTGCTGACAATTTATTTTCATCGTTGCCGGTAAATTATTATGATTTTATTCTTGATATACGAAAAATCGGAGGATGATTTTTGAATGATGATGTGTCATTTCAGAATCCAACGCCTTTAGAAAAAGAATTAGCCGAAGTTCTGAATTCTAGTAAAATTGCAAAACAACACGAAGAAAAGGTAAATTGTTATCTTGATTTTGAATTAAGAATTTGCTATGCATAAAAATTAATTTTTAATTCATGTTCCAGTTGGAGAAAAGTAAATTCCGTCTAACGCTTAAGGAAATGATTGAAAAACGTAAAATGTTTGCCAAAGTGAAAGCCCAAGCTTCATACAAAATTGCCAAAGCGTGGCGTCAAAACAAAATTAAAAGTAAAAAGTAAGTTGATCGATTTTTAAATTCCCAATCTCCATTTTGGTTTTATTTATAATGCCAATTATGTACCAGGTATCATCGAATATTGAGACGTGAAAAAACGAAGCAACAAATGAAAGATTTCGAGCAGCTTCAAAAGACTGATCCTGATGCCGCTTTAAAGCAATTAGAACAGTTAGAGAAGAGTAGAGCAGAAGAGAGAGCTACTTTGAGACATAGGAATACCGGAAAATGGGCTAAAAATCAGATAATCAAAGCCACTTATAATAAAGAGGTATTTTTCAATCGTTAATTATCAAAGTATGATTTAAATTATCCTCTAATAATTGTTGGGATCACTTTTCAGAGTCGAGTAGCGTTATCGGAACAGCTACAGAAAAACCGCGAGCTTACTCAGAAAAAGCACATCGAAGAAAGCTCTTCAGAATCCGATTCCGAAGACGAAGTCGTTATAACTGATTCGAATAAAGACCCCAATAATCCCTGGATCGCTGACACCACCAACGAGTACGCCCAATTTGTTACGAATTATAAAAAATTCTGGGAAGAAAAGTCATCAGCTGAGCCAGAAAAACAAGACAAATTTGAAGACAACTTCACGAAAACAGATTCCGGCGAAAACCTCACAAACATCGAAACTGAACATGCCCCGTCTGTGGAGCTGGAAAATGAAAATAAAAAACGAAAAGCATCGACGAAAAAGGAGAAACCTAGTAAAAAAAGCAAAACTGTCGCTAAAATTATAAACCGTAGCGGTTTTTGGACCGTAACAGAAGACGTACCTGAACAAGACGAGTCACCTGAACCTCAACCCGAAGAAAAATCTTCTAAATCATCTAGTAAGAAGTCATCCGAGGCTGAAAATGATGCCTCAAGATGTCCTTTGATTATTGATCAAGATTTTCTGGAACTTGGTGCTGATTTACAAGCTGACGAAAGTAAAGTCGAGCAGCCCAAACCTACCAGCACCGATGAAAATATCGATCCTAATAAATACCTCAAAGTCAACGCCAAACGTTTAATGACCGAATTACCGGAAATAATTACTGGCGGTGATGAAGGTATTGATGATGAAGATGATGATTTCCAGCGCCGGATGACCATCAGCGAAGCTTTTGCTGATGATGACGTAGTTGCTGAATTCGAGTGAGTGTTTCTATCATGTTGGGGAAAAAGGTACCGAATAATTTGATGCTATTTCGCGTATTATTGTTTCAGAGAAGAAAAACAACAGGCGATTGAAGGATCATTACCGAAAGAGGTTGATTTAACGTTGCCTGGTTGGGGTTCATGGACCAGTAGCACTATTCAAGAGAAAGAAGCGAAGAGACCGAAACGCAAAAGAATTAATAAGAGATTGTTATTCAGAGTTCCTAAAGCTCCTCCTCGTAAAGATGCTAACAAAGGTCATGTCGTTATTAATGAAATGAAAAACGATAAAATCAAGGAGCATATGGTAATATTATATGTTTGAAAAATGACAGAAACAATGCAAACGAAAAATATTTGTTTATTTCCAATCGTTTATGTGATACAGGTGAATGAACTCCCGTTCCCTTTCAATTCTGTGAAAGATTACGAAGCTACAATCAGAGCACCAATTGGTCGGACATGGTTACCAGAAACAGCTCATCAGAAACTGATTGCTCCTCCGGTTGTCACGAAGTTAGGAACTGTAATTGATCCGATGGATGAAGGCGAACTGCTTCGTCGCGAAGATTATAAAGAAGCTTAAAGAATCTTACGTGATATTTATTATTTAATAAAAATCAATCATAATTAATTTTTGCAGGTGTAGATTAAAATCACATTAGGGCCTATATTCGTTTGTTTTTTTTTACATTTTTTGTTTATTCGTGATGCGTTTTGACTTCGTATTTATTAATGAACTGTGATTAGTGATAGTAGGTTTCAACTGTTGAGTACGTTGAAAATATTATTTATTGAATTGTTTAGAAATTTCAAATACACAATATTTAATTCAAAAGATCGTCAAGTGCAATGTTTTTTACATTGTAAAAAAAATATTTGAACTCGCGTTCGCGTACTCTTCGTTGGTCATTTTTACATTATTAATATTTCGAATCGAACCGTAGGAATAATGGTAATGTTATGAATAATTGTTTTAAAATTTAAAATACTTCGTTATCCGCTTCTATTAAAAATTATTACCGTTTTTAAAAATATTTCTCATTAAGCTAAAACTAAAATTCTATTTTCAAGCGAAAAATTTTGAAAATAATTTTCAGTTTTAAATGTGGCAACACTGATTTTACATCACGTGTTGCGCTCTGAAAGAGTGGCAGGTCTGATTTCAATTATCTATGGCGTCTGTAAAAATTTATATTCGTTATTCTCGTTTAAATATAAAAATTGAAATTTCGGTCGATTTTAACTCAAACAATTAGATTTTATATCGTGTTATACTGTTATGAGTGTTTCTTCGTGTTATTTTACGATTAATACTAACGTTAATTGTTCTGATTATTATATTTTCGAGCTGCGATATTTCGTAAAATGAAGTTCCAACCGGTGGATGTTTTGGTTAAATCATTTCCAATTTCGCGCGTTATTCTAGTTTCACATTTTTAAGATAATTTTGTTACTAATTAATGTGATAGCTTTCACGTACACATGTAAAATCGAAACCCGAAAGCTGTGTTCTGCGAAGAAACGTTACACGAAAAGTGAGTAATCTTTCGAGCAACCAACCATGATACTACAAATAGTACTAAAAATGAGTTTATTTTCAATTAACATGAATTCTATCTTGTAAAAATAACTTATTGAACGGATAGAAGATATAATCTGAAGGAAACTATTCGATACTCTTCAACACAACGAGAACAAACAACGCCAACATCAACGTACCGAGATGAAAGTAATTTAGTAAATGCGTAAACACAGTTCCTCCTTTAACAAATTTTACTACAAAGTGATTGTTAGATAATAAGTACAAGAATGAAACCGTCGATAATACCGATGTCCGGCGCACTTCAGCTTTGAACTCATCTGCAACACATACATCAACACCGTTAACATACCATTCGCTAAAGATGAAAAAATGTAATTAAAGAAAGAACCTTAGTAAAGTTGCATCCAGTTGAGTCAACTGAGGTAAAGCTAGCTTTACTTTTCTTCGATAATCCGCTGTGGTAGCCAATGGATTATGTTCCAAGTACAACGTTTCTAATTTCTTGTTCTCGTTTAAATTATCCACATCTTTCCACGAATTTATCTCGTTGTTATTTAACTGTAAAATCGTTAGTAATTTCAATGATATTGGCGAAAATGGAAAAAATTCCTGAAGATGATTACCCATAAATCTTGCAATTCCGGTAGAAAACTTAAGCTAGGAATGTTCGTGATTTTATTATACGCCAAATCGATTGTTGTTAGCGTCGGGTGGCTTTCAAGTCCTTCTATGGCGTTGATACCGTTTTCTGATAAATACAGTTCTTCCAGTTTACTTAGAGCTGAGAGATTTTCGATTTTTGTAATTCGATTCGCCTAGAATATTAAATTGATTAGTCAACTGCCGGTAATTCATCAGCCATTTAGTATTTCTACATACTTGGACGCTGAGGACTGTCAGATTGGTCAAAGTTTCCAGATTTTCAATTTTTGTAATCTTGTTTTTACCGAAATACAGTTTCGTAAGGTTCGTCAACATTCCGATATTCTCGATTTTCTGTTTGAGGTTCAAAAAAAGCAATAGATTCGTAAAAATCAATCGTTAGTGGTCGAAATGAGTTGAAAACTTACCCTTATTTTATTATCGCCCAATTCGAGTAATTCTAAATTCTTCAAGCCACTCAAGTTCTCAATTTTCGATATTTTATTGGCACTTAGGAATAATTTCTTCAAATTGACCAGTTTATCGAGACCTTTAATTTCGGTTATTCGGTTGAATGCTAAATCGAGTATCCTGTAACGTCGGTTTCATCAGTGACAACAGAACATTCACTTTAATTAATTAATATCAGTCGTAACACTTACTCCAAGTTAACCAATTGATCAAAATTCTCAATCGCTGTGATCTGATTATCGTACAACTCGAGCTCGACTAGATTGGTCAAGCTATCTAGATTTTCAATTTTCTTGATCAAATTCCAACGGAAATATAATCTTTGAATGTTTTTCAGATCGGACAGATTTTCCAATTTCGTGATCCGGCAATGGTTGAAGTTCAGTTCCTGCAAAATCATCTACCTGTACAGATCTATTGGTAAGTGATAAATTATCAATTGATTACTGCTCGTACATACCTCGGCGTCTACATCATTGATCAAAATCTCGCCGGGTTCTTCGTCAGCCTTTTCGCCATCTGAAAACATATTCGATTAAGAAAGATTCGCGAAATATTGCCGAATGAATCGAACGATTGTCACCTGCGGAAATGTTTTTCGGTACCGGAGAAACGCCTACGATGCCTTGTTTGTCTTTGCTACCAGCTGTAAAAAGAATGAAAAATTCTCATTATGTATAACCCTATTGTCGAAGTGAACGCCATTCAAGTGCTTACTTTGTTCGCCATTGGCCTCGGACGGCTCAACAGGTCTCTTATCACTGACACCTGTAAATATAAAATGCAATCTCGTTTCCATAACGATGTTTTCTCACTCGATTGGCATAATTATAATATAGGCATATTGCATCGAAGTGACGCAATATAATGTACAATGAGAAATGAATGAGCTAGCTAAAAATTCGCAACATGTTTTAAAATAAGACGGTAATCATTGTCCGACGGTGCAATTTATTAGCATTTTAAATAAACCAATTGTCGAGTCAATTACCATATTCGAACGTTGAGGGAGTACAAAATAAATAGAGTGTAATTAATGGTGATGTTCTATACGTGCGGTACTCACCAGTTTGACGATTTTGTTCCATTTTATAACATGAATTGGATCACAAATTTGGTAAATTTACAGTACAAACGGGTTTCCGAAAGAATAACTGTTGAATTTTCTACAATTCGATACACTACTTGTGAAATTTGAATCGGTCAAATTTTCTAGATAAAGTTTTTTTTGTTATGTTTACAAATCCACGGATGTTTCGTGTGAGATCCGAGTTTCGTTGAAGCGGTGAATTCGTGAAATTGACGCGAGTTTGAATCTTTCTCCAAAGTGATGATAGATGGCGTTCAATTTTGAAGAATTTTAAATTTTTTTTGTTGAGCCTGATGTCGAAATATGAGGAAATCCAAAATTCACTGGTTTTGCTCAACTTTCTATGATTCAAGGGATAAACGATAAAGGTCTATAGTTATTAGTTTCTCTCACTTCTCTCAACGTCCCAAGCCTCAATCGTCAATCCCACTCCCAGACCAAGTTATAAGAAATTAAGAATACATAAGTTATAAAAAATGAATATTTTTAATACTCTTATCATTTTTATTTCAATTTTTTTTGTAGAATTATTTTTAAAATTATTGACAACTGGGTGCAAACGACTGAACCGGTTCGACTTTTTATTTTATGGTATAAAAATTATGGTAATGTCTCCCATACAGTGTATGTGTGTATGTGATTGTTCATAAAAAGTGAAGAGTAATGATTTCACAGTCAGAAAGGTGATTATTAGAGACCGGATTATTATGCGCTTAAAATCTCTGTTTATGCGCATAAAATATGCATTTTTAATTGCCCAAATATGCAAAAATATGCACTTATGAGCAAAATATGCATAAATATGCACAATCGACATGGGTGTCTACGGAAAGCATTTTTCAATCAGATCTACACTGTTACTGTATTTTATCATTTTATTCTTTGAAAAAATCGTCAAACATTAATCTTTATTATTGAAACACGAAATTGAAGAAAAAACTTTGGGAAAATGAAGCAAAATTTCCAAATATTTGTTAAAAATCTGAAAGTATGATTAAATTTTGATTTTCATACAGGGTGTCCGGTAAGTGGTCTGCCATACTTCATTTTTGGATATAACCGGGTACCACTAAAAAAAAGTCAAGTAAATGAACAAATTTTTTTTTTTAAATTCTGATTTTTTTCGAAAATTTTGTGGCATTTTTTTCATCACGGCTCTGTTTTGTTTGGAAAACATTGAAAAAATACCAAATTTTAAATGTTTTGGTGAAAATATGCAGAAAAATAGTGAAAATACGCTAAATATGCACAAATATGCACTTAAAACACCTCATTTATGTCGATTTATGCATTTATGGCCCAAATATGCAAAAATATGCAACATCAATGGGGCTCTATGAACTCGAAATTGCATGAATCGCAAAGATCTGATCGATATGCGCAATCAACTGTCACATAGAAAAATATGCAATTGCATAAGAATCCGGTCTCTAGTGATTATGAAAGTCGTGAAATTAGGTCGAATTTGATTTTGTGTTCAAGTGAAATAAAGTAAATAGAAGGTGTCCACTTTCTGAAAAACCTAGAAAAGTCAGGAAACTTTGAAATTTAGTCTGGAATTTTTAAAAAATCCGAGCAAACAATGAATCATTTAGAAAATTTTGTCCTCGTTCTGTTCGAGCCAACTTATTACTGACGTTAACGGATTTTTTTGTTAATCATTTTTTGTTGAGCGTAATGTACAAAAAAATGATATTGAAATGCATGTCTTTGTCCATTAAATAATTATGAATTTTTCAAAAAAAATCCTTATCACTTTTTGGAAAACCTGAATGAGGGAAAGTGGTGAATTTTCATCTTTCATTTACAAGGTCCTTTTTCGCAAAAATTTTCGTACTCACTTTGCTCGGGTTCAACCTTTGACAATATAATATAAAGTCAATGGGTTCAACATATTGCTATATTTCAACAAATTGATTTACATTTTATGCCCTCATCGATTTTTTATTTACTGGGTTAGCTGGAAAGATTGCTGGGGCAGGCAACGAACAGAGTCACCTTTTTTAGTGACTTGTCCCCTATTTTCAAGGTTGGTCACTAAAAGTCACTTTTTTGACCAAAAGGTCACTATTGGTCACTTTTTTCATTCCGAAGTCACTTTTTTCAAAAATCCAAAACAAGGTACCTATCCAGAAAAGTGTTTTTTGCTTCTTTTATCATAAATTTTTCAAAAAAATTCGCTCTCGCTTCGCTCGAGCCAAATAATTATTATACATTTTACAAATTTTTATTCAGGGTGTTCCATAAACCGTCTGTCAAACGTATTTTTTTGGATATAACCGGGTACCACTAAAGAAAAATTTGAGATTAACATGTTGCCGATTTTAAAAATTGAAGAGACAAATGCTACTCCTAAAAAAATCACATCAAAAAATTTTTTCAACCATGGAAATGGATAGTACCATAGACTAAAAATTGAAAAAATTTGAAAATTTTTTGAAGCTCATTCATTTTGAGTGACCCGCAGCCCCTTCATTTTCGATGTTAGGCAAAAAGTCTACAGAACAAAATTTCTTCAGTTTTCAACTTACTATCCATTCCCTTGATCAGTTAATTTTTTGAGATGTTTTTTGAACAATTTTTTTGTAGCCCCTTCAATTTTAAAGATAGGCAAAAAGTCATATAGAGAAAATTTGATCGGTTTTTAAAATACTATCCATTCCCATGGTTGAAAAAAATTTTGATGTGGTTTTTTAGAAGCGGTATTTGCCCCTTCAATTTTCAAAATAGGCAACATGTTCATCTCTAATTTTTCTTCAGTGGTACCCGGTTATATCTAAAAAAATATGTTTGGCAGACGATTCATGGAACACCCTGTATTCATCATTTTTTGCTAATCGTAATGTACAGAAAAAATTATACATATTTCAATGCTTATCTTTATTCATTAAATTATAATTTTTTTTTGAAAAATTTCCGCGTTAAACTCACGGGCAATTTATACTTTTTTTCTACAGAATTCATTGAAAATCCTTTTTCTTTTTTTCTTTTTTTTTGATACGTTTACTTTTTAACAAACTGTGATGAGAAAGGAATGCTGTGATGTCTTTGACCACAATGTTGAAAATAAAAAAGAAGGAATAGAAGAGCGTAAAAGATCTATAAATTGCTGAAAAATTGGTCAGAAATTTTTTTTTTCAGTTACTTAAAACTTATTCCAGAACTCTTAATTTGAAGTGAAGATTTATTAATGAAAAAAAAAAATTTAGAACCATCGCAAGGAGAAATACAGTTATGAAAAAATAATGGGGTGGTGAGGGGGTATGGTTGAGAAAAAATTGAAAACTTGGTCACTTTTTGCCTAATAAAAAGTCACTAGTCACTATTTTTTCCCAAAATTTCTGTTTAATGCCTGCAGGGGCTTGGGTAGGTTTATTGAGGCGTGTGTTTTTAAATTTTTTATGGGGGCAATGAATTGTGAAGAAATTTTGAAATTTCCAGCCCGGAAAAATCTAAATTTTCATTCGCATGATTTGGGAGACTAGACACCCTGACGTAATTTATTTTTCAATACTTTACAATTTTGCTTTAAACTAGTTTTTCTTTTCTATTTGATGTTTTTTCTGTAATAAAATTCAAATTTTCACGTTTTTGCGAAGAGGATTTGCAATTGGCAATTTTCTTGCGAATAAATCTATCAAGAATAAACATAACACTGTAATAAATTATGAAAAATCCGATCACCAAAATGGTCACTAAAAAAGCTATCACATCCACGAGTAAATATTGATACCAAGGCATATCTGCAGCTACTGTTCGTAGATGAGATGCTCCTTTATGTCTTATGACGTATTCAGTCCAGTAAACGGCAGTGTCCAAAGCAGTCATGGGACGATCACGATATCTGTTCGAAAACTTTTTGGCATTTTCTTTATACCTGATTAAAAATTAGAGTTATTACATTATTTAATATTGCCCTCGAGATTGTTCATTTCTTAGGAAAAGAAGGAACGACTTACTTAGGATCGTTCAACATTCTTTGAATTTTTTCTAAAACTACTTCTTTTGATATTTCATTGTAGTCGAGAAGTTGGCCAGCTCCGTGAGCTTTTAATGAGTTGATATTGGTTTTTTGGTCACTGAAAATAGGTATTCCTAAGATGGGCACACCTTCATAAACTGCTTCGCTGGTACCCAAAAGTCCGCCGTGAGATATGAATAGTTTGACGTTTGAATGAGCTGAAATGAGGGGGAAAAGGAAGTTAGGCTTATTAGTTGTGAAAAGTTTTATCATTATTTGTTGACAAGAATTTGTGATACATTTTATTTAATTACAGAAGCTTTTGTGGCTGATCTAATTGAATTTCGATTCTGAATAAAATGAGAATGTGTAGGTAAATGAAACAATTTTATAGAAATACAAAATGTTGCCTATATATTCAATACCTATGAAATGGACACCGATAAAAATCCTTTTGATCTGACAAAATTGAATTCATCCCTTCAAATTCACAACTCGATAACTCCGCTTACATTCCAGTGATTGAGCTTGCGATACTAAGACGCTTGGTGTTTTTTTTTTACTTGCATTTAATTTCAACTCCTGTGCTGTCCAATTCTTAATCTCGTATTTCAAGCTCTTCCGACTATTCAAAGAATTTTTGATTTATTTTGATTGGAAGATAAAATCGTGTTAAAATAGGTTTACTTCTTTTTTACCGTAACATTTCCACAACCGACAATTTTTGGGAAAATCTCAGAAAATAAAAATTGCACACTCGTACTCCCTTTTCGATATTGAAGTCTCCCATTCCCTTCACTGCATTTCTGGTTCAATTCCCTGAAGAGACGTACTGAAGTTGGTTTATTGAAGGAACAAAAATAAAAAAATGCTGACTGAAATGCAAAAATTTGCCAACCCAACATACCATTTTCCACATTTTTTGATTCAAAATGCCAAGTTTTCAGAAAAAAGTCATCTCTTTCAAAATTTTTTGACTCGACCTTAAATTATCCCTTTGGAAATGCAATTTCGTCATGATTGGAAGAACCAGCTGTCCCCTCCGAAGGGAAAAGTAGCCATTGTTCTTTCACCTGTCCAGTAATATCTGAATAATTCCGATCAATTCATAAAAAAATGGATTATCAATTTTATGTATTTATAAATAGGTAACTAGATTCTTTTGAATTTCAAATTAAAATCTTATTTTTGAGGAAACACGCCATTCAATTCTCGACACATTTTTTTTGTATTATTCGAGGAAAAATCGATCCAAAGATAATGACTTTTTCAGAAATTTCAGATTTTTGGGAAATTTTTTAAAAAATAGAGGCATTTTTCTTGTACGCTTCCCTTATTTAAGCCTTTCGTACCATTCAAAGAATTTTTGATTCGACTCACTCATAAATTTGATCATAATTTGTATAATGTCAGCCTGGATATAGAAACTACTCCTAGGGGTTAAAAATTGGTTTTTGAATTGACACTGATTTTGGGCCTTTCAGAAGGAGTAGAATTAAGGGAGAACCTCAACTCAAAACCCAATTTTTAAACACTTAGGGCCGCTTGTACAAACACAAGTTAACTTTTGGATCGTAGTTAACCACTAGAGGTTAACCATTTGAAGTTAACTTTGGAAGATTTTGGAGTTAAATACCGGTTTTTAAGGTTAACTAAGATCGATTTTTAACATCGAGATCTTCCAAAGTTAACTTCAAATGGTTAACCTCTAGTGGTTAACTACGATCCAAAAGTTAACTCATGTTTGTACAAGCGGCCCTAAGAGTAGTTTCTATATCCAGGTTCACGTATGTATCTATTAGGGTGGATCGAAAAAAAAAACAACATATCTTGGATTTTGACCAAATTTGGTGGGGTGGTTTACTTTGAGTGGGAGACTTCACAAAAAAATTTTGAGCCCCCGAGGGGTAAGGGGAGGGGAGTAGGAGGTGCTCAAAGTGCACCTTCTTTTGAAAAAATACTGTTTTTTGCGTTTTTTAGCCAATCAAAATTGTGTGAGGAGCCATCGTAGGACTTGAAAGATGCGATTTGAGTTTCTACATCTCCCTGAACCATCGCCATCCTTCTCCGATCAAAACTCAGACTGCTACCAGGGGGTTGAAAAGTTGTAGATTGCAATATTTCAATATTATGAAATTATCACTAAGCTGGAATGATTTTTTTTTTCATCGAGTAAGCGAACAAAAAATTTTTTCAACCACTGAAAGTGAATTTTGATTAAAAAATTTGAAAATTTTGTACACCAGTGCAGCCAACAGCAAATCATAAAAATTCCAAAATACGGAATTTATAATATAGACTTTGAATTGATAAGTTTTTTCATCATTCCAGCTTAGTGATAATTTCATATTATTGAAATATTGCAATCTACAACTTTTCAACCCCCTGGTAGCAGTCTGAGTTTTGATCGGAGAAGAATGGCGATGGTTCAGGGAGATGTAGAAACTCAAATCGCATCTTTTAAGTCCTACGAAGGCTTCTCACACAATTTTGATTGGCTAAAAAACGCAAAAATAGTATTTTTTCAAAAAGAGATGCACTTTGAGCACCTCCTGCTCCCCTCCCCTTGCCCCTCGGGGGCTCAAATTTTTTTTGTGAAGTCTCCCACTCAAAGTAAACCACTCCACCAAATTTGGTCAAAATCCAAGGTATGTTTTTTTTTTCGATCCACCCTAGTATCTATACTTCTTTTCCATAATTCTGAGCTTTCGTGAATTTTCAACCCAACTTAGAACTTACGATTTGTAAAAATGAGAGAACAACTTTTGTAGCTACTTCCAAGCTCCTATAACATCTCAGTGAGATAATTCCTTTATTTAGATCTTCAATATCGTTATCAATTTACGAATCACGAAACCATCCGATTCGTAAAGTAATTTTTCATTGATCCCATACCTAAAATATCTCTTTGAGGCATCCATTTGGAAATCATTATATTATCGGATTTTCCTGGCAATGTATCACCTTCCCATTTCCATAACACACGTTGAGGGAGTTTTGAAAAAGCGTACAAAAAAGCTTCACGTTTTTCGAGCGGAAACGACTCTCCTCTGAGGAAAGAACCCATGCAGAAGTAAACTACTCCGTGTTTCGATTCGTTGATGAATTTTTCTATGTTCTGTAATTATAAAATTAATATTACCCAGCATCTCGAGGCATGAAACAGAGTCACCTTTTTTTAGTGACTTGTCCCCTATTTTCAGGGTTGGTCACTAAAAGTCCCTTTTTTGGTCAGAAGGTCACTATTGATCCATTTTTTCGGTCTAAAGTCACTTTTTTCATTCAAAAGGCCTTCCGCTCTTGCATAAAATTAAGAAAATATCATTTTGTTCATCTGTAAAATAGGAATATGAAAAAATTCTTTTCGAGTAGATTCCGCTCATTGCGGACGAAATCAGCTGGTGGTCGAAATTAGGAACCCAAAATTTCAAAATCAATTTTTGAATTCCTTCAGAAAAAAAATAACAAAAAATACAAAAAATTATCGCATCGGTTCAAAATTTTAGGAGGTGGTGGAGAAAGGATCAATGTATTTTTTAAGCTAGTTCTGGCATTTCTACCTCGATAAGTTTTTGATTGGTAGAAGTTTGAAAAAAAGTGGTTGAAATATGGCACCCTTACCCTTGATAAAAAAAATTTCATAAAAAAAGTATTTTCAGCACTATCGCAGAGAGAAATACAATTTGAGTTATGATTTTTTTGGGGGATGGTGTATTTATTTATGAAAAAAATTGAAAAATTTCTCACTTTTTGCCTCATAAAAAGTCACTAAAGTCACTATTTTCCCCCAAAATCTGTTTTTGACGCCTGAGTAATGCAATAATAAATTATAACAATATTACCATACCTGTAAATCGAAAGTTGATCGAAGGCTAAAAATTCAATTAATACGCAACGGAATATTGAATTCGCGTGGCACAAAAACAATTCATTTTTTCAGACATCACATCCCTGTGAGTAATGCATAAAATTAAAAATACCGTACCTCGGCAACTTCTTATCACGAATATCAATCTCCACTCGTCACATGCACATGGTCTCGGCCAATTATACGAAAAATGTATATTCAACAACAATATATCAACTTTCTTCGCGATATCTTTCATTTGCGAAACATTAGGTTCAAATATTCTCGGAGCTATTTTATCGTACACCTGTTGAGATTCGTGTTTGTACACAAAAATACCGTACAAATGCATCAAGAAATTATGCAGTCTCTGAAGAAAATTCATCTTAGGCAGGTAACCACTGAACTGAGTCGGAAGGTAGGATGGGTTATTGGGTAACCCCATTTGTTCGGAATGCCAAGGCAACGGTGGACTAGGATAAAATCCGATGATAGGAATGTTCAATTTTTCGCCATACAACAAGAAGATATCCGTGTTGAAGGTTTCGGTGATAAATACGTCGTATTTTTCAGTCGTATTCCATACATCTAATAATGGTCTGCAATTGGAAATTTCATTCCAATGTGGTAAGAAGTCGAAGAACATGTGAGCTGAGTCGAATCCATTTTTCGATGTACCTTTCATGTGATCGATACCGCTTGTAACCGCTGGAAGTTTGAAACAGTGGGAGATATCGTATTCGTGATAGTTGGGAATAGCATAGGATTTTGGAAACGTATCGTAAATGGTTACGTTATGGCCTCGACGGGCTAATTCTTCCATCAGAGGATCAATAACTGCATAATGGCTGCGACCAGGAAAAGGAAAAATGCCGAGAATTTTGTAGCTATTTGCGAAACTTAAACAACACAAAAAAATCAATTTTATCGAGAACATTTTGCGGCCTAGAATAAGTACATCTAACTTTACGATTTTGCAGTATAAGTACGCTTGTGCATTGCGTATTTATTTTTCACCTAAATATAATGTTGAGGAATTTTAAAACGTGGATTTATTGAAGAATTATTTAATTAATTCTCGTTGATACCCACTTTGAGATTATTTGATACTTTAAACTATCTGAGATGTGTCCAGAAGTCAGATAAATTTCATTTTTTATGTACAAGAAGCATTATTGTATTAGGTTTCAAAAATAATCGAACAATTGATCGATTCAGTTGATGTCATGTGCACACTATATGTCTCGTTATAAAAATAATAAACAATGAACAAATTCATTTCCCTTCCATTTCGATTCTTCATCTTCATGTCTTTTAAAATTGATAGGTATATTGTGGGTCGTTTCATTATACCTCGGTAAATTTTTTCTTTGAATCGTTAGAGGGTGGGAGGAGTGTTTTCTTTCTTTATTTTACTTTTAGTATAATTATAGTCATTAGCTAAAATAAAGCCATAACCTCAAAAAAATTAGCAGAAAGGGAAATTTTCGTATATTAGCTCAACAGGGTAAATATTTTAAGATTTCCAAACTGTCCTAAAATTGATTTATATTTAGTCCCCCTTTTGAGGGGCAAGAGGGTTCAAATTTGGGGTTTCGGCTTTAATTTTCGAAATTACGCACTTACGAAAAAAAGTTGAAACTATAGTTGTAGAGCATTAAGAAACGAACAATTTTATTATTTACAATTTTTCATGGGGGGGGGGAGCTAAGGTCTTCGAAAAAAATCAATTTTGAAAATTTCTCATTAAAAGACAAAGAATTATGAAAAGTCGGGTTAATCGACTTTTAGGAGGGGAGTGCTTTCATCTCACCGACCCCTCATCTCAAATTCGAGGGGGTGGACCCTCCGTAGAAAAGTAGCATTTTCCCCCAAACGTTGTAGAGCGTTGAAAAGACGAAAAATTTACTTTTTTTCTACGTATCGTCCTGGGGGCGAGTTTGCATGGGTTCTTTCCTCAAAGGAAAGTCGTTTCCACTCGAAAAACACGAAACGTTTTCGTATTTTTTTTGTAAAAAATGAGGGGACGGGAGGTTTTGTGCAAGTTTTGGAAAATAAGTCTGTCTACAGATTCAGAATGATTTGAGATAAATTTTTCATGTTCAAAAAACAAAAATAATTTGAAAAAATTACGATCTCCCAAGACTGGTCAGAAATTTCCAAAATTTTTATCAAAAGATACAAAAATAATGTTTAAGTATCAGTAAGCAGCTGCACTAAAATAATTATGTACTAGACTAGGTATACGCTTTTTATTCACTTTTCGTGCAATTTGATTAAAACAGCAATACGTTTTTCATGTTTTTTGACGAATTTATGCAGTTTTCTTACGAGCCCAAAATTTCCAACTCTCTGGGAAGAACTTGGGCGAAAATGTGCCTTTTTTTAAAATCAAAATTGAATTATTTTTATACCCATTCCAATAAAAAATTCGTAAGTTAAACCAAAATGTTGAAAAATATTGAATTTTTTAAAAAACAACCTCGTCCAAATTTCCCAAGGAGGTGAGCGTCAGAAAATCAGTATTATGTAAAATTTTTCCAAGTCCTCATTTTCCATATACATTGTTTTCTACTCTCTCATTCTGAATCAGTGAAAAGTGGATGATAAATAGTCAAATTGCAGCACATGATAAATCAGCACAATTCACTGATTTTCAGCAAATTTCATAAATTTTGCTGACTTTTCAGTAAATTTTCACTGATTTTCCAGTAATTTTTCTGAGTGATTTGTTTTCAGTAAAAAAATTTCACTGATTTTCTCTTGTGCTGCAACTCTGACTGTTTCTCACTGATTTTCAATAATTTTCACTGATTTATAATTAAGAGATTACATTTGAGTTCAAAATTTAGAGTTTTTTTAAACAGTCAACTCTTTCAGTTTTTCTACTTTCGTAAAATCTCTAATATTCTTTGAAGCATGTGTTTTTCTTTTGAAGGGAGCAATTAGGAATGAATGTGACAAAATTAAATTTTCTGAGTTGAGCTTTTTTACCTCTTCTTTCTTTGGCCAACTTACAGAATTAGAAATGGAATAAATGTGAGGTAAACACTTGCACATTATTATGTTTTTTATCACACCCTGAGGATCAGGTATTAATCTGTTCATGTATACCTATAGCACGTCTGCGCTTTGAGATAGTGGTATCAACGTCTGCGTATCCATACTTCAAACATTGAACTCATTCTTTGCGTAAATAAATTAGCCACTGTTGAAAAAAAGAAACATAAAATTGTCCTTGTTATTGTTACGTCATCAGGATTTCAAAACAATGATCTCTTTCACTGAAATCGTTTAGTATTATGAAGTGAGGATTACTTTTGCATGTAATGAATAAATTAAGATCAAAATTATATTTCGTCACTCTGTGACCGATTACAAACTACAATTGGTTTCTTGTCTAGAATTCTTAGAAAGAAAATATAATTAGGTACCTATAAAGAGTAACACAGATAGTAAAATTTTCATTCTGTTGTTGGCGTCTTCAAGGCATCAAGACTTTTAATCGCGGTTTGGTTTTGAAATCGAAATATGAAAAACGAAAATTTTATATTTACTTGTTCGTGATACTATTTTTTCCTGGTTGAATTTTTTTCCAAAGCATTCGCGTTCAAGTTACTTGTTGGATCTGAAATTTACAATTGTAAGCGGTGCCTACATTTATAATTTAAAATTACCTAATGCTTATTTTGTGAGTTTATTTGTTGGATACCTACATGAGAAAAATTTAGTATTATAGAATTAAGTAATCTTCATTAGCTTTTTTTGAAAAGTTGATTAAGGAAGAGATTGTATCAGAGTTTAGGTCACGAGCTTTACTAAGTTCGGCACCTAAGCTTTTTATGCTCATTCTTGTGATTATTCTACAATTTTTCATTTTCCTCTTTATTTTTCTAAAAAATAAGGCGAAATTTGATCGATATTATTATTCTTTAGACCATCATGTCAGTCATTGATTTTTTACCCGAAGACAGAAACTTTTCTACTAAGGCTATCCATGCCGCAAATTCGTCTGATTTGGAATGGTTTTCAAATGCCATTGTCCAGCCTATCGGTCTCAGTGCTACTTACGAGCAATTGGTACTCGGTGAAGCCCAGGTAAGAGTGGGCTTTAAATAAAACTGACTGATAGACTATAATAGGCTCATTCCATGTCAACCCTACCAGGTTATGACCTTGGGTCTTCCGATTTCGCTCAAAATTTTTTTACGAGTTCCCCTCGATGGTCTAATGAAGGAATCACCGTCATTTGATCCTAATCCTTCAAGGGGCGGGGGGTGGCCCTTGTAATTTTCGTATAATTAGGATTTTTTGCGAAATGGCTCAACTTTGAAGGCGCATATCTCAAATTCGGTCATGTCCAAGATGAATCTGTTCATGCGGTTTTGTAGAGAATCGAAAACAGATTCAAAATTGATAATCATATTTTGAAAAGTTCAAAGTTGAACTTTTAAGATGAAAGCTCAACTTTCATGATAAGTACAAAACATGAGGGCCCCCATTTAAAAATCTGAAAAAATTACTATGGAGAGAACTTTTTATGTACTTTTCAACTAACTACTTTTCAAGATGGGATCTCAATACCCCTGGGGGGCACAGGGGTCCTCAATTTTGGTCAAAATTCAAAAAAATGTAAAACGTGAAGTAATATATCGATTTTTACTAATTCGAAGGCGCTGAGTTCGAATATGAGCTCAGTTTTTTCACCCGACCCCTCTGAACCCCCCTACCAGCCCTCCTGATGGGGTTAAAATTCAAAAAAATGAAAAATAAGGTGTGACGTGTCGTTTGTCGGGTTTTTGAGAGCGCTGAGTTCGAATATTTGCTTATTTTCCGGATTCGACCCTTGGGGGCACCCCTAGCCCCCAATTTTGAGAAAACACATGTTAAAAAAAGAAATAGCATGTGTTATATCGATTTCTACTAATTCGAGGGTGCTGAGCTTGATTATCAACTTACTTTATTGATCGGTCATCCCCATCCCGCCATTTTGACTCCCAAACTGCTAAAAATTTTAAAAAAACGATGTTTTTTTCAAAAATGGGTGCTAGGGGTGCACCCAAGGGTCGAATCCGGAAAATAAGCAAGTATTCTAACTCAGCGCTCTCAAAACCCCGACAAACGACACGTCACACGTTATTTTTCATTTTTTTGAATTTTGACCCCATCAAGAGGGCTGGTAGGGGGGTTCAGAGGGGTCGGGTGAAAAAACTGAGCTCATATTCGAACTCAGCGCCTTCGAATTAGTGAAAATCGATATATTACTTCACGTTTTACATTTTTTTGAATTTTGACCAAAATTGAGGACACCTGTGCCCCCCCAGGGGTATTGAGATCCCATCTTGAAAAGTAGTTAGTTGAAAAGTACATAAATAGTTCTCTCCATATTAATTTTTTCAGATTTTTAAATGGGGGCCCTCATGTTTTGTACTTATCATGAAAGTTGAGCTTTCATCTTAAAAGTTCAACTTTAAACTTTTCAAAATATGATTATCAATTTTGAATCTGCTTTCAATTCTCTACAAAACCGCATGAACAGATTCATCTTGGACATGACCGAATTTGAGATATGCTCCTTCAAAGTTAAGCCATTTCGCAAAAAATCCCAATTGTACGAAAATTACAAGGGCTACCCCCGCCCCCTGAAGGATTAGGATCGAGATGACGGTGATTCCTTCATTAGACCATCGAGGGGAACTCGTAAAAAAATTTTGAGGGAAATTGGAAGACCCAAGGTCAAAACCTGGTCGAGTTGACATGGAATGAGCCAGTATGGACCTATGTCTAATTTAAAAAAAAAATCAAAATTCTACTTTTTCTTCACTTTTAGCAATTTACATACAGTAGATCGGATAACCCTACCCGAAAAATTTTGGAAACTAGTATAGCTGCTCTAGAAGGTGGAAAATACAGTTTAACATTTTCATCCGGAATAAGTGTCATAAACGCTATCATACATTTATTAAGACCTGACGATCATGTAATTTGCACAGATCAGGTGTATGGAGGAACTGATCGTTATTTCAATAAAATAGCTAATAGATTTCGCATCGACGTAGCATTTATCGATTTAAGTGATGTTCGGAATTTGGATAAGGAAGTGAAACCAAATACCAAGGTAACCACAGGGTATAGAATTTTATTGTCATCACTCATTAGATAATTTTGGAGATGAAGTTTCCGATCGATAATTATTTCACAGTTGATTTGGCTAGAAAATCCGACGAATCCGTTGATGAAAATTGTCGATATTACTGCCATTGCTCAATGCGCCAAATCCATAAATCCTGACATCATTGTTGTTGTGGATAACACCTTTTTAACTTCGTATTTCCAAGTAACAATTATTTTCATTCGAACTATCACTATAAATTTTCGATTTGGTGTAGATGTGGAATGGTTTTCACCTATTTATTACAGAAACCTTTAGCATTGGGCGCAGATATTTCAATGTATTCTTTGACTAAATATATGAATGGTCATGCCGATGTCGTTATGGGTGCTGCCGTCACCAACAGCGAAACTATTTACTCGGAATTGAAATTTGTACAATTTGGTAATATGAACCTTGATTAATTTATTATACAGGGTGTTCCATGAATCGTCTGCCAAACATATTTTTTTAGATATAACCGGGTACCACTAAAAAAAAAACTTAAGATGAACATGTTGCCTATCTTAAGAATTTAAGGGGCAAATTATGCTTCTAAAAAAATCACGTCAAAAAATTTTTTTGACCTTGGGAATGGATAGTATTTTGAAAACTGAACAAATTTTCACTATATGACTTTTTGCCTAATTCAAAAATTGAAGGGGCTACAAATTTTTTTTCAAAAACAATTTTTAAAAAATCAACCATTCAAGGGAATGGATAGCACGTTGAAAACTGAAGAAATTTTGTTCTGTGCACTTTATGCCTAACGTCGAAAATGAAGGGGCTACGGCTCGCGCAAAATACGTGGGCTTCAAAATTTTTTCGAATTTTCCCAATTTTGAATGACCCTTGGCCCCTTCATTTTTGATGTTAGGCAAAAAGTGTACAGAACAAAATTTTTTCTGTTTTCAACGTACTATCCATTCCTTTAATTAGTTAATCAGAAAAAAAAATTGAAAAAATTTTTCTGTAGCCCCTTAAATTTTCAAGTTAGGCAACATTATCATCTCAAGGTTTTTTTTAGTGGTACCCGGTTATATCCAAAAAAATATTTTTGGCAGCCGATTCATGGAACACCCTGTATTTGAAATATTGGATCCCTTAAAGTGAGACAGATTTTATTAAAAATGATATTTCTAGCATCCGGTGGTGTTCCTTCTCCGTTTGATTGCTTCCTGGTCGAAAGGGGTTTAAAGACGTTAAGTATTAGGATGAAACAGCACATGGAAAGTGGTCTAAAAGTTGCCGAATTTCTTAAAAGCCATCCCATGGTGCTCAAAGTCCTACATCCTGGTAAGAGGGCCATTATAAGTGATCCTTTATTTTCAAAAAATTGATAAATACATGTACCCATTTTAGTACTGAGTGCCTACTTATTTTTTTACAGGGTTTAAATCGCATCCCGGTTATGAACTTGCTAAACGACAATGGTCTGGATATAGCGGCATGTTATCATTTTACCTCAAAGGTGATCTCGAGGACACAAAAATCTTGATTAAAAATTTGAAGTATTTCGTTTGCGCTTTAAGTTTGGGAGGTTTCGAAAGTTTAGTCTCTGTTCCGTAAGAATTGATCATACAATAACTTTACTTTTTTAAAAATATCTTATGTATTCAATTATTCATATTATATTTGCAATTGCGATTCAATTGCAGATTTTTTATGTCACATCGCGCCGTTGCACCCGTTGTTCGCGAAAAACTAGGCATTACTGAAAACTTGATACGCCTCTCCGTCGGTTTAGAATCAACAGATGATCTTGTTGGGGATCTAAATCATGCTTTTTTGGCAGTTCAGATGGCCAAAAAGAAATAGGCGTTTGTTTGATTGCAGCATCTCAGTTCCTATCCATTACTCAATACATGTTTTCTTGTAAAAAAAATTATTCTTAAAATCTATGTATTGTGGTATGTGTTTTTTTTTTTGAAACTGAAGTGAATATATACTCTCTCATTCTGAATCAGTGAAAAGTCACTGATAAATTGTCAGAATTGCAGCACAGAAAAAAAATCAGCAAAATTCACTGATTTTCAGCGAATTTTTGCTGATTTTTCAAAAAATTTTATTGATTTCTCAAAAATTTTCATTAATATTTCAGCAAATTTCATAAATTTCACTGACTTTTTGGTGAAATTTCACTGATTTTCCAGTGATTTTTCTCACTGATTTGTTTTCAGTAAAAAAAATTTCAGTGATTTTCTCCTACGCTGCAATTCTGACTGTTTCTCAGTGATTTTAGATCATTTTCACTGATTTATAATTGGGAGAGTAGGTTTGTGTATAAGTCAAGTCAATGCATAATAAAAAATAATCATTGAAATCGAGTAAAATACTTCATCTGCGTTATTTCCTTTGTGTGTCCTTTTCAACCAGAACCAGGACGACCGGCTCGATCGCCTATCGTAATTAAAGTTCTTCCTTATTACTACCATGACCATATTCGAAAACTCAAAAAATGAGTTCTAGGTACATTCGATTTTCAACATTTTGATTTTTTTATTCAAATTTAATTTTTCGTCATTTAGTTTTCAATGTTTTACATTTAATTTCATTTTTGTCATTCAGTTTTGAATTTTTGACTTATGAGTCAAGATTGCAGGGAATTTAGGTAGACTATGTACATATGTACTTACTTACCTAGGGCCGGTTTTTCAATCGCCGGTTAACGCAAAAGTAGGGGAAATAACTGTTGGTTAAGCGCTAACTGCCAATCAGAAGCGTCGGTTAGCCGCTAACCATCAGTTAAAAATCCGTGAGCACGATTGATAAACCGGCCCTGAACGATTTGAAAACAAATATTCAATAAAACATTTCTGCAATATCGACTTCATGATTGTTTGACTTTTTTGAATGTATCACGTTTTAAAATCAATGAATCTTGTCTTTTTGAAAAATATGACTTTATAAAACTGGCGGAATACTTAGTGGAATACTCTGAAACACAAGATTCTTGGAAATGGATTTTTTCTGTATCAAGCTCTCTCCTATAAATATGTGGGATAGGAATACAATGAGCAGTTTATGACTTGAGCTTCAGCTTAGCTCCTCTTTGAATTATTGATCTTAAAATTGGATACCACTGTTTGCCCTTCTACAACAGAGTTGAAGATTTGCAAATCGCGAATTCTATGATTTTCCAATTTTGATAAGAATTAATTTCCATCTTCAAATATCTCAAAGTCGAAGATTTTTCGATTTCGAGTATAGTTTTTCGAAACGTCCGTAATCGAAATCAAAATGTCGATAATGGAAATCAAATTGTCGCCGATAATCGAAATCGAAACATTGATAGGTAAGTTGAATATCGATTGTTGAAATCGAATAGTTGATTAAGGTAATTTCCTAATTTCGATCGATTATCCATATTCTGATAAGTAAATTTATGTATCAGAATATTGATAATCGAAATCAAAATATTTATAAGCGGAATGTGGATTGTTGAAATAGAAAAGTTGATTATGGTAATTTCGATTATCAAAATTTCCATAATCAACTTTTCCACTTCAACAATCGATATTCTGCTTATTAATATTTCAATAATCAATACCGGGTGCTCGATTAATTCTGGCTCCCCCCGATACTTTTTAGGTCAAAAATCGTAAGTTGGCTACACTTCGTTCGATTTGTTTAATTTAAAGAAGTATTGCCAACTTACGATTTTTGACATAAAAAGTATCGGGGGGAGCCATAATTAATCGAGCACCCGGTACCCATTTCCACATCAAAAATCGATAATTTGATTTTGATTATCGATATTTTGATTTGATGATCAATGATTTAATTTCGATTTAGAGATATTTCGACTTTGATTATCGATATTTCGACTTTGATTATCGATATTTCGATAATCGAAATCGAAATATCGATAATCGAAATCGAAATATCGATAATCGAAATCGAAATATCGATAATCGAAATCGAAATATCGATAAGCAGAATCGAAATATCGATAATCGAAATCGAAATATCGATAATCGAAATCGAAATATCGATAATCGAAATATCGATAATCGAAATCGAAATATCGATAATCGAAATATCGATAATCAAAATCGAAATATCGATAATCAAAATCGAAATATCGATAATTAAAATCGAAATATCGATAACCAAAGTCGAAATATCTCTAAATCGAAATATCGATAATCGAAATATTGATAATAGAAATCAAAATATCGATAAGCAGAATATCGATTGTTGAAATGAAAAAGTTGATATGGTAATTTTGACTATTCAAATCGAGAGTCGTTGAATAAGTTGCCTAATCATTTATGTATCAGAATATTGATAATCGAAATCGAAATATTGACTATCAAAATGGAAATATCGAATACACAATGGAATATCGATTGTGGAAAATAGGATTATCGAAATCGAAAGTCGTTGAATAAGTTGCCTAACCATTTTTTTTCATGTTTATTGCTTGAATTTCATCTTTTTAGACAACATTTTTACAACAATTTAAAGAAATCTTATTACTAATTTTTTTTTTTTTGGATTGAGCTCCTTACCTCTTCCTTCCTTTGTTAATTTGCAGAATTAGCCAATTCGTGTCAGATTAAATTAATAGGTATGTGATAAACCTACGCATTCTTATGGTTTTTTTTTTATCTCACTCTAAGGATTAAATAATATTTTTTTCGAGTACCTATAGCATGTCTTCGTTTTAAGGTAGTGTTATCAATACCTACTTATACACGTCTTCTTTGATGTTATTTTTTTCGTCAGCAGGATTTCAAAACAATGATCTCTTTCATTGAAATCGTTAAATTTTTTCAAGAAAGTCAGGATTACTTTTATTTATTATACATAATTATAATGAATAAAATAAAATCGAAATTATATTACTTATGATATTCTATAACCGATTACAAATTACAATTGGTTTCTTGTCTCGAATTCTTGGAAGAAAAATATGGCTGATTATAAACAGTATCACAGACAGTAAAATTTCTATTCTGTTGCCGGCGTCTTCCAAGCTTCAAGAAGGTTTTTAATCGCGGTTTGGTTTTGAAATCGAAATATGAGAAACGAAAATTTTATGATATTTACTTGTTCGTGATACTACATATGTTTCTTTCTGGTTGAATTTTGTTCCGAAGCATCTGCGTTAAAATTACTTATTGAAAACACCGCTGGATCTGCAATCTACAATTTGTAAGCAGTGCCTACATTTTTATTCAAAAAAATATATATTTTTTTTAAAAAGTTGTTTAAAGGAAAAAATCCTATTAAAGTTCTGGTCATAAACTTTACTCAGGGTGTCCATGTTCTAGAAAAGCTGGAAAAGTCAGAGAATTTTGGTTGTCTGGAAAAGTCAAGAAATTTCCGAATTTTCTTTGGAATTTATTAAAAATTTAAATTCAAAAAAAAGATGAATCATTACATAATTAGAAAAGTGTTTCTTTGCTTACTTTATTATAAATTTTTCAAAAAATTTCGCCCTCGCTCCGCTCAGTCCAAATTGTTACAAATGTTGATTTATAAATTTGAGGTATTTGGTTTTTCTATTTTTTAGGGGGGGGGGGAGGGCGAGAAGAGCAATAAAATGTAAAGAAAATTTTGAATTTTCAAGCCAGAAAGATCCGAATTTTTATTCGCTTAATTTAGGAAACACCCTGGCATAATTTGTTTCATTTTCCAAAATTTTATAATTCTGCTTTGAAATAATTATTTAATTTCCTTCTTTTTTTTTGTAATTTCTTCTGTACCTAATAAATCCAAATTTTCAACATTTTGTGGCGAGCGAGGGGTATAGGTAGATGGTTTCAAAACCGTTTTTCGTTTCCCTCTTTATTTTTCTAAAAAAAAAATGAATTTTTATCGATCCTATTATTCTTTAGACCACCATGTCAGCCAAAGATTTTTTACCAGAAGACAGCACCTTCTCTACTACGGCTATTCATGCCGCAAATTCTTCTGATTCAGAATGGTTTTCAAAGGCTATTTCCACTCCTATCGGTCTGAGTGCTACTTACGAGCTATTGGTACCCGATGAAGACCAGGTAAGAGTGGGCTTTAAATCAAATAAGTACGTACCTACCGATGTTTAATTTAAAAAAATCATAATTTTAATTTTTTTTTTTGTGGCATTAGCCATACATATACAGTAGAATTGATAACCCAACCCGAAAAATTTTGGAAACTAGTATAGCTGCTCTAGACGGTGGAAAATATGGTCTAACTTTTTCATCGGGAATGAGTGCCATAAATTCTATCGTACAATTATTAAATTCCGACGATCACGTGATTTGCACAAACTACGTATATGGAGGAGCTGATCTGTATTTTAATAAAATAGCTCCCAAATTTCGCATCGACGTAGCATTTGTCGATTTAACTAATGTTCGGAATTTGGATAGGGAAATGAAACCGAATACCAAGGTAATCAGACACGAGGATAGAATTTTATCGTCAAATGTTTTCGAGAGTGAAGCTTCTGATTGCTCATTATCTTACAGTTAATCTGGCTAGAAAACCCGACCAATCCGTTGATGACAATTGTCGATGTTAAAGCTATCGTCCAACATGCCAAATCAAAGAATCCCGATGTCATTGTGGTCGTAGATAACACCTTTTTAACTTCGTATTTCCAAGTAATAATTATTTTCATTCGAACTATCACTATAAATTTTCGATTTGGTGTAGATGTGGAATGGTTTTCACCTATTTATTACAGAAACCTTTAGCATTGGGCGCAGATATTTCAATGTATTCTTTGACTAAATATATGAATGGTCATGCCGATGTTGTTATGGGTGCCGCTGTCACCAACAATGAAACTCTTTACTCGGGATTGAAATTTATACAATTTGGTATTACGAATCTAGATTTTTATTGGAGTAGGTACTGGCTTCTTCGAAGTTGGGTAGATTTTATTAAAAATTTAATTTTCAGTTTCCGGAGGGGTTCCTTCTCCGTTTGATTGCTACCTGGTCGAAAGGGGTTTGAAGACATTGAGTATTAGGATGAAACAACACATGGAAAGTGGTCTTAAGGTTGCTGAATTTCTTGAGAGCCATCCTCTGGTGCTCAAAGTCCAACATCCTGGTAAGAGGGCCATTAAAAGTGATCCTTTATTTTCGAAAAATCTATAAATATCTATTTCAGTACTGAGTACCTAGCTACCTACCTACCTATTTTTTACAGGGTTGAAATCACACCCCAGTTATGAACTTGCTAAACGACAATGGTCTGGATATAGCGGCATGCTATCTTTTTATCTAGATGGTGATATCGAAGATGTAAAAATATTGGTTAAAAATCTGAAGTATTTTGTTTGCGCTGCGAGCTTAGGAGGTTTCGAAAGTTTAATCGGTGTTCCGTAAGATCGATCATACAATTTTACTTTTTTTTAAACGTTCATCTGTTCAAATTATATTTTCAACCGGGTTTCAATTGCAGATTTTTAATGTCACATTGCGTTGTTAAACCCGCTATTCGTGAAAAACTAGGCATTACTGAAAACTTGATACGCCTCTCCGTTGGTTTAGAATCAGCAGATGATCTTGTTGGAGATCTAAGTCATGGTTTGTTGGCAGTCCAGGTGGCCAAAAAGAAATAGGTGTTTGTTTGATTGCAGCATCTTTGCCATTATGTATTCTACTCCCTATAGATCTATCTCCCTATCCATTACCCGATGCCTATTTATCCAAACATCAAAGAAATTATTCCTAAGATTCATTTTGTTTCATGTTTTTTTTTTCTGAAAATGAATACATAGGTTTGTGAAAGATTCAGTGTGTATAATCATTGAAATTAAGTACCAATAGCAATAATACCTTGTCTGTTGTATTTCCATTGTGTGTCTTTTTCAACCAAAACGTCTGTTCTGTCGCCTATCGCAATTAAGGCACTTCTTAATTATCACTATGCCCATTTGAATGAGTAAAAGTTCGAAAATTAGGTGGGTACTTGGGTACATTCGATTTTCAACATTTAATTTTCATTTTTTGACTTTCAACTTCTTGATTTTTGAATTCAATTTCCGTTTTTCGTCATATTAGTTTTCAAGCTTTCACATTCAATTTTCAACTTTTGATATTTGATTTTCGACATTTAATTTTTAAAATTAGATTTCCTTTTTGTCATTCAGTTTTCAATTTTTGATCTTAGGTCCAGGTTGTAGAAAATTTTGAGTTTTTGCCTTAGGGAACGGACATTTTAGCTAAAATAAGGCCCTAACCCCCAAAAAATTAGCAGGAAGGGGAAGTTTCGTATATAAGCTCAGTAAGGTATGTATTTTAATATTCCCGAACTTCCCTAAAATTGGTGAATATTTTGAACCCCTTTTAGGGGGTGAGGGGATTCAAATGTTCGTTTTTCGGCTCTAACTTTCAAAATTACGTATTTACGAAAAAAAAGTTGAAACAAAAATTGTAGAACATAAAAAAACAAACAATTTTGTTATTTACAATTTTTTCCAAGGACGTTATGGGAGGGAGCTAGGGTCTTCAGGAAAAAATCAATTTCGAAAATTTTCCATGACCAGAAAAAATCACCAAAAATCGGGTCAATCGACTTTTAGGAGCGGTTCTTTTGCATAGTACATTCTATTACTATGTACAATAAGAGAAATATATAATCGATCCCTTATCTTAAAGTGGGAGGCGGGGGGTGGACCCTCCAAAGAAAAAGTCGCCCCCAGCGTAGCTCGGCTGCAGTGCAAAATTCGAAAAATCAGTTCAAACAAACGTTGTAGAGCATTGAAAGACGAACATTTTACTTTTTTACTTTTTTTCTACGTGGTCTTGGAGGCGAGCTATTGAAAAAAAAATTCAGCGTTGGAAAATTTTTCATCAACTCAATAAACTCTCCTTTTGGGACCCAATTTGGGTCCAGGGGTCAAAATTATTATAAAAATCGAGTTCAACGTTCACGAAATCCCCAGAACTCCACTTGTTCGACCATTGGTTCGCTAGATCTTAAATTTACCAGGCTTACACATGCGTATTTTATTGAGGTAATGAAAAATTTCCAAACACCGATTTTTTTTTCTTTTTGCAATAGCTCGCCTCCAAGGCCACGTAGAAAAAAAGTAAAAAAAAAAAACGTAAAATGTTCGTCTTTCAATGTTCTACAAGTCTACAACGTTTGTTTGAACTGATTTTTCAAATTTTGCATTGCAGCAGAGCTACGCTGGGGGAGGGGGAATTAGAATGTACTATGCAAAAGAACCGCTCCTAAAAGTCGATTGACCCTATTTTTGGTAATTTTTTCTGGTAATGGAAAATTTTCGAAATTGATTTTTTCCTGAAGACCCTAGCTCCCTCCAATGACGGCCTAGGAAAAAATTGTAAATAACAAAATTGTTTGATTTTTTATGCTCTACAATTTTTGTTTCCGATTTTTTTTCGTAAATACGTAATTTTGAAAGTTAGAGCCGAAAAACGAAAATTTGAACCTCCTCACCCCCAAAAGGGGTTCAAAATATTCACCGATTTTAAGGAAGTTCGGGAATATTAAAATATATACCTTACTGAGCTTATATACAAAACTTCCCCTTCCTGCTAATTTTTTTTGGGTCAAAATCTAAAATATCCGTACTATTATTTAAAAGTTGAAGAGATCAGTCATGGCTAGTATTGTAGGTATATTCCTCAGATTAAACAGTTATTACTTTTGCGATCGAGCATTGATCCAAATATGTTAGTACCTGAGTAATATAATTGTTCAAAAATGCAAGTTGAAATATTTTTATATTTGTTCTTCGCCCCTAATTTTATTTTTGTCTTTTATCTCGAAAAATTTTGCACTTGCTTTGTTCGGGCTGAATGAATTAACATGTCTCGTTTTTAACGAATGACTGATGTTTTTTAAAATTTTCAACTCCCCCCCCCCCATCCCCCATCCCTTATCAATTATTTATTTATAAGAATAAAGCCTAGAAAATTTTACTTAGATTTGAAACACGTATATTTTTTTGAGGGGAGGTGTTACAAGCAATGATTATTAAAAAATCAACATTTTTGTTCCAAAAAAGTTCGAAATTGGTCCGAAGTTTTATTCTTATGCAATTTACAAAATTGAAAATTGCCTTAACGCTAATACGCGCATTTCAAACTGTTACAAAAAGTTGTGTTACTTGGTTCCATTTCGCCAATGCTAAGTAGAAACTTTAATACGACTCAAAAAAGTCTTATACTGATCATCGAATTTGGGAGTTTCTGAAAGAGGTTGAAAGAGCCTCCCCATGTTTTGGAATTTTAGTCATAATTGTTCACCCCTGTGATTTCCCTCCGGAGTTTTATTGAAGATCCCAAAATGAAATCTGAGCGTCATAAATGCTCATGAAAAATGCATGTAGTATAGCAAAAAGTTGGCCGAATTGAGATAAAATAGCCATTGTGTTGCCTGAAGAAGTCTTTTTACTAATTTTTTTCAAAATCAACCCTCTTACCACTCTTACAGAACTAGGCTTGTTCATGTCGGGTTGAGAGAATAGTTCCCATAATTTTGGGCATACTACTTTGCCTGTCAATTTACATTATGCTTATGAGTCTTTATAAAACTGAAGATTACTCAAAATGAGACTGATGAAATTGGCTCAAATTTGAAATCTACAATTTTTGAGATGGTCTTTAAAATCATGCATACGATTTTGCAGGCTACCTATCTCTAAAAATGTTTTTTTCAATTTTGAGCCAATTTCATCAGTCTCATTTTGATTAATCTTCAGTTTTATACAGTCCCATAAGAATAATGTAAATTGGCAGGCAAAAAAATTTGCAAAAGGTTATGAGAACTATGCTCTTAAATAAATGTGAGTTGAGCACTTGCATATTCTTACATTTTTTATCACATCTTAAGGATTAGGGTACCTAAGTATACCTATAGCACGTCTGCGCTTTAAGGTAGGCAGTGTATCAGTGTCTATCCATACTTCAAACACTAAACCCATAATCCTTGTTAAAAGAAATTAGCATACTGTCGAAGAAAAACAGAAAATCGTCTTCTTTGTTATCTTTTGTGTCATCAGGATTTCAATACAATGATCTCTTTCATTGAAATTGCTCAATTTTAAAATTAAAGTGAGGATTACTTCTACTTGTAATGAATAAATTAAAATCGATATTATAATTTGTCAATCTTTGACCGATTACAAATTACAATTGGTTTTTTGTTTCGAATTCTTGAAAGAAAAAACGTAGTCAAGTATAAAGAGTGAAATGTACAGTAAAATTTCCATTCTATTGGTGGCGTCTTCAGGGCTTCAAAATAGTTTTTAATCGCGTTTTAGTTTCTAAATGAAAAATATGAATTTTACGATATTTACTTGTTTATGATACTATTTTATTGGTTGAATTTTATTCTAAAGCATCAGCGTTTGAGTTGCTTGTTGGAAGTAATTTCGTGTCGTTGGCCTTTGGATCTGAAATTTAATCGTAAGCAGTGCCTATTTTTTTATTTTAAGATTACTTATTGATTTTTTGTAAGTTTACGTGGGCGTGGTGGGTGAGTTTTATGTATTTCATAATAATGTCCTTATTCGCATTTTCAATTATTTTTTTTTTGGGGGGGGGGGATTTGATTAATTTAAAAGAAGAAAATGTATCGAAGTCACGAGCTTTACTGTCAAATTCGACACCTAAGCTTTTTATGCTCATTTCTGTGATTATTCCACTGTTTTTCATTTCTTTCTGTATTTTTCTATAAAGAAAAAGAAGTGAAAATTGATCAATTTATTATTCTATAGACTATCATGTCAGGCACAGATTTTTTACCCGAAGACATCAACTTTTCCACTACTGCTATTCATGCCGCAAAATCGTCCGATTTTGAATGGTCTTCAAAGCCTGTTGTCCATCCTATCAGTCTCAGTGCTACTTACGAGCGATTGGTACTCGGTGAAGCCCAGGTAAGATTGGGCTTTATAATAAACCTGACAGATGATATCAGTATGCATCTGTGTCCAATTTTTAAAAAATCATAATTTTAATTTTTTTTGTGGCATTAGCCATACATATACAGTAGAGTGGATAATCCTACCCGAAAAATTTTGGAAACTAGTATAGCTGCTCTAGACGGTGGAAAATATGGTTTAACTTTTTCATCCGGAATGAATGCTACAAACTCAATCGTACAGTTATTAAGAGCCGACGATCATGTGATTTGCTCAAACCAGGTGTATGGAGGAACTGATGAATATTTTAATAATATAGTTAATAGATTTCGCATCGACGTATCATTCATTGATTTTACCGATATTCGGAATTTGGATAAGGAAATGAAACCGAGTACCAAGGTAATCAAAGGGTATAGAGTTTTATTATCCTTACAAGGGAGGTGTCCCAACTCAAAGTAAAATTTTGAGTCCAAACAAAAAAAAATCGGAAGTACATCATAACAGGACCCCGTATCCAAAATTTCAGGTGCTGGAGTTCATTTTTCGATTTTTGGCGAATTTTTGAAATTTCAAAATTACCTCCGCCTTGCGAAATATGAAAATTTGATCTAATGAACGAGAAAACCCTGAAATTTGGTATATACCCTAGCGGTTTCCAGACGTTTCGAAGTCATCAGAAAAGTTTGGAATCTTCCAGTGCTGGAGAAAAGCCCATAAAAATGGTCCATATGAACATCAGCACCTTTAACCGCGGATAACCAATATTTGTGACCTATTTGATCGAATAAAGTAGAATTTTCCCGAATTCGCAACTTTGAGTTCAAGTTTATATTTTTGGCTGACAATTTTACTGGAAAAAAATTTTCTGACCAAAAAAATTTTAATTTGAACTCAAAGTTACGTATTTTGGAAAATTTTGTTTTAATAGATCAAACAGGTTAACAATATAGATGATACGCCATTATAGGTGCTGAAGTGCATATGGGCCATTTTTATGGCCTTTTCTCCAGCGCTGGAAAATTCCAAAAAATTTTTGGTGGCTCCGAAACGTTTCGAAACCGTTTTCATTCGATTTAAGAGGTCGAAAATAGGGTATCCATCAAGATTCAACTTTTTACCTAGATATATGCGCATAAGGCGAATTTTTAAATTTTTTCTAGAAAAATATCTTGCCCAAAAATGCGAATTTGAACTCAAAGTTACGAATTTTGGAAAATTGTGTTTTAATCGATAAAATTTGTCACCAATATGGATAATTCGCGATTATAGGTGCTGAAGTGCATATTGACCATTTTTATGGACGTTTCTCCAGCGCTGGAAAATTCCAAAATTTTCTGGTGGCTCCGAAACGTCTCGAACCCGCTTCCAATCGATTCGGGAGGTCGAAAATAGGGTACACTGAAAAAAGTGATTTTTTTAAAGGAATAGAGGTTCCTGGAAATCATATAATGATTCCCCTAAATTCCGACTTTTTTCTAAAATACTGTGATTTCATATAGAAGTTCACGAATTTCGAAGGAATCAGTACATGGTTTCACAGGAAAATAGCGGTTATAAAAGTCATGTAATCATTGTCATATTTTAAGGTAGGTACTCATTGACGAAAAAAACGACACTCAGTATTTTAATGTTTTAGTAATCATTATTTTCCAAGATATATTCACTCTAACATTGCAATGTAGTGAGTACCATACCTCAGCTGGTAGAGGATACTTCTTTTTCATGTAGTAATTCCTGTATTTTGAAGGAATGACTATATGATTTCATTGAAAAATAATGGTCATGTATTCCTTACCATGTTTAAGGTACTCAGTAATGTATCAGGCATATAAACTAACAGCATTACTAACTTATGTACTTTTGGAGACCTCCGTCTCCTCTTGTGGTTTGGGGGTCATTTGGCCCTTGGTGGAACTTTGACAAAATTTTTATGCCATTCGACTTGCCTATGTAAAAGATGATTTTAGAGTGCAAAAACAAATTTTTACCACACTCCCCGGGGGCAGGGGCTTCAAAATACGTGATTTTCAAGCTAAAAATTCTATCTCCGCGAGTTTTCAACCGATTTTTTTCAAACTTGGTACGTATGTAGAAGTACTTGAGTGGAGTGCCCTGACATTTTTTCAGATTTTTTCGACCACTATAATGACCTTAAATTTGACCTTAAAAGTTTCAAATCGCCCTGGGGGCACCATGGCGAGTGGTATAAAGAAAAAATTATTTTTATGTTTCTCACTCTATTTTACACTTCTCAGAATTTTTTCAGATTTTTTCAATTGGTGGCCTATGCGTGACGTTCGAAAACCGGATAAATCGTCGTTTTACCTAAAAATTGAAATTTTGGGAAGCAATGGCTCAACCCCTCTTCCCAATCCGCGGGAGCCTAAAATTTTTTGGAGAATATTTCTATGTAATTTTTAAAAAAACTGCTCAATTTTGGATAATTATGGCTCAGCTTCCTGATGTGCGGGAGCTGAAATTTGTAAAAAAATATTATTGTACCTTAATAAGTTCCCATGCGGATTTGAGCGAAATCGATGCGAAAAAATCAATTTCTGAAACGGGCTCCCTCAGCTTCGCCCCCCTCTCCAGCAGAAAGCACGCGGGTTAGGGGCAGTGCGTTTTTACCACACTCAAAACATCATATTGTCGCTGATCATGAGAAAAATAGTGAAAAAATTCTTATCACCGAACGATTTTTTACAATTTGAATTTTCTGTTGAACAGTTTTTCAACTTTTTATTTGTCAACTTTTGATACCTGAAGTCGATTTTCTGAAAAAAGGAAAGATTCTACCAAAAAATGAATAGAACATAAATTGTAGAATGTAAAATTTATTTTCTGTGGAGTCCTTCTAGTTTTTTCATAGGAAGCTTAGATTACAGATATTTTCAACTCAAAAAATTAAGTTGAACTTTGAAATTCCAACTAAAATATTTCGAAAGCTAACTCTTTTAGGAAAAAACTAATCTGACTCTACAAAAAGGAAAATTTACGCTCTACAATTTATGTTCCATTCATTTTTTTCGTAAATCCCTTCCTTTTTTTGAGAAAATCAACTTTAGGTGTCAAAAATTATCAAAAGAAGTGTAAAAACTGTTCAACAAAAAATTCAAATTGTGAAAAATACTTGGGTGATGGAATTTTTTCATTACTTTTTTCGTTATCAGGGTGAAAAATACTATACCCATTAAACTTCAAGTAGCATTTTAAAAGTTTAAAAATGTCAACCTGTACTATTATTTTTAAAAAAAAATCATCCATTAAGACCATAGGTAATGAGTTCATTTGACCACAAAAAATAATTTGAAGTTAATGTTTAATATGCACAAGGAAAAAAATAGATTGAATGTAAATATTAATCATACCATCTATAAATACTGCTTTAGCCGCCTCGTATTTATTGTATCTTCGTGGCCAAGTTGTTAGGGTTAGGTAGTTAAAATGTTAGGAACGTAGGGACTTGAGTTCGAATCCCAGTGTAGGCAGGAAAAATTTAGTACTTAAAAATTAGTGGAAGTTAGATCAATGGAAAGAGAAAATTCTCTACATAAGGGTAAAGTACCCTAACTTCGACCGCTTCCTAATTTCGACCACCGGCCGATTTCGGCCGCTATGGACGCAATCTACACGAAAAAATTTTTTTCATGTTCCTTTTTCATAGATAAACAATTTGAGACCAAAATCACAACTCAACAGGCAAAATTGGCGGAGAAAATTGAAAAAAACAAAATCGCATAGGTGAAAATTTTTTTTTACGTTTTCTTTGATCTCAAATTATGAATAATTTTTTTAATAAATTCTACCAAATAATTGTGAATTGTGATGGGGCATGGTGTCAGATTTCGATAAAATCATCGTTTTTGAAAACAACTGTAGGTACGTAACAAAAATTTTCAACAATGTTCAAATTGTTTGGGGTGCCCTAATCTCGACCAGCTATACTATCTTATGTAATCTGTTTTTTGAATGCGATTTTGTTTTTTCTGATTTTCTTTGCGAGTTTTGGCTGTAGGGTTGTCATTTTGGTCTCATTTTGTTTATCTGTGAAAGATGAATATGAAAAAATTCTTTTCGGGTAAATTCGGCTCTATGCGGGCGAAATCAGCTGGTGGTCGAAATTAGGAACCCAAAATTTCAAAATCGATTTTTGAGTTCCCTCACAAAAAAAATCGCAAAAAATACAAAAAATGATTGTATCGGCTCAAAATTTTAGGGAGTGATAGAGGAAGGATCAAGGTATTTTTAAAGCCATTTTCGACGTTTCTACCTCAAAAAGTCTTCGATTGGTGGAAGTTTGAAAAAAAGTGGTCGAAATATGGCAACCTTACCCTTATATCGAGGGCTAAGAGCACAAAGGTTGTATCTGCCATAAAAAATATTTCGAAAAAGTTGAAATTGATAAGGCTTTCACAGTGTTGTAATTTTTTTATTTTACGAAATTTCTTTTTCTGTAGTAGCTGTATAGTATGCAGCAACTGCAGAAAAGGGAATTTCGAAAAATAAAAAAATTACAACACTGTGAAAGCCTTATCAATTTCAACTTTTTCGAAATATTTTTTATGGCAGATACAACCTTTGTGCTCTTAGCCCTCGATATGCACACATCTTGAATTTTTTTTCAAAGCAAAACTTAATTTTTAATTATCAAATTAATAAATTTTAGTTATTCCAGCTGTTTGATAACATAGGTCAATAAACTATTTAAACCTATAATGTTTACTGTATTACAGTAGAATATTTCGCGGAAATCATGTAGTAAGTACATGAAATCATAGATTAAGCACCTACCTATAAAGTAATGATTATATGAAGGGATGGTATTTTTTCTCTTATGCCCTGGACTGTTTATAATCCATAACTGTAATGTTTATCATTTTAAAGTAGTGCATTGTACGAAAATCATGTAATAATTACATGAAATCATGGATCAGGTGCCCTAAAAAGAATGTGCTGTGTATAGTTATTTCATTGTGTGGCTATCTATATCCCACTTTTAACGGAAATTCCGGATATTAGGTCCTTTCTTTTGAGCTATTCTCTCCCCGATAATTTTTTCAGTGTATATACCAAATTTCAGCTTTTTTTGTTCATTAGATTAAATTTTTATATTTCGCAAGGGCGGAGGTAATTTTGAAATTTTAAAAATTTGCCAAAAATCGAGAAATGAACTTCAGCACCTGAAATTTTGGATACGGGGTCCTGTTATGATGTACTTACGATTTTTTTTTGTTTGGGCTCAAAATTTTACTTTGAGTTGAAATACCTCCCTTGTTTGTTAATCTTGGAGAAAGAAAGCTTATGATCGTTGATTATTTTACAGTTAATTTGGCTAGAAAATCCTAGCAATCCTTTAATGAAAGTTGTCGATATTAGAGCTATAGTCCAACGTGCAAAATCTAAGAATTCTAATGTCATTGTTGTCGTAGATAATACCTTTTTAACTTCGTATTTCCAGGTAATAATAATTTTCAACCAAGTTATCATTACCTATGAATTTCTGAAATGAGTGTGGATGTGAAGTGATTTCAATTAATTTCTTTTACAGAAACCATTAGCTTTAGGCGCAGATATTTCAATGTACTCCTTAACCAAATATATGAATGGTCATGCCGATGTCGTTATGGGTGCAGCTGTCACCAACAGCGAAACAATTTACTCAGAATTGAAATTTATACAATACAGTAATTCAAAACCAGATTTTTACTAGAGTACTGGCTCCCTCAAAGTGAGGCAGATTTTCTTTAAAATTGTATTTCTATAGTTTCCGGAGGTGTTCCTTCTCCGTTTGATTGTTTCCTGGTCGAAAGGGGTTTGAAAACGTTAAGTATTAGGATGAAACAACACATGGAAAATGGTCTCAAAGTTGCTGAATTTCTTGAAAGTCATCCCATGGTGCTCAAAGTCCAACATCCTGGTAAGGGCGGTATTAGACTTTATTTTCAAAAAATTTATGAATACCCATTTGAGTTTCTAGATACCTACCTTTTTTACAGGATTGAGATCACATCCTGGTTATGAACTTGCCAAACTACAATGGTCTGGATATAGCGGAATATTATCATTTTATCACAAAGGTGACCTCGAGGACACAAAAATATTGGTTAAAAGTTTGAAGTATTTTGTTTGCGCTGCAAGTGTGGGTGGTTTCGAAAGTTTAATCGGTGTCCCGTAAGAATCTATTTTATAATTTCACATTTTTTCAACTAATTACCTACACATATATTATACTCACAATTGGGTTTCAATTACAGATTTTTAATGTCACATAGCGACGTTCTACCCTCTGTTCGTGAAGAATTGGGCATTACTGAAAATTTGATACGCCTCTCCGTTGGTTTAGAATCAGCAAATGATCTTATTGGAGATCTAAATCAGGCTTTGTTGGCAGTCCAAATAGCCAAAATGAAATAGGTGTTTGTTTGATTGAAGTATCTCAGTTATTATGTACCTAGCTACCTACTACCTGTAGATCTACATATCTATCCATTTTGTAAGTCTCATCACCATGTTTTACCCCTCCCCACCAAATTCTTGAATTCCTAATGGAAAAATATTGTCAAATTTGTATTCTACGCCCTCAAAAACATAGATTTCGATATGTCACTCGAAAAATTTAAATTTTCCAAGTCTCACCGCCTTCGCCTCCCCCTCTCCCACCCAATTCATGAATTCTTAACGGAAAAATTTTGTCAAATTCGTATTCTACGCCTTCGAAAACGTAGATTACGGTATATCACTCGAAAAATTGAAATTTTCCAAGTCTCATCACCATCTACCCTACCCCATCCAACCCTCAAATTCCTCACGGTCAGATATGGTCAAATTCGAATTCTACGCCATCAAAACAATAAATTTCAATATCACTCGAAAAATTTAAAAATTTAAAATTTTCAAATCTCACCCCCTCCCCACTCCTCTCACACCAATTTCTTGAATTCCCAACGGGAAAATATTATCAAATTCGCATTCTGCGTCCTCGAAAACCTAGATTTCGATATATACCACTCGAAAAATCGAAATTTCCCAAGTCTCACCTAACCCTACCCCTCCCCCAAACAATCCTTCATTCCTAATGGAAAAATATTTAAGAATTCGTATTCTACGCCCTCGAAAACATATGCAAATTTCGATATATCATTCGAAAAAATTGCTAAATTTCGATTTTCCACGTTTTACTAGCCTTTTTTCCTTAAATTTTGAATTTTTAGGCTCCAGCCCCCCAAGAGGTGGAAAAAAATACGCGAAATGTGTCCAAAATTTTATAAAAGTACAAGAAACAAAAAAATTAAAAAATTTCGTCAATTTAATTAAAATTGAGAAAAAGTTTTTCCTACTTCATGTTTAAAAATACTACTTCTTATACCAAATTTTCAACCCGACATTGTGGCGTGCTCCTCTAAACCAAGATCATGACGCTTAATCAGATATGAAGTAAAAGGAACATTCGTTGAGATAAGGCACTATAGAAGTGGGTGAGATTGGCCACCATTTTGGGTGCAAGAAGAAGCAGTTTACTATAGAAGTATATGGGAATTAAACGACTTTTCTCTGGAAATAACTCAAAAAGTACTCATTTTTTTAAATTTTTGGTAATAACAATTTCGAACGAGAATTAAAATAGCTTTTGATTGATGTAACTACTTTTCCAGTTTTATTAAATTTAATATTTTCAAATTTTCGCCAATTTTTAGTATTTTTTTTCTTTTCATAAAATGTTAAAATTTTACAAAATTATATGAAATGTAAAGAGACGTGTATTTTTCAACAGCCCTTTTATTTTCCGTTCAAAAATTTCATAATTATACTTATATAATACATTTTTAAAGATTTTTCTTCTTGCACCCAAAATGGTGGCCAATTTCACCTACTTCTATAGTGCCCTAGTTGAGACTACAATTTTTTCAAATTCATCAAATTTCATGGAACATTACATCTAATAAGATCTAATTATGTAGATCTAAACAGATGTAATTAGATTGGGTCATTTCTGAGATCTAATCATATCTAAACCATTAGATATCTCTCTATATTAAAAAATCAAAACCGTCTACCTCGCGAACTGCGTTTCTGGAAACGGAGAAGTGTTAGTATTGTATTTACAAGAACTCTAGCTTTGTGTTAGTGCAGAAACGAGTTCTCGACATGGAAGAGATGTGAGTGACGTATCTACAGAGTGTTGCGTTTGTAGTGGTGAATTGGCGAGGGTAGTTCTGGGGTAGTTTGACAATACATACAGTGTCAACTGCCAACCTACCTGAATCGGGGTAGGGGAAGTTAAGACAATATCTCTACACACTCGCACATCCAATGTACAGGTGCACACATTTTTCACTCACGGTACAGGTTATATACGAACCACTTTTCAGGAGTTTCTTCAATACTGGGAAATTCCAACATTTTCTGGAAACTCTAAAACTTCTCGAAACCGCTTCTAATTGATTTGAGAGATCGAAAATGCAAAGGGCAATGGATTTTTTCCCCTTCAAAATAAATGCCATTTACCTTTAAGTATACATGATTTGTACTCTCAAAATCAAACTCGAGAACAGTTAGGGTGGTGAAGTATTTTTCTGGGGGAGGGAGGAGGGAGGTAACGTTCACAATTTTTCCAGCATTTAAACTGAAATTTGCCAACCTTAAAGATTAAATGAATTTGAAGTAAAATTTGGTTTTGTGCAGTGACATACCGAAGTTCGAATATTGAGGGGCCAAAAATTTCTGAAATTTTGATTCAATTTTTGAAAAATTTTGAAAATCAACTTATTCCATCAAACGGGCTGACTTTTTTGAGGAAGGATTTGGATGGCACAAATTTTCAGACCTAACTAAATTTTTCGACCACTTCTCTCTTTCATTCAATACATTGTTTTTCCGTGAGTAATTTCATTGTAGTTAAAAAAACCTATAAAATTTGAAGTAGATATGGAAAATTTCCAGAAAAATTATAATTTAATTTTAAAATTTTGTGGTTTCAATGTGATAGAAAACTTCAAGTTTGAAGTCCTATAAAACAATGTTTTAGATTAAAAAGCTTGGATGAAAAATTGGCTACTTTTACTTTAAAACTATTGAAGGGAAAATATGATGAGGCCGAGCGCAGCGAGGCCAAAGCGTTTAAAAGATTTGATTTTCAAACATCGAAAACAAGTGTTTGAGAAAAAAAAATGTAATAAAATTACTTGAAATAATTTTGAGGAAAAATACAAAAAAAAATCATTTTTGTGGATTTAAATGAAATATCTACAATAGGGCCAAACGCAGTGGGGCTAATGTTTTGAAAAATTGATTGTGATTAATGAAAGAAAACATTTTCCCAAAAATTTATTTTTTCCGTCAAATTTTCCAACTTTTTCTACTATGTACCATTGTGTCTGAAGGGGGTGAGGGACTTTTAATGTTGATCTTTACTTTTGTTACTATACTGAAATGCATTTATCATAAGAAATATATTACACATTTCTTTCAGCTCAGGGCGTCATATAATTTTTTTCTATCATATTCCACTTTCTTAAAAATTTTCAAAATATTTGTATGGTAAGTATATTTATAAATAAATAGCACCTATTTTAGAAAAAAAAAACTCCATTACTACTTTGACCCTTCATTACAAAACAGGGCGGAGTTCAAAATTGGCAAAAAGGCAAAAATCAGCGAAAAATATGAAAGAAACCACAGTTTGGCCTCTCTTTCTTTCTCTGCGAAAATAATTGAGTCGAGGCGCGTAAGAGTGGTCAAAATCGGTTTCCAAAGCCAAACCACTTCGTTTAACCTGCTATGCCCTTCCAACTTCCACTGACACATTGTTCTATTCCAAATTTTTGTACTGTGTTCATTGTTTTAGGAAACTGTTGAGCATCTGGCTATTTTATTTAGATGTTTCAAAGGCATTTTGTTGGGGAGGGAGGTTGAAAATCGGTGAAAATTCAAACTTCAATTTCAATTTTCTCAACTACATAGGTATACATATAATACTTACATCAATTAAAATGTTTTTACCCTACTGTCCCACGATCCTCCTTTTTTTATTACGTACCTATCCTGGACTTCAACCCTACTAAATTTTATGTACTAGAAGGTAGCTCCAGCAAACATAACTGAAAATTTTGAAAATCAAATAAATCAGTTCATTCGAGCACAAAAAGGACTGAATTTTTTAGAGGGGGGGTGGGTGGAACGAATTTGCTATTAACCTAAATTTTAAAGGGGTTAACTTTTTCCGTTTTTTATTTACTCCATTGTTTATTGATGAATTTGGCCCGAGCGAAGCGAGGGCGAATGTTTTTGAAAATTTCAAAGCGAGCAGCCCGAGCGAAGCGAGGGCGCGAGCCAGGGGTTGAGGCCGCGGAGCGGCCTAGGGGGCGGAGCCCCCTAGTGATTAGATAAAAAAATTTTCATCGGGTATGTGTCCTTTTCAACTACGTACATAATACGATTTGTTCGACCGCCTTTCACAATTGAGGCTTTTCTTAATTACCACAAAGACCGTTTGACTGAGTAAAAGTAAAAGTTCGAAAATTAGGTAAGTGGGTAGATTTTATTTTCGAGTTTATTCCTCTTATTATTAATGTTTGAAGATTAACAAATCAGTGCCAAGTATACATCCGATTTTCAACGTTTTGATTTTCGACTTTCAGTTTTCAATTTTTGACAATTTTCAACATTTTGATTTTTGAATTAATTTTTGGTTTTCGTAATTCATTTTCCAATCTTTCATATTCAGTTTTCAATTTTTTACCTTTACGTCAAAATTGGGCCTGACATTGTACATTTTGCGGATATAGTATACTTAGTTATTACTTTCGGAATCGACCTGTGATCCATTATTTAGGTAGAGAATAGAGATACCTAATTACCTACGTACTACCTAAGTACAATTATGGTAGTTCAAAAATACTTGTGAAAATATTTTTAATTATTTTTGTTCTTCACCCCCTAATTTTGTTCCTTTTGATAAATCTGTTATTATTCGTTCTAAGTATTTTCCTTTCATTTTTTATTTTTGGTAGATATCATGCTAAAGAGGAATGTTGATGAAATAATTCTCATTAGTTACTTACCTACCTATTATTGTGAGTTTTTGATAAGTAACAGTTATTTTATTTTCCTTTCCAAATTTTTGGAAATATCCCTTTTTCTTTTTGTAGTGGGCACTTTTTAAGAACTGTTTTGGGGGAATGATTTAGGATGCGCGGTGCAATTATCCGCCACGCCCTCCAGAAATCATCACTGACCTAAAAAAATGTATTTCAATGAAAAATAAGTAGATTGAAGAGAAAAACACATTAACACATGATTTTTTTTAAAAATTATATAGATTCGATTTTCAAAAAACACAGCGAAACGGTATAGCGACTTATTAGCGAGTAATTGTTGAACTATGTAGTAATGTACGTTTTACGTACTTACTTACCTACTTACTGAACAATTTGAAAACACGTATTCAATAAAATGTTGTCTACTATATCCACTTCATGATTATTTAATACTTTTGAATGTCTATAGAATGTCTATAGAATGTCCCCCTATTCCCAAAAATCAGACAAGTTTAACTCATTCGTGTGGAATTATTGTATCACGCTTTAAGAATAATAAATCTTGAACAATTTATTTCCCCTCCGTTTCCCCACTTCTTTCAATGTTGATAATTAAATTTGTCTTTTTGAAAATATGACATTATAAAACTGGCGATTTTTTCTGAATGACTCCCTCCTTTTTTTTTCAGAAAGGCCTAAATTAAATAAACATTATGGGATAGGAAGACTATGAAGTGTGTATTCGTGCTTTTTATCGTACCATAAAAATTATATTTTTCCAAACACTCATGGCATGCCTGTGCTTTGAGATTTGAGGATTAGTTCATCTACTTATCAGCAAGTACTCTAAATCACTGAATTTGTACTCTGCGTGGAAAACTTATTTTTCTGATGTTAAAAAACCCATCATTTTTCTCTGTTGCTGCATAAATACGGATACAGAAGTTAAATATCCGTAATTGAAATTATTGTTTGTTGTTCTGTGCTCGAGTACGATTTGGTGATATTAATATTGTAGGTATGTAATTCTTGGTGTTGGCATCTGCAAGGTTTGAAGGTTCGCGAGAGATGAAAAATTTGTATTTATTTATTTACCTAATATAATGTTTTTGGCTCGCTTGTAATACAGAATTTTTTTCGTTTGAGTTCGTGCGAGGTTAGAGGAGAAAACCCTCGAGTCATTTTTCGTTTTGTAAATTTAAAAAATTAACAATTTTTCGTTTTAAAAATTTCGAAAAATTTACAATTTTTAATTATTGACCGATTCTATTGTTCTATAGTCGACCATGTCAGCCAAAGATTTCTTACCAGAAAATAGCAAATTTTCCACTACGGCTATTCATGCCGGAAATTCGTCTGATTTAGAATGGTTTTCAAAAGCTATTGTCACACCTATTAGCCTTAGTGTTACTTACGAAAAATTAGTGGTCGACGAAAACCAGGTAAGGTGGGGTTTTAAAACAAATTGATTGATAAGTATATTATAAGCAGTATTTGGAGGGATCGAAAAAAATCAGATTTTGTTAAAAATTGGCGAGAAACTGTACTTTGAGAGAGATTCCTCCCCAAAAAATTGAAACCGTAAGCGTAACAGAACCATGATATTTCAAAGTAGAATCAATTTTGGAAAAATGCGGTCTCCTGTATTTTTGGGTCGTGCTATCTGCTGGGAATCTCATGTGCTCTCGCCCTAAAAACTATAGCGATTTGAGCTTCAATTCCTTCTTGAATCATTGAACTTGAAATTGGATACCACTATTTACCCCTTTACAATAGAGTGGAAAAATTGCAAATTACACATAATTTTAAGATTTTTTATTTTGACCAAAATTAATTTCAAACACCTCATAGTCGAGTAAAAAAATTATTTCCTGATAGGTAAACATTTTCAAAAATTATGATAGTACTACCAATCGTGTTTTTGGCTAATGTATCTATTTTTATTTTCATGTTGTTCATTTAATGGTGTGAGAAGTTGGCCTAAAAATTCTTTGGTCATTAGAATATTTAATTTTTTGAAAATTATTTGAGGAATGCTGCCGGTTGAAATTTTACGAAAATTGCGTTTGTTAAAGGGTACCGACGATTAAGATAGGCGAATCTGCCCCCGAGGTGAAATTCGAAACTAACCAATGAAATTTAGTTCTTAGGGTCTGAAAACCACGTGGTGAAAATTTTGGCCCCCTAGCCCTCTCCTAGCCCTAATTATGGGGCAAAACGTTACTTTTTTCAGCCTTTCCATTAAAAATTTCTATTTCCACGAGTTTTCAACCAAATGTTTTCAAATTTTCGTGAGTTGTACACTATACCGAGGGGTGTTAGTGGGTGAATTGAAAAAAATTTTGATGATTTTTTCTTGCCAAAAATCGCGTTTGAAAAGTTCAAATTGAGTTTTCTGTATGGTGTTTCAGAGGTGCAATTCTGAAAAAAATATATTTTATGTACCTAATAGTCCCTATGTACAACGTGAATTTTTTTTCGAAATTTTTTAGGTGGTGGAACATCTTGAAAAATGCGAAAAACCATTTTTTCACAACGGGTTTCACTCATAAAAATAATCATTTTTGGCCGAAAAAAATTTTCTCGTAATTAAATCTTAAAATATGTATTTATACGCCACTTGACCGGTTTTATTTTTATTTCATATCTTTTTCCCCTTTATAATAGAGGTGACTGTAATTTCTATTTTTTCAATTTGGGGGGGATATTATTTTTTTTTAAATCGTCGCGTCGACTCAAAACTGAATTTTCAAAATTTGAGTGTTTTGATTGTACAAATGAAGTTTATTGAAGTAGTTTGAGCTACTGAACATGAATCTGTTGCAAACTTTTTCGTATGACAATTTCGTATGCATAAAAAGTGAGGTATTCAATTTTGAGCCTCGTGCTGTACTTATTTGAACTTGAAATTACCAAAATCGCCAAAAAAAATATGAAATGAAGTGACAATCGGTCAAGTGGTGTATAAATACATTATTTTGAGATATAATTACGAGAACATTTTTTTCGGCCAAAAATGACTATTTTTATGAGTGAAAACCGTTGTGAAAAAATGGTTTTTCGCATTTTTCAAGATGTTGCACCACCTAAAAAATTTTTAAAAAAATTTCACGTTGTACATAGGGACTAGGTACATAAAATATATTTTTTTCAGAATTGCACCTCTGAAACACCATACAGAAAACTCAATTTGAAGTTTTCAAACGCGATTTTTGGCAAGAAAAAATCATCAAATTTTTTTTTCAATTCACCCACTAACACCCCTCAGTATAGTGTACAACTCACGAAAATTTGAAAACATTTGGTTGAAAACTCGTGGAAATAGAAATTTTTAATGGAAAGGCTGAAAAAAGTAACGTTTTGCCCCATAATTAGGGTAGGAGAGGGCTAGGGGGCCAAAATTTTCACCAAGTGGTTTTCAGACCCTAAGAACTAAATTCCATCGGTTAGTTTCGAATTTCAGCTCGCGGGCAGATTCGCCTATTTAAGCCGCCGCCGGTACCCTTTGAGATAACAGTGAAATGTAAAAATTCATTTTTGAGAATTTCATAAAAATTTATTTTCATGGAATAAAAACAATGTTTTTACCCAATTTTGTGATGTTTTAGTAAACAAAATGTAAGTAGGTGTGAATCAAGATGAAAAAAATTAAAAATTCTGGATCTGCAATTTTTTCTACGTCCATGGCCCAGGAAGGGATGGAAACTTAAATCGTACATTATTAAGGGGTGCCCGAAATTCGTTGCAGGTAGCACTACCCAAATGTGACGAAAAACCACATTGTTTTTAAAAATGACCCACATTAAGGTTCTCTAACAATGTGTCCTCTTGACCTACGAGTCTCAAATTTTTCTGGAGAAGTCCCTCACTGAACTGCATATGCCTCGTCAACTTTTGTCAAAATCTGAGATATATTTTTTTCATTCTGATTTTTAAAACTGAAAATTCTAATTTTCCTTTATTTTTAGAAATACACGTACAGTAGGATTGATAACCCGACTCGAAAAATTTTGGAAACTAGAATAGCTTCCTTAGATGGTGGCAAATATGGTTTAACTTTTTCATCCGGAATGAGTGCCTTGAGCTCGATCGTACAATTGGTAAATTCCGACGATCATGTGATTTGCACAAATCATGTATATGGAGAAACTGATCTGTATTTCAATAAAATGGCTCGTAAATTTCGCATAGGCGTAACATTCGTTGATTTATCCGATATTCGAAATTTACATAAAGAAATGAAACCGAATATAGTCAGAAAGCAGAATTTTATTGCTACATACGTATCTTCGAGGGTAATTAAGCCTCTGACCGATAATCATTTTACAGTTAATTTGGCTAGAAAATCCGAGTAATCCGTTGATGAAAATTGTCGATATTAGAGCTATTGCCCAATACGCCAAATCCAAAAATCCTGATGTCATTGTTGTCGTAGATAATACTTTTTCAACTTCGTATTTTCAAGTAAAAATAATTTTCTAAGCGATCGCTACGAATTCGGGAGTGAATTTTGAGTGATTTTTGAATCAATTCTTTCAGAAACCTTTAAATTTAGGCGCAGATATTTCGATGTACTCTCTGACTAAATATATGAATGGGCATGGAGATGTTGTTATGGGAGCTGCTATCACTAACAACGAAACTATTTACTCGGAATTGAAATTTATGCAATTAGGTAATGTAGAAGTTTTAATGGAAATTTTTGGCTTGCACGAGGAAAGATTTATGTGTTTCACAAAATTGTTATTTTTTAGTTTCTGGCGGAGTTCCTTCTCCATTTGATTGTTTTCTGGTTGAAAGGGGGTTGAAAACATTGAGTATTAGGATGGAAAAGCACATGGAGAATGGCCTTAAAGTAGCACAATTTCTCGAAAATCATCCTCTGGTGCTCAAAGTCCAACATCCTGGTGAGAATGTCATTTCAAGTGGTCCTTTACTTACGTTAAACCCATAAATATTATTGAGTACCTTTTTTACAGGATTGAAATCACATCCTGGCTGTGAAATTGCTAAACGACAGTGGTCTGGATATAGCGGCATGTTATCATTTTACCTCAAAGGTGATCTCGAGGACACGAAAATATTGATTAAAAATTTGAAGTATTTCGTTTGCGCTTCAAGTTTAGGGAGTTACGATAGTTTAATCGGTGTTCCGTAAGGATCGATCATACAGTTTATTTTTTTTTTCAATTATTTATTTCAATACTTACTATGGGTTTCGATTACAGTTTTATAATGTCTCATGGTGACGTTCAACCCTCTGTGCGTGAAAAATTGGGTATCTCTGAAAATCTGATTCGCCTCTCGGTTGGTTTAGAATCATCAGATGATCTTCTTAATGATCTTGATCAAGCTTTGTTGGCAGTTCAGATGGCGAAGAAGTAGGATTTTTTTTTCGAATGCAACATCTCAATTATTTTATTACATATTTACCTAACTAGTTTTTGATCTATTTAATTTAATTATTCGTTGCCCCATATTCGTACTTGAATCATAAAAAAGTCATCCTCCATTAATCCGTTTAGCCAGGTACTATTTATTAAACGATTTGAAAACATGTTCCTACTTAATAAAAATCTCTACAAAATATTCTGGAGTACTTATTAGTTTTCTGTATTCAACTTCTTACTTTCCTTCCTCTGTAATTATTCAGAATTAGGGCTATTTGTGTTTAAAATAAATTCAGGGTGTCAATTTTCTGGAAAACCTGGAAAAGCCAGGGAATTTTGATGGTGTGGAAAAGTCAGGAAATTTTGGAATTTTCTCCGGAATTTTTAGAAAATCCCCCGAAAAAGGGATAAATTATTTAGAAAAGTGTTTCTTTGCTTATTTTATTATAAATTATTACATCTTTTCCGGGGTAATTTACACTCTTTATTTTTACAGAATTCATTTAAAATCCGAGTTTTTTGGGAACTTACTTTTTAATGAGCTGTGATGAAAAAGAAATGCCATGATCCCCTTGACCACGATGTTGATAAAAAAGGAAAGGGAATGGAACAGAATTCGAAATTATTTTCCATGTTTTGGAAAACCTGAATGAGGGGAAAATGGTGAATTTTCATCTTTTGAAGATCTTTTTTCGCAAAAATTCCTCATTGATTTTTTCATTTATTGGTAGAAGCTAAAAAGATTGCAAGGAATTGCGTGGATTTATAAATTTGAGGTATGTGTTTTTTGCGAGGAATGGAGGGGAGGGGGGAGTAAATGTAAAGAAAGCTTTGAATTTTTAGCCCGGAAAAATCTGAATTCTTATTCGCTTGATTTGGTAAACACCCTGGCATAATTTGTTTCATTTTTTAAAACTTTATAATTTTGCATTAAAATACTTGGGTTTTCCTTTTTATTTAAAATTTTTTCTGAAATAAATTCAAATTTTCAAATTTTTGTGACGAGGAGGAGTTGGACGGGTTTGTAAATTTTCAGAATTCAATTTGAATCGTTTTTTGGCCCTAGGAGGAATATCTAGAAATCTTGTAAAAAGTAGTGATTTTGAAAAAAAATCAATAAACTCCATGCATTTCATATCATTCTTCTGCAAAATTTTGGGATGCAAGTACGTCACACGAAAAATTATCCCTCCCTCTTGGTTCACGAATATAATATTGAAAAGGTCTGGAAAATTTAGAAAAATTGGCCTGGAAAACTTGAAAAAGTCTGGAAAAATCGTGGACATGCGAGGGCGGATTTTTTTTTGAAAAATCGTGTTTGAAGGGCAAAAAAATGAAATTTTTACACGTTTGTAATGAATAATCTTCTTTCCGAGCTTAAGGAGAGGGCCCGAGCTCCCTGAGCCCCCTCTTGGGTGCGCTTGTGGTTAGACTGCACACTCCTGCTTTTTATCGCATCATTGAGATTAAAAATTTCCCAAGTACTCATGACACGTTTATGGTTTGAGGTATGGTATTAAGTAGTTTATATTTACTTATCAGCAAATACGTAGGTACCGGTACTCCAAACACTAAATCCGTAATGTTTTTAAAAAAAATTCAACTTTCTACAGCTAAGAAAGTCGTTTTTTTTCTGTTGCTTTAAACTTGAATAATCATTGTCGGTGATCTGAATTATAGTTTGTTGTTCTGTGCCCGAGTACGATTGTAGTAATCTTGTTAAATTGTGTGTAATTCTTATTGGTGACGTTTTCAAGGCTCGAAGAATCGAAAAATTAAAAATATAGATTTTATGATGTTTACTCGCTTGTAGTATTATTTTTTCGTTTGAATTTGTAATTGTACTAATAGCATGTAAGTACATTTTATATTATTGTTGAAAAAATCTCCGTTCCATAGAATTATCTGAAATTTACGATTGTAAGCAATGACTGGATTAATCTTTTTAAAATAAGTATTTAGTGTGTGTTGTCTTAGATATATGTTTATGTACACAAAATGAGTCAATACTAATACATTTTTTCAGTTTTTGGAAAGTTGATTGACGAAAAAGATTGAACCAAAATAGTGTATAATGTATACAAAAATTATGGGAGATGGGTGGAGGGAAAGAAACCTCACGTGATATTTCATTTTAGAAGTTGAAAAAAAAATGGTATTTTTCATTCCCTGTTTTGCAAAATTAACCGATCCTATTGTTATACAGACTATCATGTCAAACGAAGAATTCTTACCTGAAGACAGAAAATTTTCTACTGCGGCCATTCATGTTGCACAGTCACTCGATGAAACGTCTTCTCAGCCTATTGTCCCACCTATCGGCCTTAGCACCATTTATAAGCAAGTAGTACTCGACGAAGATCAGGTGAGGTTTGGCTCTACTCTCTACCACGAATCGACTGAATAAATATATAAATATACGGTGGCTTCTGGACTAGTTCTTCAATCTTGGAAATTTTTTTATACATGTTGTATGGACCGTCTTTAATTTTAATTTTAGCAAGGGGGGGGGGGAGATTGTAAAAAGTTGTGGAGTTACGTTAGAAGAATATCGTAAAAATTCAAGTCCCTCACCTGAACTTCTCAACCTCCAAATGAGAACATCACTCGGAGGTTGAACTTGAAATATTCAAATTAGGGACCCTAAATTTTTCCCATGTTCTTCTTACGCAATCCCGCAAATTTTTTCAGTATCCTCCTCCAATACTTTAAAAAAATTGAAGACACCCCCTGCCCCAATTTTATGTAAAACCTTCACATACGAATTCAACTTTCCAGCTTTCTCGATTCCCTGATATTTAGTTTAGTCCTCCTCTTCCGTCCCCCTGTTTACCAGAAAATCTCCGACAGTCTCTGAGATTGAAAGTTTGTAAATTTGTGTTCTACCATTCATAAAACATTGAAATCTGTTTGAAATATGGAAAAAGTAAACTTTCAAGCTCAGTTTTCTGGTTGGAATAGTGGCGTACCGAAGGTATTTCAGAAGGGGGAGGGCGTGATGAAAATCCCAACTCAAATTCTTAAAATTCCCAGCTACATTTCGCCGATATTATTGATATTTCAATTTTAAAAAAATGAACCAGTAATTATTAACATGAAATTGTCTATTTGTCCTGAACGAAGCAAGGTATTTATCTAGGTTGAAACGAGAGTAAAAAATTTCAAAATAATTATAATAATTTAATTTGAAAAACTTTGTTTTTCAATGTGAATACGAGAAAAATGAATTTGGCCCGAGCGAAGCGGGGGCGAAAATTTTTTAAAACTCCCATTTCAAAGTGCAATAAAACTGTGCTTTGGATTAACAAACTTGAATAAAAAATCGACCACTTTCATTATGAAACTATTTAAAAATAAATACAAAGAGGCCGAGCGTAGCGAGGCCAAAGCTTTTGAAAAATTGGTTTTTAAACATTAAAAATGAGTTCTATGGAGAAAAAATATAATGAATATTAGTTGTAATAATTTTGAGGAAAAATACGAAAAAATGACTTCTCTAGGATTTAGATTATTTCTAAATTATGAAAAGGGAAAAATATGAGTACAATCAGGCCGAACGCAGCGAAGCCAAAGTTTTTAAAAAAATTAGATTTGGGAGGTGATTTCACGGATGGATCAGATTTCTAAAAAGGGACGTTCTCCACCAAAATTTTTTTCGAGGACTTAGAATGCGGTTTCTCGATACCCCTGATTTCAATTTTTAAGCTTAAAATTTACCGACTTGATTTATCAAGTAGATACAATGACATCGGAAGCTTTTTTTCGGAGGGTGGAAAGTGAGAACAAAGACTTGGAATAACAGAAAGATTTTCAAGGGAGGAAACTTTTTTTTGCATTGTTCACTGAAATAATTCATATAATTGCAATGTTGTTAATGCCCCAGCGAAGCGAGGGCGAAAATTTGAAAAAATTGTGTTTAATTCTCAAAAAAGGCTTTTTTTATCAGTTGGGAAAATGGAAAATTCAGTTTTGAAAATGACAAATTTCCCCAACTAATGTGTTGAAATATTCAATTTTTCCAACTCACAAGTAAAAAATTCCGTCAGTGGGAAGCTCCCACCTCCCCTCCCCCCATCGGTACGTCCCTGGGTTTAGGAACTGCAAAATCAAAAAGTCGTAATTTTTCAAAAAGACCCTATTATATGTCACTACTTTGAGTTCGAGAAGGTTAAAAATGTTATATGGGGCGGTGGGGATTTCAGCTAAAATTATACAATATGAGCCTGGATATAGAAACCACCCTTAGGTGTCATAAAATTGGTTTTTGAGTTGAAGTTTTCCCCGGATTTTACTCCTTCTGAAAAACCCAAAATTAGTGTCAGCTTAAAAACCAATTTTTGACACCTAAGGGTGGTTTCTAGTATATCCAGGCTCACAATGTTAAAAATTTTATAAAATCGAAAAACTATCCAGAAACAGTTCCAAGTTCATAGCTGGTCCTTTGAAAAAAAAAACTCATTTTTTTTCTCCCCTACTACAGCAATACACATACAGTCGAGCTGATAACCCGACTCGAAAAATTTTGGAAACTAATATAGCTTCCTTGGATGGTGGCAAATACGGTGTAACTTTTTCATCCGGAATGAGTGCCATTAGTGCTATCGTACATCTATTAAGAGCTGACGATCATGTGATTTGCACCAACCAGGTGTATGGAGGAACTGATCGTTATTTTAATAAAATAGCTAATAGATTTCGTATCGGCGTATCATATGTTGATTTCACCGATGTTCGGAATATGGATAAAAAAATAAAACCGAATACCAAGGTAACCAGAGAGTAGAATTTTATTGTCAAAAAATACCTAATCTTGGAGAATGAAGGCTTCTGATCGTAAATTATTTCACAGTTGATTTGGCTAGAAAATCCGACCAATCCGTTGATGAAAATTGTCGATATTACAGCTATAGTCCAACGTGCCAAATCTAAGAAACCTGATGTCATTGTCGTCGTAGATAACACCTTTTTAACCTCGTATTTCCAAGTAATAATCATTTTCAAAACTGTCATTATGAATTTTTGACTTGGTTGTGAATGTAGAATGATTTTTGAGACTTTTCTTTCAGAAACCTTTAGCTTTAGGAGCTGATATTTCAATGTATTCGTTAACTAAATATATGAATGGCCATGCCGATGTCATTATGGGTGCCTGCATCACAAATAACGAAACCATTTACTCGGATTTGAAATTTATACAATTCGGTAACGAACCTATACGAAAGTTTATTCTTTTTTGGATGATTTATGTGCGATCTAAAGCCTTCTCAGAGTTGAGTCGATTTTCTCAAAAATCTGTTTTTAGCTGCCGGTGGAGTTCCTTCTCCTTTCGATTGTTTCCTGGTCGAAAGAGGTTTGAAAACATTGAGTGTTAGAATGAAACAACATATGGAAAGTGGCCTTAGAATTGCTGAATTTCTTGTAAACCATCCCATGGTACTCAAAGTCCAACATCCTGGTAAGGGTGCCATCAGAAACGATGCTTTATTCTCGAAAAAACCACATAAATTTTTGAGTATACGAGTACTTTTTACAGGGTTGAAATCACATCCTGGTTATGAAATAGCCAAGAAACAGTGGTCTGGATATTGTGGAATTTTATCATTTTACCTCAATGGTGATCTCGAAGACGTGAAATTATTGATGGGAAAATTGAAGTATTTTGTTTGTGCCGAAAGTTTAGGAGGTTTCGAAAGTCTAATCGGTGTTCCGTAAGAATCTATTTTACAATGTCACATTTTTTCAACTAGGTACCTATTTGTATAATACTCACAATTGGGTCTCAATTACAGATTTATAATGTCACATGGCGACGTTGAACCTTCTTTGCGTGAAAAATTAGGTATTTCTGAAAACCTAGTTCGCCTTTCGGTTGGTTTAGAATCAACGGATGATCTTGTTGATGATCTAAATCAAGCTTTGTTGGCAGTTCAGATGGCTAAAAAGAAATGAGCGTTCGTTCAATGGTAATCCCAGTTACAAGCATAGGCGGAACTAAGGGCGGGCAGGGGTGGGCCGGGCCCCGTTGAGAATTTTTTTTGGCCCGACCGCTTTTTTCTGGCCAATTTTGAATTTTTTTCCAAATTCCAAAAAAAAATTTGGTTATTTTAGTATGGTGTGAATGTGAATATTGAATATTCACGATGTGAATATATTCGAATATTCGAATATTAACACCACACTAGGTTATTTGAGTATTGTAAATCTGCGGAACAGGGGAAGGGGTAGTTCCAGGTTGTTTGTGTAGTTCTAAAAATTTATGTCGGTAGCTCCAAAATTGTTCGGTAGTTCCAAAATTGCTTGGTGATTTACTAGCTCCTAGGATTTCGACAATCCAAGTTCAAATTTATTCCAAGTACAAATTTTTTCAACTCTAAATTTTTCCAGTTTCTTTAATTCCAAATTTTTTAAAAATTGAATTCAATATTAAAATTTTTCTAGCAGTATCGATTTGGATGTTGGAAAAAATCCTAAAAAACATAAAGCTGGAATTTCTTCAAAAAATTAAAAAATGAAAAAAATGAGAAAAAATTTTTAAATTATTAAAATCGAGTTGGTGGAAATTAAAAAAAATCAAAGTGGAAAAAATGTTAAGAAAGTTTACCGTAGAAAGAATTGCAAAGTTGAAAAAAATTTCAGTATTAAAAATTTTCTCAAATTTTTCTTCACATTATTTTCGATTCGATATTTTTAAAACTTTTTTCCAACACTAAAATTTTTTTCAATTTTTTTTTCAACTGCATGCATGAAAATCCCTCATGGTTATAAATTGATGACGGCGAGTGGCGGGAAAAAATTGACATTCATTCAAAATTATCTCAAAAGCGTTGGGAAGTAGGGTACGAGGGGTACATTGTATTCCCCAAATCGGTGGCCGGAGTGCAAAGTATGAAATGTACTTCCACATTACATCAGATCGAGATTTTCAAAGCATTAAAACATGAAAAAAAATGCTTTTTTGGACATAAAAAATCAAATTTTTCCAAAACTTTGCCCTCGCTTCGCTCGGGCGTGAACAAAAACATATGGTTACATATTTGAACAATTTGAGGCAATAATACGAAAGAAGGCTCCCTTTTTCTCCCTTCCCCTACTATTCTAAGTCACTACACCACTCTGTTCTGTTACCTATACCTCTCAAAAAAGTGATTCTGATGCCACTGAATGATCTTCAATTGATTCGACAATAATTTTTCCTCTTCCATCAGGTTATTCTCAGGAAAAATTGTCATTCCAATTTTTTTTCAATCGAAGTTTAAATCCCAGTAGTTCCAAAATTTCTTTAGAATAACCCCTGCTGCGTAACTTTTGTAATTTTAATGTATAAGTTTCAAAAAACCAAAATTATTACTTATTACTCATTTACGTTACTTCAAATTTTATAGCCAAATGTCTACCAACTCTATTATTTAAAAAAAAAATAAATGACATGTTTGAGCGAATTAATTTTTATTTTATCAAGTGTACTTGAAATTTTACATTTTGATTTTGAGGTCCCTTTTCATAACTGACCCTCTCAACCCCCCCCCCCCCCCCAATCGTATAAAAACCTGGCCCATGCTTGGCCCTTTGTGCCCTGGCAAAAAAAAATTCTGGTTCCGCCTATGGTTACAAGGTGTTTACTGGGTATTAGAAATACGAAAGAGTACTAATTTTTGCCGAAATATATTCAAAAATTTTATTCAAAATTCAGGAAAATCAATTTTTATGGTTTTCAATCGTTATTGAAAAAATTTTACGCAATTTTCAAATTCAGAATCAGCTCTAAAAATTGAAAAAATGCATTACTTATCCAATTTGCTGACTTGAAAAAGAAGTTTCAATTAAAATTAGGGTTTCCTTTATATGTTTTGGAAAATTCTTCAATTATAATTTGAGGTTTGAATTAGAATTTTTTTGAGAAGGAGAATCTCTGTTTTCTTTTAGAAAACTTCAGAATTTAATTTGAATTATTTTTGAAAATATATTGTGATGTATTCATCCACATTATTAGTCGTCTCAATCGTACAAAAAAAGGCTTCCGCGCGAAATTCCTGTTAAAATTTATTTTATGATTGATTCTGAATACTGAAACAACGAAATTAAGCCCGTATGCCATTTTTCCCCCTCTCCCTTTCCCCAGGGTCCACACCCAACATTTCAAACGTGTGTATCGCCTTAAGTATCTATGGGTCGTGATGAAAAAATTTTCAAACAAAAGTTGTTCCTCAGCACCTAATGTACATTTTCATTTCTCATCGACCTTTCCCCCTTCCTCTTTTTCAAAAAAGTTGGGCCCACGAACAAAATTTGCTCCAAAATGAATTTCGATAATAAATTAAATTAAGTATGTATTAGATATCGAAGAACAAAAATCGTTAATTTTTTTTTCGTGGGTCCAACTTTTGAGATAAGGGGGAGAGGGAGAGATCCACCCTGTGGGAGAAAGTTGGTGAAAATTGTCGTTATAAAGCTCAATAGAAAGGAAATTAAATTCTGAATACTTTTTGTGGTTACAAATTTAAAACGTTTCGCTTAAAATGAAGAAAACGTGATTTTGAAGTTTTCTGAAAACTGTTTTATTTTCAAATTTGGGGGACAGGAGTTGCTCCAAAATGGATTTTGATGAGAAATGAAAATGTACATTAGGTGCTGAGGAACAACTTTTGTTTGAAAATTTTTTCATCACGACCCATAGATAAGGCGATACACACGTTTGAAATGTTGGGTGTGGACCCTGGGGAAAGGGAGAGGGGGAAAACATGGCATACGGGCTTAATTTCGTTGTTTTAGTGTCCAGAACAAGAATCAATCATAAAATAAATTTTAACAGGAATTTCGCGCGGAAGCCTTTTTTTGTACGATTGAGACCTGACTAATAATGTGGATGAATTTTGAAAATTTTGGTTCCTTTTTTGATAAATAAGTACAGATTACAAAAGTTACTTTTTTTGGAAATCGTTATGCTTAGTTACATGGTCGAAAAAGAATTCGGTCGAATTTTTCATTATTTTATTGGGGCGGGAATCGACGACGAATTGTTGGATTTTTAGTCCGGATTCCAGAAAATCCGGAAAAAATACCTTTATTACCTACCTATCTATATTAATCTACCTACCTATTCTATACCTGTCTAATTCAAGAATAAAAATTATTTTAAGATGTGTGCTGATTTTTTTTCAAACGAATGCTTTATTATTAAATAATTTGAATCACATGCAATTTTTTTTTATTCTTTACTAGGGGGCTCCGCCCCCTAGACCGCTCCGCGGCCTCAACCCCTGGCTCGCGCCCTCGCTTCGCTCGGGCTGCTCGCTTTGAAATTTTCAAAAACATTCGCCCTCGCTTCGCTCGGGCCAAATTCATCTCCCTGATCTTTGCATTTTTCTCAAAATTGATGGCAATTGTGAAATAAGGAATGAAGTAAATAAAAAACGGAAAAAGTTAACCCCTTTAAAATTTAGTTCAATAGCAAATTCGTTCCACCCACCCCCTCTAAAAAATTCAGTTATTTTTTGCTCGAATGAACTGATTTAATTGATTTTCAAAATTTTATTACATTTTTTTTTCTCAAACACTTGTTTTCGATGTTTGAACATCAAATCTTTTAAAAGCTTTGGCCTCGCTGCGCTCGGCCTCATCATATTTTCCCTTCAATAGTTTTAAAGCAAAAGTAGCCAATTTTTCATCCAAGCTTTTTAATCTAAAACATTGTTATATAGGACTTCAAACTTGAGATTTTCTATCACATTGAAACCATGAAATTTTAAAATTAAATTATAATTTTTCTGGAAATTTTCCATATCTATATAGTTTTTTTTTAACTACAATGAAATTACTCACGGAAAAGCAATGTATTGAATGAAAGGAGAAGTGGTCAAAAAGTTTTGTTCGGTCTGAAAATTTGTGCCATCCAACTCCTTCCTCAAAAAAGTCAGCCTGTTTTATGCCTGAATAAATTGATTTTCAAAATTTTTCAAAAATCGAATCAGAATTTCTGAAATTTTTGACCCCTCAATATTCGGACTTCGGTATGTCACTGCACAAAACCAAATTTTACTTCAAATTCATTTCATCTTTAAGGTTGGCAAATTTTAGTTTAAATGCTGGAAAAATTGTGAATGTTACCTCCCTCCTCCCTCCCCCAGAAAAATACTTCACCACGCTAACTGCTCTCGAGTTTGATTTTGAGAGTACAAATCATGTATACTTATAGGTAAATGGCACTTATTTTGAAGGGGAAAAATCGATTGCCCTTTTCATTTTCGATCTCTCAAATCAATTAGAAGCGGTTTTGAGAAGTTTTGGAGTTTCCAGAAAATGTTGGAATTTCCCAGCATTGAAGAAACTCTTGAAAAGTGGTTCGTATATAATCTGTACCGTGAGTGAAAAATGTGTGCACCTGTACAGTGGATGTGCAACGTGTGTAGAGATATTGCCTTAACTACCCCTACCCTGATTCAGGTAGGTTGGCAGTTGACACTACTGTCAAACTACCCCAGAACTACCCCCGCCAATTCACCACTACAAACGCAACACTCTGTAGATACGTCACTCACATCTCTTCCAGGTCGAGAACTCGTTTCTGCACTAACACAAAGCTAGAGTTCGTGTAAATACAATACTAACACTTCTCCGTTTCCAGAAACACAGATCGCGAGGTAGACGGTTTTGATTTTTTAATATAGAGAGATTTCCTTCGTACATTATTTTAAACCGAAGCATCCTGTCATCTGTCAAAGTTTCGGGTACCCTTCCTCCTCAGTTGGAACTAACTTCCTAATACCGTTTAATTAGGTAAAAATTGAGATCAGAGCTAATAATTATTTGTGTTAGGTACTTTATTAAAAATGGGCATTCATTTATATTCAAAGTACATTTATTTATCAAATTTCCAAAATTATGAATTATGGTTTTGTAATAGGTACAGGTACATTTAAAGAATAAATTTTCCCCACCATCTGGAATGGGGGCAACCTTTAAAAAAAATATTCCTATGAATAATTAAGGTGCAAACAACTAATCAACATTTTATTTTGTTTATTTGTTTCAGGTGAGTCCAAATAACTTCATTCACTGTCTTGGAAAGAGTAAGTCAAATGGAAAAAATTTATTTTAAAAAATCGTATAAATTAAAGTACTTAGGTACTTGAACATTTCTCATCTAATATGAAATAATCACGTTTGAAAAAAAAAACCATCTACTCTTAGATGCGGGTAATTTAGAAAACAAGACGGAGTCCTTTTTTGATGAATTATTATAAAGCATTATTTCTGAAAAACTTCGTTTCATTCTGCTCGTCATAAATATTGACTAATCTAAACCATTCACACTAAAAGACTCCAAAAAATAATGAAATTATGGCGAGGGTTTGATCAGTACCCAACTCGAAACTACTCCATTTTGAGCCTCATTATACCTTCCTCGACCAAAAAGACCTATTAACGTCGCAATTGGTATTCCTAATAGCTTGCCTGACTGATCCGGTAAAAACACGGAAATTCGTTTGAGCCGAATTAAATCCGCTTCCATAGAGCATCTCTGGAAGTCGATTCGTAAGGGCCCACAAATTATTATTCTTATCGACCTTGATATCGGTAAAATACACCATAGTTCGATCGTTCGAATCCACTATATCGCTATTGCTGGCGAAATTTCCCTGCTTTCTCGTATTCCAACACCCAATAGCATTCTTATTGACCAACGAGTAAAAAAGTATTCCAGATTTATCGTCGTAAGCTTGAGAAGCCGCTTGGAAAGTTGCATTTCTCGTGGCAGCGATCGAGACTTGATTCGTGGCCAAAGTAGAATTCGGATCCCTGAGTAGCCTGGTATTTACAGTGAACTCGTTCAAACTACTCATTGGATGGAAATAGGCCCACCTGTCTCCTTGTTTACTTAATTCTGTTAATCCGAAACCGAATATGCCATCGTCCCACGAAAAACTCAACCCATTTACGCGATAATCCATTTGGAAAGGATCGGGGTTAAAGTAAGGGTGGGTTTTGCGCCAGGAAGCGTCTCGTTGGAACGAGTAAACGAGTAGGCCGTTGGAAGAAGGATCGACAGCGTAAGCGTGGGCATCCTCGCAGGAATCTCGAACATCTGGGAAAACATTGGTGTAGATGGCGTTACAAACTGCGGAGTCTATTTGGCGAGATCTCAAAATAGTATCGGTTCTCAGATCGATGATTAAGAGACGTTGGGCCTGGATACGTTGTCCGTTATTTTGGAAATCGGTTACCGATCCTGTATCCATTGTCCAAAGTCTATCGCAGGGGTCGACGTTGATCCTGTAGACGGAAATTATATTACCAGGAGTGGGCTGGTTCGAGGACCAGTTTGGGTATGGATTTAGCAGAGGTGAAGTATCCATCGAATCTGCAACAAGGAAAAAATTAATTTAAGAGATTATCGAAATTGACTGAATAATTTCTGGTTTTGATTTTTGATGGTAGAACTAGAATTAGTCTTTATACGATGATTACTTATGCAATTTATTCAACGTCACAATATTAGAATTCTACCTATAATAAATAAAGGGTTGCGTTTCTGGAAATTGAAAGGAGTCAGATAGTTCTCAATTATCATTTTCTTGTATATTTTTTCGATTTTTGAGGATTTATTGTTTTGTGAAAAAAATTGAGTGTTTCGTCAAAACTTTTTAACCTTTTGAAAAAAAATTATGCGAAATTTTTGAATTTTTATTCGGTTACTTACTCAAATTGATGTAATTCAATGTCGAAGGCACTCCTGGATTTCTTCTGGGTATGGTAAGATAGACTTTATTTTCCCATATTCCCACTCCAAAAGGTATCGTATTATTTGGAATATACGAACGATTTTCCAAAGCGTTCCGTCTGTCGAGATCGTTTTCAAAGCGGAAATCCAACCGGTTCCATTGGAATCTTTCTACTATTTTTGGCTCAGGTCGAGGTGGCCTGTATCGTTCTTCTGGCACCTGCTGCGCCGTACAGTAAGCCAAGATTACGAATAACACCAAGAATTTCGGTACATCCATCACGTCGACACTAAATACGTACACTTTCGAATATAAAATAAATATTGGCACTAGGTAAGATTGTTTAAAATCAAACGATTTTATTTGAAATATTTATCGCGTATTATTCATCAAAAGTCCGCGCACGTACGCTAATTACGGTTAATTTATAAGATAACACGTTACGTAGCAGCGTTGTTATTGTGAAAATGTAAGTATTAAATCACTATTGACTCCGGAATCAAACTAATAGATATGCAACTTCCACTTTCTCTGTGGCTTAACCAGAAAGCCAGTATGTGCCGATGAGGTAAACGTCTCTTTATCTCCTTCCGAAGAAGCTGAAGGACGATCGCCTATGGATTACCTAGATTCTTTCTCACAATTCATTACGAAATGCACTTCGGATTATCTCAATCTTCGAAGTCATGTCGGTCATGGTAGGAATATGAGTTTCGTATCGAGCAAACTTCGATTTAAACACGATGATGTTGCGTACTCAGAAGTCTGCGTGTAGAATTCTTGGTTTGTATGAAACTGTTCGTGCTGAGACGTAGGTATTGAAAGCAGAGACGAAATATTAGGGGTATGGGGTACCATTTCTGCAAAAAAGTCGAAAGATTTCAAAAAAATTGGGTGTATTTACCAATTAAAGTCAGGAAACTTCCACAAAATTTAGAAATTTCTGAAAAAATTTAGCAAAGGGTAAGTAAGTAGGGCCGGATAAGAGTGAATTTGGCCCTTTGTGTTTTAGGATTCCCAAACACCTCAAGTGGTGTATATTGACTGGAAAAAATTTCTCACAAAATTTTAGACCCTTATCCCCTCGTTTTTGGAGTTATGGTCATTTTATTGCCTTATTTTCAAGAATTTCTAATTTCAACAGAGGTGAAGGAAATTTTCTGTTCTTTGGGACAAAGTTACATCTCGTAGAGTTGTATTTGTGATAATTTTTTCAACAATTTTGGTGCACTCCTTTACGTTTTTTCGGCTATTTGAAGTTTTTAATCGTAAAAAACACCATATAAGCGAAAAGTGACCGCCCTGGAAAAATTACTATAAAATGCGTTTTTTATGTAAAATTTTTCTGTGTATTTTGTTTTGACCATTTCTTTGAACTAAAGACCAAAAACTGTAAAAAAAAACGCACAGAAATGTTATTTTAGCAGTTTTTTCAAATTTTTAGCGTTTTATACGGAAAGAAAATGTCCAAATGAAAAAACCAATTCCATATTTGTGTTCAGCTGGTCAAAATACCACGATGAACACCTTTTTCGCGATAGCTTTACTTAAAGTTTCATTCACTTTTTCGCTGGTTTTTCGTGACCAAAAAAATGAACTTCAGGCTGTTTTTATGCAGTTCTGAAATTTTGACTAGAATGACCTGCAAAAAATTGCAAAAATAGTCAATTGTCCAAATTTAGAAAATTAGTCACTATCTAAAATTATGATTTTCATTGCTTTAATATTGATTAATATACGTTTTAGCAGGGCGTATTTTGACGTGCAGCTCCGCACATTTTGTGCAGCTCCAAAAATAAATTGTGCAGTTACAAAAATTTCGGTACACATTTCACCTCCTTTAAAAAATCAAGAAATTTCTGCTATTGGATGCTTCATTTTTAGAAAATTTCCGCCCTCGCTTCGTTCGAGCTCGATGAATTCACACAATTCTTTCCTTGAAATCGTGGTATGAACCCCGTTCTTTTCCATAAACAATTATTATATTATTTTGAAGCAAAAGAAATTTGTATTCCTCATTTTTTAGAGGGCTTACTGTCGATCTGAAATGGAATTTTTAAATTTTTTCAATTTTTTGGATGGGGATGAGGTTATTAATGGAATATAGTTTTTTTGGAAGTGAGAGGGTTAAATGAAAATGACTTAGTGGTAATTGTAGAAAATTTTTTAGAGGGTCGAAAATGAACACTTTTGTTTTGTGTTTCTTTTTTGACTGGGGCTCAAGCCCCCCCCCCCAAAAAAAAAGTTATGGTCCATCTAATACTCTCGAAAGCAATAAAACGTGAAAAAATTTCTCAATGAAACTATGTTTGTGCAGCTCCAAAATTTTCTTAGAATACGTCCTGCGTTTTAGTGTCTAAAAAGTTCTTTCTCCCAAAAATTGTCAACCAGTGTTGCCATTTTCGCATAATTATGCCAGATTTGGCATAATTTTTTTCGTTGGTGATTTTGGCTTCCTGGCATAATTTTATGATGCCAGGAGGCCAAAAACAAAACAAAAAAAATTTGCGTGATTTAGCATAATTTTGGCATAATTATGCTAGAAATGGTAACACTACGTAGTTTGCGAAAACAATGGCGAATCATGTTCAGTGGTGTCGAAAGATTTTTTTGAAAGAGGGTACAAAATGAGTACCAAGACTTAGAATACCAGAAGGATTTTCGGAGGAGGGAGCAAAAAGAATAATTTTTTTGCTATGCTGCCTCAAATAATTCATATAATTGTGATTTTATTCATAAGCTTTGAAAAAATTGAGTTTTTAATGCCCAAAAAATCATTTTCTCCAATGTTTTAATGCTTTAAAAATGCCTATCTGATGTGATGGGGGGGGGGGTGTACAATGTACCCCTTATACCCCACTTTCCGACGCCACTGATCATGTTCATATTCTTTGAATGGACACAGAAGGCCGAGGTGCAGGGATAAACTAAAAGGATTTTTCAAGAGGAATTACTGGAAATGCGAAATCCGGGTGATTTCCCTCATCATCTGAAAAGTTACTTCCACCCCTTCCTCACGTTCATCACTGAAGACAGTTGGAATTTTTTTTTGAATTTTTCAGTGTGTGAATGAAATTCAATTTTTTTGATGTACTTTAATTTTTGTTAAGATGTGCTTAAAGGCTAAAAATGATATGATTGAGGCACATCATTTTTAAAGCTCACAAAAAATTTAAATAAATTGACCTGAGTGATACGAGTGCGAAATTTTTGAAAAATTCACTATTTCGTGGAGGAAAAAATTGAAAAGTTAATGAGGGAAACAAAGCGAGTTTAAAATTGTTTGAAATAAATTGGAAGGTTTAGTCATTTTTGGAAAGGATTTGGACCTCTCAGCGGATTTCCCCCTTATTGTCAGGGTTATTGTGTGAAGACGTAAGCATGAGATTTTTTTTGTGCGTGTATCTCCTATTTTTAAACGTCATTCGTCTTAATATTTATCCATAAAATCTGACAATACGTTTCATTCACTTAGATTTATTATAATTTTAAAAAAATACATACAAGTAACAGTAAATGCTTCTTAGAAATATTAAAGGAAAATTACACGTAAATAATTTGCCTGAAAAAAAAATTTAAAAAAACATCTTAAGAATAAAGAGTGTGACATCACAGAAAAATTTACCACCTAAATTCTCTAATATAGCAACACAAGAAAGAATGCAAAAATATTATACACGATTTAAAAATAGTTACCTATAGAAAATAGAAACAATAACAGTCGACGACTAATTTGTCGACTCGAGGCTTAATGGTATACAACAGAGGACGAGACGAGGTTTTGATTGGCGAAACTGGACGAGCGATGCAGTGGTAACATCCACATCCTGTTTGCAAGTGACAGCTTCCTAGTTAAGAGGACATATTTTGGTAGAGGTTTTAGATGAAAGTATGTACGAATCCAGCTACAACGACCATCAGCATACTGACAACTGCGAGTCTGGAACTTTAGTTAATAAAAAAATTTAAACCACGTGTTTGTGAGGCAGGGGTTAGATTAGACAAAAACACAAAAAAGCTCGTGACGTTAGTAGGTTTTAATACAGGAAGCCGGTGCAGCGAACGGAAGGTGGGTTTAGTTGGCAATTTTTTTTTTTATACGTTACACATGACAACCGTAACTTTTCGCTAATAACCTAAACCTTGGAGTTATAGGCTTCCGCTGGTGGACATTGCCGTCGCAACGAATTACCTCGTTGACGTGTGCTGTGGTGGTTAATTCGATCACTCGTAAAGCTAAATTAGAGAACTTATGAGTTAGGTTAGTTGTACAATCAAAGCTGGTTGCGATTAGGTTCCAGAGTCGTGATGGTAATGGTTTGGGGTGGGATTAATGATCAAATCATTCGAGAAACGATTCGAATTTAATTGAATTGTTCGAGAATAATTTAGTTATTGTGATCGAATCGTTCTCAAACGACTTTATTCATTTGTGCTTGATCAAATCATTCACAAACGACCCAAAAACGATTCACTCATTTCGTGACAGAATCGTTCGCGATCGTTTTGATTGATTCATATATGATCAAATCGTTCACGAACGACTGGTTATTGATGAAATCATTAGCGAACGACCCAAATTTAGGTATATCGTTCTCAAACGATTCACTCATTTTGTGATTGAATCGTTCGCGATCGTTTAATTGATTCATACATGATCAAATCATTCGGGAACGACTCGTTGATGATCTCATTTTTCGTGAACAACTAAAATTCAATTGAATCATTCTCAAACGAGCCACTCATTGTGATTAAGTCGTTCGCGAACGTTTTGATTCACTCATATATGATCAAATCGTTCGCGAACGGTTCTGTCATGAAATGATCAAATCGATTGTGAACGATATAATTAAATTAGAGTCATTTTGTGAAAGATAAATGATCAACAACGAGTCGTTCGTGAATGATTTGATCATATATGAATCATCGAAAAGTTCGCGAACGACTCGTTATTGATCAAATATTTTGCAAATGACTCGAATTTAATTGGACCATTCACCTCCAATTCACTCATGGTGAATAAGTCGTTCGCGAACGTTTTGATTCACTCATATAGCTATGATCAAATCGTTCATGAACGACTTATTGTTGATCAGATCTTTTTCAAACGACTCAAATTTAATTATATCATTCGTGAACGATTTACTCATTTCGTGATGAAATTGTTCGCGAACGTTTTGACTGAATCATTCGTGATCAAGTCGTTCGTGAACGACTCGTTGTTGAATCTTTTGCAAACGACTCAAATTCGATTGGAACATTCACCTCCAATTCACTTATGGTGAATAAGTTGTTCGCGAACGTTTCGATTCATTCATATAGCTATGATCAAATCGTTCACGAACGCCTTATTGTTGATCAGATCTTTTGCAAACGACTCAAATTTAATTATATCGTTCGCAAACGACATACTCATTTCATGATGAAATCGTTCGCGAACGTTTTGAGTGAATCGTTCGCGAACGTTTTGAGTGAATCGTTCGTGATCAAGTCGTTCGCGAACGACTCGTAGTTGATCAAATCTTTAGCAAACGACTCAAATTTAATTGGACCATTCACCTCCAATTCACTCATGGTGAATAAGTCGTTCGCGAACGTTTTGATTCACTCATATAGCTATGATCAAATCGTTCACCTCCAATTCACTCATGGTGAATAAGTCGTTTGCGAACGTTTTGATTCACTCATATAGCTATGATCAAATCGTTCATGAACGACTTATTGTTGATCAGATCTTTTTCAAACGACTCAAATTTAATTATATCGTTCGCAAACGATTTACTCATTTCGTGATGAAATCGTTCGCGAACGTTTTGACTGAATCATTCGTGATCAAGTCGTTTACGAACGATTCTTTGTTGATCAAATCTTTTGCAAACGATTCGCATTTGATTAGATCATTCACTTCCAATTCACTCATGGCGAATAAGTTGTTCGCGAACGTTTTGATTCACTCATATAGCTATGATCAAATCGTTCACGAACGCCTTATTGTTGATCAGATCTTTTGCAAACGACTTAAATTTAATTATATCGTTCGCAAACGATTTACTCATTTCGTGATGAAATCGTTCGCGAACGTTTTGACTGAGTCATTCGTGATCAAGTCGTTCGCGAACGACTCGTTATTGAACAAATCTTTTGCAAACGACTCAAATTTGATTAGATCATTCACTTCCAATTCACTCATGGTGAATAAGTCGTTCGCGAACGTTTTGATTCACTCATGTTTGAACAAATCGTTCGCGAACGGTCCGTGCTCGATCAAATTATTCGAAAATGACCCAAATTCAAATCTCTTTGTAGAGAAGATTAAAAAATATAAATTTTGACTGAACCTAGTTTCCCCCTCTTCCCCTCTCATCAACCACCTGCTGTTTACTTTACATTAATAACAAACTAGAACGGGAGGACACGCATCACGAGTTCTGGAACAATATCGCGGAAGTGGGTTTACACACACGGTTTTAATCTAATCATGAAATTATTCTAACTACTTCGGATATCGTATGTACGTAGTATTATAGGTAAATAAGTACTACAAGCAAACCGTATCATATTAGATATAAGTAGGTACATTTAAAGCGGCGTAATATCAATTCTAAAGTGGCATAAAAAGAGGTGATATCTTACGAAGAGTTATCACAGACAGTTCCCTTGATCGCCTGCTCGGTGGACGCGGTTAATATTCTAAAATTAACGTCGTCGTAATTCAACTTGCTGTACATGAAATTGGGCAATCGATCCGTCAGTACCCACAATGTACCGTTTTTGTCGACCTTTAAGTCATTCGGGAACGACATTGTGACAGAGTCGCTAGCGACGATGGCATTGTCAGTGGTGAAGTTTTTCTTGGTATTCCAACAACCGACAGCGTCCTTCTGAACTAACGTGTAGAAAAGGACGCCTGTCTTGTCGTCGTACGATTCAGCGGATGACTCGGATTTCCTGCCACGACATCCGACCACTTTGTAAGAGTGGTATTGGTCCGGAGCGTATCCTTTCAAAGCGGCGGTCTTGTTTTGGATGACATGAGTAGACACGGAGAACTCTTTGGTCGATGCCATCGGATGGAAGTACAATAACTTGGATCCGTCCGGTCTAGGCGAAGATAGAGCGAGACCGAAAATACCATCGTGCCATTGGAAGTTAATGCCACCTGAGAGTACAAAAAACAATTAGTTATACATCGCGTGTACTTGATACGTAAACGTATTGCTCAACGCATGTTAATACGCTTGTCTGTCTTGGTGTAGTGCAGAGTGCAGAGTGCAGAGTGTAGACGACGACCTTACCAATATTGTAATTCGTTGACAACGGATCGAAATGGAAGTAGAAGTGGGATATTCTCCAAGCATCGTTGCTACCCAAATGATACACGACCAATGCATAGGTCATGATATCGGCCAAGTAAACGTAAGCGTTGTTACAATCATCCTTGGACACATCGACGATGATATTGGCAAAGAAGCTCTCATCCTTGTAAACGCCTTTCGGTATAGGATACTCTAGGACTAATTTATCGGTGTTCAGGTCGTAAGCTTGAATTTTCGGCGGGTGAATGACCTCAAGTTTGCCCAACAAGTCGACAACGCCGGCGTCCACGAGCCATAGACGATCGCAAGCGTCAACATTCAAACGAAACACGTTGGCTATTTTGCTGACGCCGTTGTTTCTGCGGATCTGATTCGCTTCCCAGTTCGGGTACGGTTTTAACTTGGGCGAATGATCGGTGGTGGCTGGAACAAAGAGACAGGTTTTTTCTCACAATCGAGTCAAGTGCATCTTTTGGCTGGAAGCCAAGAATGTAAGGTGTTTGATGACTGGTTGGATGCGGAAATACATCGGGTGTCGAGGAGGCGCGTGTGTGAGAAACGAGATTTGCATTTGGTGGAGATGGCAGCGAAATGACGAAGTTTACCCATCTTTGATTGAATGGAATGTATTTAAAGGCCAGAAAATTTGATGGAATAGGATTCGAAATGGTCAAAAATATGTTTTAGATTTTTTGAAATTTGTTGTACACTTTCAACGACTAGATAATTTTGAAAATTTTCGTAGAAATTATTCAAAAGATGCCTAAAGAATGTCAAAAAAAAGTCAAGCGGAAGTTTGAAGTGAATAAAAAAGAATAGAAGGTTATAAAAATTGATCAATAATAGATTTTTTAGAAGTTTGCTAAATTTTTAGGGTATTTCCGATGATTTTAAAAAAAATTTCAATGGTATTCGTAGATTCAGACACAGGGGGAAAAAAAATTTGTCGACTCGAATTAAATTTTTTCGACTCAAAATTGAACGCTTTTCAGTTTAAAAAAATCTAGGTACCTGTACTTTTTATGATTTTATTTTGAAGAGATTTAAGAATATCCATTACGTATTACCTTAATTTTACCACTTGTGTGATGTTTTCATAATTTTCACAATTTTTCAAGTCAACATTTCAGATAGGTATTTTAACAAATTTTAGGAATCTTATGATATTTAAACCATTTTTATGGATTTTCAAAACATCTTTAATTTTGACTGCGCCTTAAAAAATTTAGGTACGAAAGAATTTTTACAATTTTTATAATATTTCAATGTAACTATTTTTCATATTTTTAGAGTTGAAAAAGTACATCATCTTCCAAAAAAATTGAAAATTGATAACATTTTTATACAGGAATTTGAAAAGTTTGAAAAATTTGCTGAGTTGTTTAAAACTGAAACAGTTAAAGTATTATGACTTGTTTTTCCTCTTTCATTCAATCATTTTTCATCTTCATTTTTTGTGATGAAGAAAGAAAAGGAAAAGGGACTGGCTCTCCTACCACAAAATTTTTTGTGGGTACCAATCCGTAAAATATCTCGTATTTTAGGAATTTAAAAAAAAATCGCGTCGATTTTAGATTTTTTTTGGTCTCTTTGAAAAAATCGTGGATACGGATACGGATACATCGCTATGATTGCTGTTGGGCCTTTGATTGAGTTACGATTGTTCGGTGTAAATTTTTGTGCCAGGAGAGATGGTTAAAAATTTAATCACCTATAGGCATTTATATTTATATTGTCAATTTTAACAAAAATTGTTGAATTTTTTCGAATTTTGAGTAGCCAAAAAATTTGAATCAAGTAAAATTTTTTGCCGTATAAAATTCATTTTTGATTTTTTTTATTGAAGATGACCGAATTGACAGAAAGGTTTGAAAAAATTTCTTAAAAAGAGTACTCGCCTAACCCCATTGTTATATCTCTTGGTTTTGGAGCTATTACAATTAAAATTTTTTTCGTCAATTTCGCCTCTTTTTACAGAAGGGAGATGATTTTAAAGAATTCATAATGAATGGATCCATTTCTGTCTAACACATAAAGCATTATGCCAAAAATTATGCTAAATCACGCAATTTTTTTTTCATTTTTGGCTTCTTGGCATAATTTTATGATGCCAGGAAGCCAAAAAACACCCTCCAAAAAATTATGCTAAATCTGGCATAATTATGCTAAATTGGCAACACTAACACATTTTTGATAGAATAAAATTATCCCTTCGAAATGAGTCGAAATAGAATTTTTCCACTTTAAACTGTGTTTTTCTGCCATTGTAAGTAGCTGAGGATGGTGTGGTGGGGGGAGGTGGATTTTTGGTATAAAAGTATTTTCAAGGGTAATTAATTACTCATCAATGTTCAACACAAAGTTTTAACATCTGAGTAATTTATACTCCCTTGTCCGCCCCTGAGTTTTGGCCATGTTTCGTCTGTGATGGCAATAATCGTGAAAAGTAGTGATGTTTTGCTCAAATCTACTCGAAATCCATCACTAAACTCGATTTTTTTTGCTTTTTCTAACAAGGGAGGTATCCCAACTCGAAGTAAAATTTTAAGCCCAAATAAAAAATAAATCGAAAGTACATCATAAAAGAACCCATATTCAAAATTTCAGGTGCCGAAGTTCATTTTTCGAATTTTGGCAAATTTTTGAAATTTCAAAATTACCTGTCTCATTACCCTGCGAAATATAAAAATTCGATCTATTCAACGAAAAAAGCTAAAATTTGGTATATACCCCTTTTTCGACTTCTTGAATCGATTGGAAGCGGTTTCCAGACGTTTCAGAGCCTCCAGTAAATTTTTGAATTTTCCAGCACTAGAGAAAAGTCTATAAAAGTGGTCTATATGAATTTCAGCTCTTATAATCAGGGTTAAACAATATTAGTGAGCTAGTTGATCGATTAAACCAGAATTTTCCGAAATTCGCAACTTTGAGTTGAAATTTATATTTTTTGGCTGACTTAAATTTCGTGCCAAAAAATATGGATTTGAACACAAAGTTGCGAATGTTGAAAAATTCTGCTTTAATCGATTAAATAGATCAACGATATCGTTAATTCGCGATTATAGGTGCTGAAGTTCATATGGACCATTTTTATGGGCTTTTCTCCAGAGCTAAAAAGTTCCAAAATTTTCTAGAGGCTCCAAAACGTCTTGAACCGGTTCCATCGATTCGTGAAGTTGAAAACAGGGTTGGTCTACGTACCAAATTTCAGATTTTTTCGTGGATTACATTAAATTTTCATATTTTGCAGGACACGATGCGATGAGGTGGATAATTTTGAAATTTCAAAATTTCGCCAAAATTCGAGAAATGAACTTGGCTTTTAAAATTTTGAATATGGGGTTCTTTTATGAAGTATTTTTGATTTATTTTTATTTCAGCTCAACATTTTACTTCGAGTTGGGATATCTCCCTTGCAAGGTTTTTTTTTTCTAAAAGTATCATAGATAGGTATATTATTTTGTTACGAATTGAACATTTGAGAATTTCGATAGTATGCATTTTTTTGTGCGAAGGGATTTTCAATGTAGGCAACCTTTTTGATGTCGGGGAGGAGAGGGGAGTGTTTAAATCTAAAGCGTATTGATTCTTTGATTTGTGAGACACGCTGGTCTCGCTGGTATAACCATTGTGTATCGAAGTTGCACACCTGTAATTTACATGTAAATTTACCCACATTGCTTGAATAAAAAAAATCACATCAAATGCGTTATTTACGATCGGTTTACAACGATGAAAACCTGATGTGCGAAAATACCGCACTAAACTCGTCCGCGTAATCCTATTTTAAGATTCTCACACACTGTTAAAACCCAAAACATACCAGTCATTTCAAATTCAAATTACCTTGGCGAATTATGCGTGGCTGGAATCGTATTAAGTATATTTGCTCATACTCGTATGTCTAATACAGGGTGTTCCACGAATCGTCTGCCAAACATATTTTTTGGATATAACCGGGTACCACTAAAAAAAACTTGGGATGAGCATATTGCCCATTTTGAAAATTAAAGGGGCGAATGCTACTTCTATGAAAATCACTTCAAAAAATGTTTACAACTGTGGGAATGGATAGTACTTTGAAAACTGAACAAATTTTTACTTTATGACTTTTTGCCTATCTTTAAAATTGAAGAGGCTACGAAAAAAATTGTTCAAAAAAAATTCTGAAAAAATGAACTGATCCAGGGAATGGACAGTACGTTGAAAACTGAAGAAATTTTGTTCTGTAGACTTTTTGCCTAACATCAAAAATTAAGGGGTTAAGGGTCATTAAACATTGAGAAAATTTGAAAATTTTTTGAAGCCCATTTATTTTGAGTGATCCGTAGCCCCTTCATTTTCGATGTTAGGCAAAAAGTCTACAGAACAAAATTTCTTCAGTTTGCAACGTATTATCCATTCCCTTGATCAGGTCATTTTTTAAGAATTTTTTTTGAACATTTTTTTTGTGGCTCCTTCAATTTTAAAAATAGGCAAAAAGTCATGAGATAGAAATTTGTTCAGTTTTCAACGTACTGTCCATTCCCTTGATCAGGCCATTTTTTGAGCATTTTTTTGATCAATTTTTTTGGCGCCCCTTCAATTTTAAAGATAGGCAAAAAGTCATAAAATAAAATTTGTTCAGTTTTCAAAGTACTATTCATTACCACTGTTGAAAAAAAATTTTGACGTGATTTTTTTCGAAGGAGCATTTACCCCTTCAATTTTCAAAATAGGCGACATGTTCATCCCAAGTTTTTTTTCAGTGGTACTCGGTTATATCCGAAAAAATATGTTTGGCAGACGATTCATGGAACACCCTGTATAAATATGTATTTCACGCCGCAAAACAAAAAATGGAGGGAAAATACGTTCGTAGGTATGTGTATGTGTAGAGTATAGAACTAACAAGGCGAGTAACCATCCCATTATAATATTAAATATTATTAATAGTATTATTTTGGCGATTAAACGAGCGATTGTTTAACAGCATAAATCGGACGAGAGGTATCTGGTCGACCCTGAAGAACATTAGAGTGGAGAGCACGATTTGAGAAATTAATTGCTCCAGTAGGACGGCGCTGGCGCGTATAAACATTGTCCATTTGTCTCGAGCTATACATGTACACCCCGAGCTGTCTACGCGGAGGTAATTTAAAAATGATTCGGTCTTAGTCGAGGGGCGAAGGGCAAAATAACCTCGGAGCTAGGATTGGCGTTGAAGTAAATTTCACATACTCGGTGTACGCGGAGACGACGATAACGCAAACTACTTTCCGTTTCCTTTGGCCAATTTTATGGAAAAAAAGCCTCTGGTTCCCATAAATTTACATATAACAATGGACCCCCTCCTGGCTGATTCCGTACGTACATATTTTATGTACGTTTCAAGTCGAAGGTTACAAGAGGATGCGAGTAATGAAAAGACGATCTTAGATCCTTATAATTATAAAGTTGCTGGGGCCCCTGTGTATAATTAGAGGGAAGAATCTCGTTTATACGTCATCGCCGCCTTTACAGCTCGAGCAAATTACGCATCCTGCCATAAGATGAGGAATTTTCCCAACGTGAGTCATCTGGATGTGATGTTTAGGCCACCTATGCACAGTCGTCGCGGTTAATCGAATTAAGTACAAATATTTACCATCCAGATCGATATAAGTCAAAGTGGCCGCTGTGCCTGCCTTCCATTGAGGCACCGTGACGAATAATTTATTCTTCCAGCGTTCCAATCCCAAAGGCAGGTTGTTCTCTGGGATGTATTCTCCGCTCCTGATGGCTTCATTTCGAGCTTCCTCGCTGGGGAATTCGAAATCCACCATTTTCCAGCTAAATTTTTCCTGCAGATTATTGGTGGCCGCTGCGGCGAGGCAGACGAAGCCTAATAAAACGACTAGGTACTCCATTTCGTTTGGTTTTTTTTTCGTCTAAAGTAAACCTTCTGGGCACCTGAAAAAAAAGATGAGTTAGATCGATCGGTTTATGGAAATCGGGAATCACGCTCGTATTGTAGATAATTATCTTGCGAATCGACTTCGTGTTGCGAATTTTACCCTAGAAGGTCGCGAGATGATGAATTTTTGCAAGATGTACATAGGTACAAGGTATCTAATGTGGTAATTTTATGCGTGTTTCGAGTCGGACGTGATTTACACTGGTGTATGAGAATTTTCCATTTTAGATGGATGTATCATATTATTTATTAGAAAAAGAAAAATGAAAAATGATTTCATTATTCGAGATTATGTATAAGGTTAGGTACGAGTTTAAATAATACAATCTATACGGAGTCGTTACTGCAACGATTATCGCATTTCATGGTATAACCCTGAATTACTAAATTAGTGATTGTTTCGTATTGGTAAGTATACCCTTAGCTAGTTTGTTGCATTTTTCTTTCCAAGTACACAAATACACGTACACGTAGTGCAATTAAAAGTTATATCTGCGATGCGATGATGTAATTGAAAAGTGTGTAGTTTTTATGTGAATGTGAACTCGTTAACGGCGCCCGCGATGCCCTTTCTATTTTCGTGTTCTGTAATTATACTGCACATTCCCCGATAAGGCGAAGAATTTTTGTAGATTGAAAGAGTAGATTTTCAGGGATTGGAAGTGATTTTTGGATAATTTGTTCGTTTGTGAATTATTAGTTTTTGAGTGGCTCTCTCCAGCTACCAGCTTGCTCTTGAGATATGTTATGGTATAATTTTGGGGAAAAATTACCAATCGAAGAGAATTTATTCGAATGATAAAATTTTTTGGCAGATCTGCCATAAATTTATTTATTTGCAAAATTTCGATTTTTTTTGAAAGGCTCATTTCATGTCAACTCAAGCAGGTTTTGACCTTGGGTCTTCTGATTTTGTTTAAATTTTTTTTACGGGTTTCGCTCGATGGTCCAATGAAAGAGTAGCGTAGAGAATTGAAAGAAGATTCAAAATTGATAATCATATTTTGAAAAGTTCAAAGTTGAACTTTTGTGATGAATGCTCAATTTTCATGATGAGTACAAAAGACAGGGCTACAATTTAAAAATCTGAAAAAATTACTGTGAAGAGAAATTTTTATGTTTTTCAAGTAATTACTTTTCAATATTGGACCTCAAAAGCCCTAGGGGCACAAGGGTTCTCAATTTTAGTCAAAATTCAAAAAAATTGAAAAAGTCAATTAACACCTCGATTTCTGCTCATTCGAAAGCGCTGAGTTCGAATTTGTGCTCAGTTTTTTCATACGACCCTTCTGAACCCCCCCCCCCATCTCCCCTAATGAGGTCAAAATTCAAAAAAATGAAAAATAACATGTGGGGTATTGTTTGTTAGGTTTTTGAGGGCACTGAGTTCGAATATTCGCTTATTTTTTGGATTCGACCCTTTAGTGCTTTCTAGACCTCACATTTTGAGAAAATGCATGCAAAAAAATGAAATTCGAGGGTGCTGAGCTGGATTATCGACTTACTTTTTTGATCTACCTCCTTTGTGCTCCACACAGACTCCTAAATTACCAAAAAGTTTCAAAAAATTATGTTTTTTTTTAGAAATGAGGTTTAGGGAGGCAAGTTTTAAAAAAAGTCTCCTCTTGCAGGCATCATAGCGGGTCACTTTTTTCGACTTTAGTCACTTTTGGTTACTTTTCACGTCTAAAAACTCACTTTGGTCACTTTTTCCCCCTCAAAAGTCACTTTTTCTTCGCACTTCCAAGCAAAACTTCAAATTTTCACGTGAAAATTGCTATTTTTCAAAACTCTTCAATAAAAAAATAGAAAAATAGATTTCGCTAGGTAGTTTGTTTGTTATTTTGACGAAAGAATTTAATAAATTAAATTATTCACGTCTTTTCAGTTGATTTATCTTTGAAATGTTTGGAGAAAACAACAAAAAATCCCCCCTCCCCCCAGAAAACTGTAAAAAAATTGCCCTCCGAAAAATTTGAATTTTTGGTTACTTTTGGTTACTTTTTGGTCATTTTTTGGTCACTTTTTGCTCAAAAAAAGTTACTGAAAGTTACCTTTTTCTTCAAAAATTTCGCTATGATGCCTGCTCTTGGCATGAGTAATGATATTTTGACAGACTTGGTAAAACGCAAGGGGTTTTCTCGCATTAAATTTAATATGAGAATTTTAGTAAAATATCAAGATGAGTCCTGAATAGGAATGTCAAAATCAAAATGGTGATGAATTTTCCAAAAAGCGAAAAAGTTCGGTTTGACATAATTACATTTTCTTAGAAAAAAATTTGAATATTTTTTTGAAGCGAATCATCCTTAAAATTGCTTATAGCTGAAATATATAGAAAGTTTGGGAAATTTTTTTTTGAAACATACCTAATGGCAACCATGCGTAGGATTTTTTGTAACTTTTTTGAGGGAGGAGGGCTATCTTATGATATGGAATTTCTCTGCGGGTCAAAAAAATGGCTCGAAAAACTTCCAAAAAAACCACGAAATTTCTGTTTTTTGATTTACTAATCCTGGATTACGTGAGAAAATTAGTTTATGATTATTTTTTTCATTCCTATTTTCAAAATTGCTGAACGACTGAAAAATGGTGGTTAAAATAATCTTACTTTTTAAAATTAAATTGAAAGGAAATTTTAAATGGAAGAATTCATTCAACCAGGAATTAAAAATCCATTTTATGGTTGATTCGTAATCTAGGACATCCATTTCCTCAGGCTTCAATACTTTTTTATTTTTCCAGAATGTTTTTTTTAGAATTAGACCCCTTTGTTTGAAAAAATTTTTTTGGTTTGTAAAGCTTTTACTGAAAAAGTTCTTGAACGAAAGTTTCTGTCTGACATGAACGTTCCTCCCTCGAAAAATTTCATTATTCATCTACTTACTCCATTGTTATAAATTCTTCATTTCGAACAGTACTCTTTCGATTTTTAAGCTTGATATACGGAATTATTAAAATGGACCGGGGAATCAAATTTTTCATCATTATAAAAATTATCGCCAGCGTTTAAAATTTCAATCTGCAGCTTTTATTCGATTTTTTTTTCAATAATTAGTCTTTCAAACTGAGATAAGGAAGTTTTTAGCAAAAGGAGAGTACCCTGGGTAAAAATCACTTCATTTTACTTATTTATCGTATTTTAGTAGGTACCTGAATAACAACCACTACCTACTCTTCCCCCTCTCTCCGCTGAATTCCTCTCATTATTTTCTTTTACCTACCTGGTTTCAAGTCACAAATCACCCTTATTACACCATTCTTCTATTCATCTGTTTTGCAATTTTCGAATTTGATTTTTTTAAATCTGTTGATTTGAAAAAAAAGATTTTTGGAAGGGAAGGGAAAAGAGGGGGAGTGTTCCAATTTTTAGCAAAAACCAGCAAATACTGTTTAAATTTTGAAGCAGTTTCAAAAGCAGAATATTTTTATCGTCATTAAAATTAATCCCTCCTCCCCCGCAGCCACAATCGTTATCTAAATAAACTACGATTTTTAAAAATAAACGAATGAGTGTAGCTGGGCTTCTAATTACACTTTCTCTAAAAATAATGATTTTTTCAAACATTGATATGTTTTTTGTTTACGATTAGATATAAAAAGTTTCGCCACAAAGAACAAAAGCTGTTAATTATGCTTTAAAACTATTTTTAAAATTTACGTCTCGTCGAGAGATAAAAGGCAACCGTTATTTCGTTTGTATTAATTATTTTATTTTAGTAATTATGAATTTGTATTTTTCAAGTTTTACACATTTATTCGCCCGATTGAAGCTTTTTAAATTTTTATCGATAGTAATCAATTTTTTGTATAGGTAATTAATTTAAAGCATTTTGATGATTCGATTTATTTTATTGGTTAGTGTTAGGTTGTTTTTTGGACTGAAAGAAAATAATATACGCAACTCAGTCCAGTTTATGGATCAGGAAGCCCCCGCTAAGCTGATAATTTTGGCTCGAAATTTTTCCACATCGTATTCGACCTGATTACCTACTTAACGAGGTAATTTAAAATTTCCTCTATACTTAAACGAATCTAAAAATAGGCAGTATTTGAACTACGAAAAAAATATTTCAAATAGGAAGCATTTACATTGTATCGCGGTAATAATATTTCAAAATCAATACGTCGTAGAAATTATTATAATTAGGTTATCACTAATGAGAAATATTCATAATACTGTTCAGGAAGTAGGAAAAATTTCAAAACTTACCTTGATCGAGATCACAAGTCTCTTCAGAAGGATAACCACAAACCGAATGTTTGAGAAAAATAGAGATACACGCGGGAGTCGGCTGCGATCCGCGATGACTGTCCACTCGCACTCACACAAGCACACACAATCGACTGGAAACGTTAATTATTCGGTATTTCGCGAGCCGGCGTCCCAGCTAGAACGGTTTACTAAACGTCAGCCGTCAATACGATTTGATAGTGTATAAAAATCTGTATATAGCTGCGGGCTGTGTTCGTAAGATGACCAAGGTCGTCTTTTAACCTGATACAAACTTCCTGCAATCGCGAACCTCCCTCTACCAGAATGCTCTTCCACCCTCCTGCTGCCTTCGCGTGGCGCTGGACACGGTGTACAATTATCGACGATGCGTCTAATGCTTCTATCTTTTTTGTATTCCTTTTCCTAATCTAATTAAGTACGCTATTATACGCTTATGAGCACGGGATACGTCATCATGGTAACGGTTCTGCGATTTTTCCCCATGAATTATTCGTCGAGCTAGTGGGATGCTGGGGAATCTCATCTGGTGCAAAATCTCATCTGGAAATAGTTTCGTGATGATGAAATGGTAATTGATGACGATTCGTACATAAAAAAAGGAGCGAAATTTGGGATTTAGTGAGTAAAAAAGGGACGAGGAGGAGGGTTGTGTCTGTGTGGAGTACATTTTGCGAGGTTTTCGAAGTATTGAGATCTCGGTTCATTTTGGTGCTAATTTTTTCCAATTTGTCACTTTTCGAATGGAAATCAATGGAAAAATGTCAGAAACTTTATAACATTTTTTTTTTCAGTTTTTCCGAAAAAACCCTCAAACCAAATATGGAGATATTCCAACTCAAAGTGAAATTTTGTTCCGAAATAAAAATTTTCCCAAAGTATACCATAATAGAACCCCATGTCCAAAATTTTAGGAACTAAAGTTCATTTCTCAAATTTTGACGAATTTTTGAATTTCCAAAATTACTTCATTGCTTTGCAATGCGAATTCTCGATCGACCGAATTCCCGAATGAAAACACTCCCGAAAAATGTATTCCCAAATCTATTTTCCAGAATAAGATTTTTTTGAATTTATTTTTCTCAATGAAATTTTTTCCAAAACTGAAATTATCATTTTGACACAAAATATGACTTTTTCCAAACTTTTGTGAAAAGTGATGATTATCACTGGTCGACATTTTTGAACTTTTGAAATGCTGTTTGAAGCAGGGTTGTACCGAATCACGCTTTTTTTGATTCGAATCACGAATCACGAATCATCGATGTGATTCGAATAAATTACGAATCACGAATCATTTTCCTGAAAAGTGATTCGTGATTCGAAATTTTCGAATCATTTTTCGAATCATTTCATTTTTTTTACACCATGCGTTTATCTTTATCTTTATCTTGTTATTTTCTGGAGTTTTTTTTGGCAATTTTCACGTAATTTTTCTTACTTCAGATTCGCCCTCAAAAAACCTCATTTTTAATCCTTTGAAAAAAAATCGAAGGCAGAGTAAACTGTAAAATGTTGAAAATTATTGCTTTTTGAGTTTTTGTAGTAAAATCATTGGATTCTTGCTATTTTCTGGTTTTCTGGCTATCAAAGTGAAATTCTCTCTAATTTCAAGTTTTTCTCGCCAGTGTAGTTTTTTTTATTCATTGATGTCACAAAAAAAATTATCAGAAATGAAATGAAAAAAAAAAAAAATGATTCGTGAAATGACTCAAAAAATAGAAAAAGATTCGAATCACGAATCACGAATCACAGGCATGATTCGGAAAAACCACGAATCAAGAATCACTTTCAAAAAAATTATTCGAATCATGATTCGAATCAAAAATGATTCGAATCAGTACAACCCTGGTTTGAAGTTTAATGGGTGATTTTTATAGTATTTTTCACGCTGATCACGAAAAAAGCAGTGAAAAAATGCCATCGCCCAAGGATTTTTCACAATTTAAATGTTTCGTTCAATGATTTTTCTACTTTTTTTGATAACTTTTAACACTTCAAGTCGATTTTCTGAGAAAAGGAAGGGTTCTACGAAAAAAATGAATAGAGCATAAATTGTTGAACGTCAAATTTTCTGTCTGTAGAGTCCAATTCGTTTTTTCTTAGAAGGCTTAGCTTTCGAAATATTTCAGCTCAAAGTTCAAAGTTTAACTTTTTTTATAAATTAAAAATATCTCAAAAACTAAGAATCCTAAGAAAAAAACTAATTGGACTCTACAGGTAGGAAATTTTACGCTCTATAATTTATGTTCTATTCATTTTTTTCGCAGGGCCTTTTCTTTCGCCAGAAAATCGATTTTTTGTAATGAACCGCATTTTTAACATTTTCCATTTATGTACAACGATGGGAATATTAAAGGGCGACAAATCGACAATTTTTTTCAGTTAATTGATTCTGATTGGTGTTTCTGATCTAATTTTTAGTGCAGGGTTCGAATATGATTTCAGTTTTACCCCATCGCATCAGGATTTTTTATAATTGGAATTTTTTGTTGAAAATTCGTTTTACATTTTTTTATGTAAATTTTGACCATTAAAGTCGATTTTATGGCAAAAGAAAGGGTCCTACGACAAAAAATGAATAGAACATAAATATGTAGAGCGTAAAATTTTCTATCTGTAAAGCCTAATTAGTTTTTTTCTTAGGAGGCTTAGTTTTTGAGATATTTTCAATTTTTTTTAAAAAGTTGAACTTTGAACTTTGAGCTAAAATATCTTGAAAGCTAAGCCTCTTAAGTAAAAACTAATTGGACTTTACAGGTAGGAAATTTGACGCTCTACAATTTAGGTTTCATTCATTTTTTTCGTAAAACCCTTCCTTTTCTCAGAAAATCGACTTGAAGTGTCAAAAGTAATCAAAAAAAGTAGAAACCCCGTTGAAAAATCCTTGGGTGATGGAATTTTTTCACTATTTTTCTCGTGATCAGCGCGAAAAATGCTATAAAAATCACTCATTAAACTTCAAATAGCATTTTCCATGTCGACCCAACAAAAGTCCAATTTTTCAGGCTCAAAGTTCAAAATTTTTCGTTTTGAGGGAATCTCCTTCCCGGCACAGTTTTCTCCAGTTCAGGTTCAATACTTACCCTCCTGGAGGGATAGAAACAGGCTGGCGACTCGCGAATTCCAGCTTTAAATTAAACACATTGTCATAACAGAAAATAGACCCGTTAGATACGTGGTGTGGTCCATATTGATGTATTGTTCAAAGCAAAAGCTGGCAACGTTGTACCTTTATGTGTGTAAAAAAAAAAAAAATACCACCCAATTCCACAATACAAAAGCTACATATATTTTACTACAAAACAAACAGTCAAGTTTCATTGTCTTTTAAATAGCTGACCAAAAAACAGATATTTATCAATACATTTTTATATTCTACTCACAATGTGACGGCTGACTAAGATATGAGTGAATTTGGTGGTCGAAGTCGAAGTATTTTAGTTTAGTTTTCAATTTTTGCGTCGTCAATCTTCATTCACTTAGTCAATGTCAATCTCATTTTGGTTCTTTCACGTATTAGCCAGCAATAGCCATTTCGGTGTGTGAAGAATTTCGTGCTCTTAATTTATTAAATAACTCAATTTTTTTGTTCTTAGCATGGATAGGTAAGTGTATATTTGAATTTGAAATTTTGAATTTATAACATACTACGTATATAAGTAGACCGAATCGTTGTTGTACCCACTGGGGTGAGTGAGGAGCAGGGTTGGGAGGCGTAGAATTTTTTTTATTCTACGCGTAGAATGACACATGTAGAATAACTTTCTATTCTACCGTAGAATGTAGAATGCGTGAAATGAAAAAAAAACTTCAAAAATTCTGAAAATTTTACAATTATTTTGAATTTACTCACTCTCTTTTACTGGTCTTACTTGACGTTAAAAAAGTCCACCGGAAGCTGCAAAATACTGGAAATGTAGAATTATTGAAAGAAATCAATATGAGAAAAATCGTGTTTTTTTGGGCTTTTTAGATGGAAATTTTGCTCATTCTACGCATTCTACGCGTTCTACGCATTCTACATTTATTCTACGCATTTTACCTCAAATGTAGAATACAGTTTTCTACGCGTAAAGGTAAACTCCCAACCCTGCTCAATGGCAATCCGTATTCCAGCTACCAATGACGTCATAATTCACTCACACTAGCACACATACTCGCTGATTTAGTCTACCTATATACTTAGCCAAAATTCTGACATTCTGACAGGGATGCAAAGTATCATTTGCACCTCCCTCCCCCCCCCCATCACACCAGAGAAGAATTTTCCAAGCATTAAAACAATGGAAAAATGCCTTTTTTGGGAATTAAATTTCCAATTTTTTTAAAGCTTCACCCCCGCTTCGCTCGGGCAGTATTTTAGTCATTTTATTTTAAAAATTGATAATTTTTGATTAATTTTTCAGTCAAAAATCACCGATTCCTCAATGAATTCCCTGTTTGTCAGAAAAAAATAGCTGATTTTTCACTGAAAGATCAGTGAAAAATGATTAATTTGAAATTTGACCCCCCTCATTTTTTTTCAAATTCTCAGCCCCTCCCTTAATTAATTTCTGGGTGCGCCTATGACAGCCTATGAGTAGTTCATTTAGGGGAATGAAATAAAGGGTTGAAGTGAAGAGGGGCGAGACTTGGAAAAATCTAATTTTGCAATGTTTCTGTGTACGTAATTATCAAAATCGAGGGTTTTGAGGACGTAGACGTAGAGTACGACTTCGGCAATGGTTTTCTGAAAGGAATAAAGAGTTATGGGGAGATTGTTGGAAAAGTAATATTTTCATTGAGGAGGGGAAAGGGTGACAAAATGAAACCCGGAATAAATTATAATTTTTGCAATTTTTCGATTGATACCTATTAGGGTGGCTCGAAAAAAAACCATATCTTGGATTTCGACCAAATTTGGTGGAGTGTGGAGTGGTTTACTTTGAGTGGGAGACTACCCAAAAAAAATTTGAGCCCCCCAGGTGCAAGGAGAGGGGAGCAGGGGGTGCTCAAAGTGCACCTCCTTTTGAAAAAAACGCAGTTTTTTGTGTTTTTTAGAAAATCAAAATCTTGCGAGAAGCCGTCACAGCACTCAAAAGTTGCGATTTGAGTTTCTACAACGCCCAAAACCATCGCCGTCCTCCTCCGATCAAAATTCAGACTGCTACCAGGGGGTCCAAAAGTTGCAGATGGCAATATTTCAATAATATGAATTTTTCATTAAGCTGGAATGATTATTTTCATCAAGTAATTGGGCAAAAAAAAAATTTTCGATCACTGAAAGTAAATTTAAAAAAAAAATTATGAAAATTTGATGCACCAGTGCAGCCAACAGCGAATCGTAAAATTCCAAAATACAGAATTTATGCCAACTTTGAATTGATTACTTTTTCAGTTTTTCGCTTGAAAATATTATGAATTTTTTTCACTCACTAGAAGTAAATTTCGGAAATTTTTAGCAAAATTTTGTATATCAGTTTAGCCAGTTGTAAATTCTACTCTATGGAATTTACGTTTATCTCGAATTAATTTTTTTATCGTTTGAAAAATTCACAGTATTATTTTTGTTTTCAATCAGATCAATAGAAGTATGTTTTGATATCGAAGCCATTGTTGAGAAGCCAAGCTGGTAGGCTGTCAGCTCCATAAGAGAACGCTAGAAAATTGAAAAAAAAAAAACACAGAACTGGTATATTCTCTCGCAGGCATAAAAATAAATACAAGACAATTTTTTTGAAAATTTGAAGACAAATACGTTTTTGGCGAAATATTAATAAATACACAATCGATTCAACTTAAGTACATACCTCTCAACTTGTATGCGGAGAGGAACGCGAACAGCTAGGTACCACGGTTTTTTTTTTAGCGTTCGCATTCAAAGTCATGTAAAAAGTTCTAAACGCTTGTGAACTTTGCCAACACTGAGCGTAAGTAATCCATTCTCAAATCAGTGAAAGATCTTGTTCAGTTCATACGACCGCGCATCCCGATGTGAAGATATGTTTTCAAAACATACATTTTTCGATTGGGAGAAAAAATTGGTCCAATTACTTGATGAAAAAAAAAATGCATTCGAGTTCGTAATACTAGAATATCACAATTAGCTACTGGCTGCACTGACGTAAAGATTTTCAAAAAATAATTTTTAAATTTTCATTTCTGATGACAGTGATGACTGAAAACGAAATTATAAAATTAATTCGAAATTAACGTAAATTTCATAGAGTAGAATTTACAACTGGCTACACTGATATACAAAATTTTGCTAAAAATTTCCGAAATTTACTTCTAGTGAGTGAAAAAAATTCATAATATTTTCAAGCGAAAAACTGAAAAAGTAATCAATTCAAAGTTGGCATAAATTCTGTATTTTGGAATTTTACGATTCGCTGTTGGCTGCACTGGTGCATCAAATTTTCATAATTTTTTTTTTAAATTTACTTTCAGTGATCGAAAATTTTTTTTTTGCCCAATTACTTGATGAAAATAATCATTCCAGCTTAATGAAAAATTCATATTATTGAAATATTGCCATCTGCAACTTTTGGACCCCCTGGTAGCAGTCTGAATTTTGATCGGAGGAGGACGGCGATGGTTTTGGGCGTTGTAGAAACTCAAATCGCAACTTTTGAGTGCTGTGACGGCTTCTCGCAAGATTTTGATTTTTTAAAAAACACAAAAAACTGCGTTTTTTTCAAAAGGAGGTGCACTTTGAGCACCCCCTGCTCCCCTCTCCTTGCACCTGGGGGGCTCAAATTTTTTTGGGGTAGTCTCCCACTCAAAGTAAACCACTCCACCAAATTTGGTCGAAATCCAAGATATGGTTTTTTTTCGAGCCACCCTAATACCTAAGTATATGCACCAAAATGAACGTTTTCACGAGATAGAGGTATGTAGATTTCAAAATTGTTCTCTTTGTTTGGGGATGGGGAGGGGGCCTCAAAGGATAGACTTGGAATAAATTGTAATTTAGAAAATTTTTCGAGTGACAAATGTGAACAGAAGTGAAATTTTTTCGTAGGAACAAAATGGTGTGACCTACCTTTAAGTAATAATTAAGTTAAATCACACTAATAATTACCTCCTTTTTTTACATACAGATCAAACTGTACGAGTAAGGCTCCGCCATTAAACATAACTCTGATGAACTTCAAACAAATCAGTCCAATCCAATATGAGTGGATTTTTTCGAAATGTACACCTATATCAACCCTACGTGACCTGGCGACAAACAAAATTGTACGCGATTTGTGGCGCGACACTCTGATCAAAAGTCACCAAAATGGCAGTTTAATCAACGTTTTGAAAAAATCTTCATTATATGATCTTTGTTTTGACGTAAAACGACTCGAAGTTGAAATTTCTCTGAAAAATGAAGCATGTGAAAAACATCGTTCTCAAAATCAACAATTGTCTATATCGTCGAAAATTCAAACCATCATTCAACGTCGTTATCTCGCTTTACAGTTGAACACCATAGAATGGTTTGAGTATCACTTTCTTCTGTTTTGTGACTTTTTTGAGGGCTATTTTCCTGATTATTTGTACATTTTCGATCGTTTTGACGAATTGGTGTATGACGATTACGATGACATTGATTATGAAGAAACCGCCAAGAAGATGATGAACTGTGCTAAATTTAGTGCATTAGATAAATTCATTATAGCTTGTCAGTATTGTTTTGAAGATATAATCTCTCAGCAATGGCCGTCAGTATCTCAGTATGTTAAACCCAGTCATCGTTTTATTTTTGCGACAGGGTTGATACCATTTTGGATAAGCCGAATGGAGAAACGAAACATCGCTGAGTGGTATTCGTTCATTGACAACAGATCGTCGATGAATTGGGCTTTTCCTTTGTTGAATCTAAGATTTAAAACACTTATTATCATCATGGTATTTATTTCTCGGGATATACCGGCACCCTATTTTTTAAGTACTGAAGGACAAGAAAAACGAATTCCATTTATAAAAATAAAAACAAGGCAGACTAGGGTACTTGCGAGGTATATGCTTTCAGAATTTGGCCAAGATGTTTTTGATGTTTTGATACGTTTCTGTGGCCGGTTGATGATATGGTACATCAATAATGAAGAAATTTGGCAATTTGCCATTCCAATTTGGTTACGCATCAGAAACGAAATTAGCAGGAAATGTTTTGTGGAAATGTTTGATTTCTATTATTCGGTAAAAACGGGCCACACTGCGTTTAAAATTCACCCTCGTAAGTTAATAGAAAGCTATCAGTGCGATGAAATAACCGAAGAGTTTTTGGAAACTACAGCCCGACAAATACGTTGCGAAATATGGTACAGTGCTTCCAAGGAGTTGAGAGAAGCCGCTTTAGATTATTTTAGAGAACGTCATGCTTTATATATGTTGGATTTCTTGTATCGATAGGTAAACCTTTTGGTATGCTCTACCCTTCTTATCAGTGAAAAATTTAGAATCAAGATAATCATTGAGCATTATTGAATAAAATATTCTGAAAATTTAATATGTGCTTTGAAACAACATTATCTTTGGAGGACTTTTGAGACATTTTCAAAAATTTTCTACCATCTTTGAAAAAAATACATTTTTGGAAAAAGTTGAGGCAAACAACAAAAATTTTCGTCCAATTTTTTTTGAAAATTCTTTTTTCCTGAAAATTGAACGAATATTTTGAAAATATCTGAAAAGTCCTCCAAAGATAATGTTGTTTCACATAAATTAAATTTTCAGAATATTTTATTATTTTTATTCAATGATAGGTACTCATAATACGACTCTATCAATGTAACCAACTCCTGAGGTATCATTCGAGCTATTTTGATAGTGCGCATGCGTGTGGACTTGATATTTTTCTCCTCGTTGTGATTCTAAGTTCTATTAATTACTACTTGTTAATTTTATACGTAATTTTACATTACTTTGTAATATTAAATGAATTTTTATTTTAATGTTAATTTAACTTACGAGGGACCCTCACCAACTGTCCGACGCCGATCTACCTGAGGGATTGGCTATGTACAGGTTTTCAAGGGGCAACGTACAAACTGTGCTTGAAATATCTGAAACGGAGCTGGTTTGTAAGATACAGTGTTGCCAACATTGAAAAATTATTAAAATTGAAAATTGAAAATTTTTATATTCAATTATAATTGAAAACTAATATATGGATAGGGTAGGGGGTGGCGTGGAGAGTAAAATTTGTGGTATGCATATTTTGCCTAACTCGAAATTTGAAGGGGCAATCGACTTTCAAAAACAATTATTTTGGCAAATAATTTTTGTTCAACTTTTTTCAATTCTGCCCCTTCAAGTGTCGAGTTAGGCAAAATATGCATACCACAAATTTTACTCTCCACACCACCCCCTACCCTAGGCATATATTAGTTTTCAATTATAATTGAATACAAAAATTTTCAATTTTCAATTTTAATAATTTTTCAATGTTGGCAACACTGTATCTTACAAACCAGCTCCGTTTCAGATATTTCAAGCACAGTTTGTACGTTGCCCCTTGAAAACCTGTACATAGGCAATCCCTCAGGTGGATCGGCGTCGGACAGTTGGTGAGGGTCCCTCGTTAGATGAATTTTGAATCAAAAATTTTTCATCTTGTTGTGAATCCAATCAACAGCTAAATGGTATCTGCTAGGTAAATGTTATTTTAAAAATAATTTGGTCGAAAAATTTTAATTTTTATTCAAGAGATTTATTTTTTTTCTATTTGAGGAGCTTGGTATCAAAGTGAGACAAGCGCCAGTGACACTCTACGACAAAATGGACCTTATGTGTCAGAAATTTTTTTCTATTTCTTGTTCTCCAACTGTTGGAGAACAAAATCTGTTAAGAAAATTAGAAAAAATTTTCTGACACATAAGGTCCATTTTGTTGTAGAGTGTCACTGGCGCTTGTCTCACTTTGATACCAAGCTCCTCATTTAATCAATGGGATAAAAATTAAAATTTTTCGACCTAATTATTTTCAACATGATAACAATATGTGAATGTGATTTAACTAATTAATTAAAATTAAATTAATGAACGAATTAATAAATTCATTTTCTTATTAATTAAAATTAATTTTGCCGTTGCAGTTAGCCTTAGCACCTAGCAGTTGATTGGTTGGATTCACAATGAGATTGAAAAATTTCGATCCCTAATCCATCTAAATTAATATTAAAATAAAAATTCATTTAATATTACAAAGTAATGTAAAATTACGTATAAAATTATCAAGTAGTAATTAATAGAACTTAGAATCACAACGAGAAAAAAAATATGAAGTCCACACGCATGCGCACTATCAAAATAGCTCGAATGATACTTCGGGAGTTGGTTACATTGATAGAGTCGTCTCATAATGATGTATTGATGTGTATGAACTTCCAATCAGGGCTGGTGGAACAGAACGTCGTTTTGTTCTGTTCTGTTCAGGAACGAATCCTTAAACAAATTGTTTTGTTCTGTTCTGGTTTTGTTCCAGTTGTTTTGTTCTGTTTTGTTCTGTTCTGTTCTGTTCTGGTCTTTTTTGTTATGTTCTGTTCTGTTCTGTTCTGTTCAATTTTTTAAAAATTGATAAATTGATGTCCAAGTGAGAAAATGTGGTTTTCTGGTATGTTAGGCTTGGACTCATGGGGAGGAGCAGAGATGTAAAAATACGGTATTTTATTTTTTCGGTATTATACGGCGGTATTATACGTATAATACCGTATAATACGGTATTTTAATGGTAATTTATTCCAACTCAAACTCCCACTCCAACCCTATTTTCCCACTGTGCGCATGCGCAGAGCAAATGAGCGCATAATAATGGGGTAAAATACCGAAAATTACAAAATTATCATTAAAAATGTCTCAAACCACTGTTGTCGGGCGTTCGCATTCTGAACGCCCGTTTGTTCAGAACGGGCATAGTTTTTACTATTTTTGAACGGAACGTGAACGAACGCAAAAATTAGTGATTGAACGAGGAATGAACGGCGTTCAAAAAAAATGAACGCCGTTCATAAACTGAACGCCGTTCTCAGAATTTTTCATTCATTTTGTGAATCATTGTTTGCAGTTTGCATGATAATTTGATCCAGAAAATTATGGATAGATAATTTTGAAGCAGATTTGGACTCCCATTGATTTTTTTCATCAAAATTCAAAATTGATCAAAAAGATTCCATATTTTTTTAAAAAAAAAAGCAATGAACGGACGAACTCTGAACGCTGAACGCGAACGATGAACGAACACTTCCATTTTTTGAAAAAAATTGAACGGAACGCGAACAAACGCTAAAAAATTCCTCTGAATGATGAACAAACGGCGTTCAAAAAAAAGGTGAACGCGACAACACTGTCTCAAACTTACATAAAATGTTTAATTTTTCGAAATTTCTTCGAGCACACACTGATTTTTAAGCGATTTTGATCAAAATTTAATAAAATATGTATTATACGGTATAATACGGTATTTTATTTTTGTATAATACGGTATTATACACGTATTATACAGCTGTATTATACGTGAATAAAATACCTTACATCTCTGGGGAGGAGGGAAAGGGGGAATTTCCAAATCCTCAAAAAAGCTTGAAAATTCTGAAAAATTATAAATTCACGAACAGAAAAAAATTATATTGTTCTGTTCTGAACAGAACAAAACAATATTTTTCATACGTTCTGTTCTGTTCTGTTCTCGTTTATTTGTTCAGAACATTATTTTGTTCTGTTCTGGTTATTGTTCCGCGAAAACAGAAATTTTAGTGTTTTTATTTGTTCATACTGTTCTGTTCTGTTCTGTTCCACCAGCCCTGCTTCCAATTACTAATATGTACAGCCGTAATTTGTTGAAAACAATTTTTCTAAATACCTATTGATAAGTTTTTTACTTTTAGTTCGATACTTTTAAGAAGGTACCTAATACCTATTATATTGTTAATATTAATCAAAATCGTCTTAATAATAAATGCGTTGTCTTTATCTAATTTTATGCAGGTACCTACCGTATTCTTTTTTTTAAATTAATCATTTTGAATTAGTTTGCTTAGAAGTTAATGTACCTAGAATAGATATCTATTATTTTACTTTTTGATTTTAAATAATTTTTTTTGTTGTGAAGTTGGAATTGTGTTTTCAGTTAGTTTGCTATCCCGTCAGACTTATTGATCCCCCCCCCCCCATTGAGATTTTTTTCAAGTACCTACCTATCAATTTTTTTGGTAACAGTTATCAACCACAAAAATGAACAAATCAAAAGAGCAAGGTTGCTCCTAATTATTTT
>JAVBJF010000473.1:5000-244840 GCA_033439095.1 Pseudococcus viburni | reverse complement strand
CATTTCCTCTGGGTTTTTTTCAGCATCACATCGCGACCAAAGACATCGTGATATTCTTATCTCATCACTTCTGATTGAAAAGTATATTTCCCCAAAAAAAAAGATTTCAAATGAATTCTGTAAAAAGAAAAGAATCCAAATTACCCCCCCCCCCCCCTTCGAGTGTTGGCGAGAGCATTTTTTTTTAATTCATAATTTTATGGACAAATACATGCATTTTAATATCAATTATTTTGTACATCAGGATGAACAATAATGGCAAATGAAAAAATCAGTCAAGAGAAGCAATAATTTGGCCCAAGTGAAGCGAGGATAAAATTTTTTGAAATTTTTTTTTCAATTTTAAAAAAAATCAAAAGTGACTTGGGGAAAAGTGACCAATGAAAAAAGTGACGAAGTAAGATGCCTGCGTGATTGAATAATCTTGATGAATGATCTAACCATCTAGGTTGGAATTTTCATAACTCAACTTATTTGCTCTGAATACCGAACTAAAATTTATAAAACAACAATTTTTAGTCTTGATTTATTTGAAAATGAAAAAAAAAAACATCAAAAAGTGCAACTGTCAAATTTTTCAAGTGATACCTAAGTAGAAATTGAAAATTTTTCAAGTGCGAGAACCACAAATTACCCCTCTTCCCTCTCTCCTATGGTATTCCCCTGTCCGAATGAACAGTCAGAAGAAATGAAAATATTAGCCCAATATTACACAAATGTTCTTCCAAAATAATCAACTTTTTCTTTACGAAATTTGAAAAATCTTGAATCAAAATAAAGCTATTGGTGATTTTTTTTCAACTCTCGATCAGAAAACAACCTGTATTCATGTACCCTGTACCAGCTTTGTAATACATCAACTCTCGTCCATTTTATACATTTTTTCAATTCTTATCATCGCTGATAAAACTCCCAACAATCGATTCGTTATCGATAAAAATTCGTCATCCTTGCCTCACGCATCATCACAACCTATTCAGCACAATATTCAATTAAACACCACTAATTACTGATCAGTCATCACGTATGAAACACATATCTTTGCCTTACCGTGTGTTAAAGCAATCGCAATCAACACCGCAAACAAATCAGTATCTACACAGTATCAATTAATCCATTCGACTATTTCAAGGGTAACCGCTCCACGCAACTCCATCGTACTCTGCACATTGCAATTCGAGTAGGAAAAAATTTCAAACACCCTGTAGCGTCAAAAACCCGTGCTTTTTATAGAAACTGAACTTGTAGGCGAATAAACGCCAAGTACCCATAAGCTGGGTCGTTTAACCATGTACGATTTCTCAAACTATTCGTTTCTGATTCCTTATCAATACTTATTATAATGACGCATAAACGAGGAAACATTTTGAACGACGATACGGAGGAGAAAGAAAATAATAATAATACTTGACTCATAGTCGTAGATTATTCATACAATGATCTCATTATCGGCACAACGGAGTAAATGAAAAATATTCGACGCGTTTCTCAACTTAATAAGTTACTTATCGTGCGATATTATAAAATATTTTCGAAACATAGTCGCGAATTGCCCAAATGGAAGAATTCGTCGAGTAATTAACCTTGAACTACGAAATAACGCTGCATAAAAAGGCATATTTCCCTCGATACTGGTTGAATATCCTTAATCGAAATAACGCCTGTAGTCTGGCTGGGCTGGGATCGCTTCGAAATATGCACGTAGAGCAAAACTGCGCACATATTTCACCTATTTAACGATTTAGAACCTCACCTAGGACCAAATAATATTAATATTTTAAAAGCATTATGAATTTATACGACATAATAGCAATAGCTGGTTGAAAATTGGACCAGTCGCTGTCGCATGTGTGCTCACGTTAATTAGAACCGCGTATTAATGATACCGCAGCATCTAAAAATACTCGTCGTATCAAATACGTTTATTTTGTGCTTTAGAAACAAATAAAATTAAAAAGTTTAACCTACTTTTGTTAAAATATTATAATAAATCATTCGAAAGAAAAAAAAATCATCGTTGATGGGCGTTGAAATTGGATTAACTTAGCTAGATTCGTGACTGAGTGAAGTATTTCGCTGGAAAAAAATGAGTCAAAAAAATTCTTCAAAAATACTTCATACGCAAGTCTAGCCGTATTAAATTCGATTCGTGTATACAGTAGAAATACTTCCTTCTACTTCTTCATCATCAGTATATCGTAAAAACCTTGAAAAAAAATACGAAATAACCTGCCTGGCAACTACACCGCGCGAATTGATCAGAACGAAAAAAATCATACGAGGTATTAATAGAATGATTTGATTTAAATGAAATTACGATAATAATTCATAACGGAGATGAAATTTTATTGGGTGAAAATTTCTCGTACGTAAATTGAATTCAATTTGGTTTTTGGGATTTTTGAATTCTGGATTCAATTCGACCTTCTCTCCGGATTATTTTACATACTTTGGCGATGAATAATCCGCAATTTTATCAAAATTTAATCGAACATATCACAAGGTTGGGTGATTTTCTGATTCTTATGTTTCCACATATCGAAATTTTACACGAACGAATGAGGCCAAATTGTACCGCATGTAGTGAAAAATATCACCCAACTCGATTTATAATTCAGTGTTGAACTGCCATCTTCTAAATTCATGTAAATCGCATTCAACGTTCTATGTACTTACACTTACTGTATGTTTGAAATTGATAAAATCCGCTATTTACTCGACTTGAATTGAATAGGTACGAAAATACGCGATTAATGGAAAAATTCAGGGGTTCTTAATAAATGATGTGATTTTAGAGCGAAATTAAAGGAAAAAATCAAGATATGTTGAGAACCCTTTGGAGATGTATTTCGAAGTAATTTAATCTAATGTTTTATTAACTTTTCAACTTTTAAGAAAGCACTTTTCCTGGCCTGTTTTTTGAAATTATCGGTTATTTGTTTAATATAAAATTTTGTACGTTACAAACTAGGTCAAAACTTCTCTTGGCGAATTTTCGACGAAAAAATAACGTTTAATTTCTTTTCCCCTCTCCCCCGCCAAAAAAATTAAAATACACCAACTTTATTCAAGATGGTTGAGTTGGTAAGTTGAGTTCATGGATGAGAAATTTTTTAGATTGCACCCTCCTCCTCCTCCTCGCATCATCCTACAACAAAACTTTGAATGAACCTGAAGTAATTATATCACAAATATAAACATTCGAAGTTTTTTAAATACAAAATATCATAAAATAAGGAGCAGAAAAAAATTTCATCGAAAAAAAAATCATCAAGTGTTAATTATTTCTCACTTATCACATTCATTAGAAAACTGTCAAAAATTACACAGGTGCGCGATAAAAATCTTGAAAAAAATTTAACAGGTTGTACGGCTGGCATTTTTTACGCTTACCTATATTACTAGAAAAATGAGACAAAATTACGCAACTTTTTTTTTGCAAAACGAACTTTCTATGGAAAAAATTCACATATTCTTCATAATTTTTAGCACAAGAAAAACGATATTAATAGGAACAAAATTGTTGATCATAAAACACTAAAAAGTAGATCTGAGTCATTCCACCGACTCAGAACAACTCGCAGGAAGATTTAAAACATAAAAATGTAGTACTTGAAAAGAATAACTGAAAATCTACTTTGCAGTAGAGTCGACTTTTTGGGCGCAAATAAGGAGCATGAAATTTCTGATATCCACGTAAAACAATTTTTTTCGAGAAAGCTTCATTTTCGAAATACTTAAAGAGTCAAGATGAGAGATCTGAGTTGAATTTTCCAACTATTGGTGAAAATATCTCAAAAACTTCAAGTCTCGTGAAAAAAACTCATCGATCTATAAAAAAAGAATATTTCATACCTTTCAATTTAATTTCTGTTCATTTTTTCGTAGAATGCTTGGTTTGTTCAAAAATCGGCTTTTTGTGTCATAACAATAAAGTATCAAAAATTGTAAAAAAAATACATGTAAGGTATTTTGTGAATATGTATCCAAATGCATACAAGGTGTCCAAGTAAAATGTCCGGATTTAAAAGCAGAATTTTTGCAATATCTTCGCCGAAATTGTTCACTCCCTTCAAAAAATTCGTTCTTCCAAAAAAAAATAATAATAATAATATTATTGATTTTTAGAAGTTCTGCTGAAATTCTTGAAAAATTTTTACCAACAAAACAAACGAGATAAATAATTTGACATTTGTTTAATCATTCTGAGAAAATATCAAAAACATGATTTTTTCAAAATAAAAATTGCAAGGTTCTTTCTGGAATTTTTTCATTTGCAGCGTCATTAGGTAGGTTAATTGCAGGACTTATTTGTACGTTTTATTAAACACCCTGGCATTTTGCTTCAAGGCAATATTGTGGTATGTCAGAATCCTATGGTAACGCTGTTCGATTAATCCAAAAATGGTCGAAACAGGACGAGAATCATTGGGAATTATCCCATTTTCAGGTATGTATACTTAGTTCCAAAAAATTGCCATTTTTACTAATTGTTTATAAAATTCCTACTCTCTAAATTTGAATCAGTCAAAAATGTAAAAGATAAATTGATATAAATTGATAATCAGCCAAATTCCACTGATTCCCCTGTTAATCAGTGACATTTTACTGCCAATCAGTGAAAAATTACCTATTCAATCAGTGAATTTTCATTATTGAATCAGTAAAAATTAATTGACTGATTTCAACAGTGACTCAATTCTGTCTTTTTAAATCAGTCAATTTTGACTGATTCAAATTTAGAGAGTATACATTCAATTTGAATTTTACAGTTTGCAGAGAATCTTTTCACAAAATCGACCCAGAAACAATTGGAATTGTATGAACAGGGACTAAAATCTCGAATACAACTAGGAGCACTGGAACTTTCCCATTCTCCAGTACCTTTTTTCAAAAAATGGTCATTTTCACCAATTGTGCATTAGAATTCAAATATGAATTTTACAGTTTGCATAGAAAAACTTTTCAAAAAATAAATGAATATGTTTCAAAATTTTTTCTTCGATTTAATCAAAAAAACAGATATTTTCACTTTCTTTTTTGATTTTTTTCCAAATTTCAGTTGCTAAGCCATTTTAAAAATTTTCAGAAAAATAATTTCACATAAAAAATAATCTTACATAAATTTGAACATTATTTTTTCATGATAGGTATAAAAAAATCATTTATAACAAATAATTATCTCTGTAACTTTTTATTATTAGGCCTGGTAAAATGGTATTGAATTTTTAGTCCCCCAACAAGTCTCAGATCTTGGTCTCGCCTTTATGGATTGAACCTTTACATAGGAACGTGTCCTTATGATTATCAATATTATAGTTTTTCCTTTCATAAAATTTGATAAACATATAATTGTGAAGAACTTTAGTACATTTTTTAAAGCCTAAATCAATCTTCAATTCCTTAAAAAACATAAAGTCAAATCCTATACAAAAACACAAACGCGTCAAAAGACCCCCCCCCACCCCCCCCACCACCACCAAAAAAATCGTCAACTCACATTTTATAGCTTCTATCACGAAATTCGTTATCATGGTGTCTACCGATTCTTCAAAATCAAATTTCGCGATTTTTTCGCGACCTTTTCCTAAGGTATCTAGAATCTACCTCTCAATTCGACCCCCCCCCCCCCCCCAAAAAAAAAAAAAACCAAAGAGATCAAATTTATTGCAGAAAAAATTTCATACACGGAAGAAAATATGTCTTCAATTTTAAAAAAAGACTTTTCACCAAAATTTTCTAAAATTGAGTTATTTTATGGTGAAAAAGAGAAATAGTTACTGCCCGACTGCCCGAGCGAAGCGAGGGTGAAAATTTTCACGAAAAATCATGTTAGAACGGATAGAATTGTTATATGTTGACTCTAAAACTGAGAAATAAATTCATGGGAAGTCTGAAAAATTAGGCGAAATTTTTTCGAAAAATCAATTTAAAAAACAGCAAAAAAGAGGCATATTTCCAAATGATTTCTCTTTCTAAATTTTTAAAACATTTCTTAGAAAATTCCAAAATTCTCCATTTTTTTTAGATTTTCTTGAGAATACACACAATATTCCCTTTGAAATTCCCAATCGTGATCGCTACTCAGTCTCCCATAACATATTTTTCCGTGTCAAAATATTCAATTGTCTGAAATAGAAGGGAAGAAGGTTTTTAATTTAAAGGATTTCAAAATTTATGAGCCCGAGCGAAGCGAGGGCGAAAATTTTTAGAAAAAATATTTAAAAAAGTGAAATTTCTTCACTTTTTCTGTCTTGTAAAAGACAGAAAAAAACTGAAGTAATTTCGGAAAAATTCGCGACTTTTGATGAATTTTGGGTCAATTTCGCGACTTTTTCGCGACTTCAGCGACCTAAATCAAAATTCGCGACTTTTTCGCGACTTTCGCGATCGGTAGACACCCTGGTTATAAACAATCAAAAACACAAAACAGAACAAACAGCATATCTAACAAAATCTCGAAACCTAAAAGCAGGACCTTCAGAAATACTTTTTCACAACACTAATAAATATTTACCTTGCCCCCCCCCCGCCCAATACACACACAAAATCTATTGAGAAAACAATCTTCGAAAAATAACACAATTATTCGCGATTTTTAAAAAAATGATTGTATTCAAGTAAGTGCAGTCTTGAAAAATATGAGGAAGAACAAAATCAATTCTTATCATCCAAAAACTCTTTCTATACATGTTTAATTTTTGCAAGCGTTTGTTAGGGTTCCACATTTGAAAAAAAAGCAAAACTTTCGCAGGATCTGTAGGACCTTTCAGCCGAAAGCAGGACTTCGCAGGACCGGCAGGACTTGTTAAATATGCTGACAAATTATTCCACTAACTTTGAAAAATTAAGCCTTCTTTCAATTTAAATCCATCTCCAATACCTCAAAACCCACCACGACCAAACTCACCAACTCGCACAATTCAGTACGACTAAAAACACTAGGCGAAAAATTCACGTGCAGCCAACTTTGAGAATACATAAAACACAAAGTGAACCTCTTTAAGGTTATGAAAAAAGTGTTATTTTCAAGTTTAATTGTTATGTTTTCATATACGAGTACACTTTTCGATTACGCTGCGAAAGACGAGGAGGTCGACTCGAGTGTTTAATGATTACACAACACGTTTCTTCAAAGAGAAGCAGCGAGTTTTCAGTCGAAAACTTTGAAAAGTTCTCGATAATATTTTTCTTCGGCTAAGTATACGTAGCACACAAAAAAACCGTTTTTCCTGGTAAATTTATACTATCTTGTTTACGGCAAAGTATCGAGCAAAGATAAAAGTTAGACCTTTCGGTTCGATTGTTTTCACGCTACTTTTATACATTCGACAACTTCCTTATTTGATTCAGAGCTTTTGAAGTTATCGTGTGCGAATGAACGTGGGCGTATTTCATTTTCGCAAATGATGCGGGCATTTTTTTTCTCGTACGTGGAAATGAAACACCGACAGTTTTTTTTTCAGTTTGAAGTAATTACGATTAAATTTACCTCGTACGTGACAATTTTTTTCAGCTCGGTTTAATAACCGGTAAGTAGCGTGTTGATGAGATATCGATCAATGTAGCGTTTTTATTCCATTGGTATCGATGTGGTGGGCATCACGCGAGATACCGTTAGAATTTTTTTTGATTTAGTAGATAGTCCTTTTCGAGGAAAAAAGAAGAGGATTTCAGTTGGATATTTTTTTCGTTGGTTTTTCAATACCTACTGTTTAATAATTTATCATTTCGGACATCCAGCTCGGATATATTTTTGGAAAAGCGATAAAATTGAAAAAAAATGAGCCCTGGTTGAAAATATATGGAAGGGAGAAAACCTCGAGTATATCGAAATTCGAATCATGGTCGAGAAGTCGCAGCATTAAATATAATTATCTAGATTGCACGAAAGAAGCCATCGGTTTTAGACGAAGTGAAAAAGTCTATAGATTGGAAGAGGATCGAAACACACGTCGAATTACGTACTCGCACAAACTCGTGATAAGGATCTGTTTCTCTATTGTAGCGAGAAATAAGAGGGAAACATGGCGTATTTCGGGACGTGATTGAAATTTTAAGTTTTCCAAGATACGCCAGCGCCATGCCGATGCCGCAGCCATTGTCTGCGACGATATCTCGCTGTACAATACAATGCTGCAGTTTGACGAACAGCGAAAAAAATTCGCTGAGTTGGCACAGACAGAGGCTCGGTGAACTCGACGTGACGTTTCAATATCGATCACAAATCTAGCATAAAATTTGATTGCCTGCGCGTTTGTAGCGAGCAAAAGGTGGCTCGCTGAGTAGAAATTACCTCCGGTCACGATAGCTTTTTTCCTCGCTTTCTCGTATAAATGAGTTTGTTTTCGATGGGTTTTTAGTTCTGGATGGGAACTTTACAATTGGGTGGATTTTTCTTCCACGGTGGCCGTTACGAAAGGCTATTAATTGCCACGAATGGTTAATTGGGCCGGATTCTTGCGCTTAAGAGTTCGATTCACGAGTCGAAAGATTAACGCGGACCGCAGGTAACGCGAGAATCGGGAAACGAATTATTCGCCTGAATAAAGGGTAAATTGGGCGCGTACCTTTGGAAACTCTTCGTAATTCGATTTCGAATTTAGTCCTACCTTTCAACCTTATCTGCTTACTTAGTAAAGGTAAAGGTTGAACGTGGCAGCGGAATTGCGTGTCTGTTGGTTGCTGATTTTTCTACGAGTAGGTATACCGTAAAGTGGCGTAGATTGAGGATTCGACGGGCGGTTACAGAGACGATTATTTTTTTAATTTTTGTTTGTTTTCGGAATTAAGCAATGTGTTTATTCTTCTTCTTCTCACCTATCGATAGCTTTCGGCTGGAAAATGAGGTCAAAAAAACGCCAACTGTTTGGTAACATGTGTTTTTGCATATACGCCATCGATATTTGTGATTAACGATTACGTTAAGTACTTTTTTGATCTCGTAGTTGTGTGAAAATTAGGTCAACTTGAACGGAAAGGTGACATGAAAATGAGTTTAAATGACAGCAACGAAAATCGGTTAAATTTTCGACGAAAATTTTAATACAGTGCAGTGAAACGAAACGATGGTTATCTGATCTAAGTATACAAATAAGATTGAAAATCGCCCGATCATGGATTTACCAATAACCAACGCCTTATAATTTTTTTTTAAATTATACGAATGTTGTACTGAAAAAAATTGAATAATTTTCTTCAATTTTTAATCTTGACAATTTATTACTCCGATCATCGTTTAAATGTCCTTAAGATCAAACTTTGGTCAATAAGTGGTAAAAAATGTTTGCATTAAATTTTCACTAGAAAAATACTTCAAAAATAGTTCTGAAAAAATTTTAATTGAAATAATCTTGATTTATAGATATTATTATTATTTTAATCCACAAAAATGATTAGTGGTTGGGGAAGGGGAAACAGTGAGAAGTTCCCACCAATGATTTTTGCGTAAAAATATCCATATTAAAATCATTCCAATAGAAATTTTTCTTAAAATAAATTTTAAGATATTTCTCCTGACAATTTTAGAAATAGGCATGCGAAAAAATGCTCTTTTGCTGCTATTTTGAGTTAATTTTTTAAAACTTTTTTTAGTGACATTTTCAAAAAAAAATTGAATAAACGACAAACGTTGTCAGATTTAAAAATGATTGAAAAATACTTAGTATAGGACAAAGTGTTTAACAAAATTTCCGAATCGAAAACCAGGACTGTTCGATAATTTTTGCGAGGCCCGACGAGATATTTCTATTCCCTCTCCTCCACCCTGATCGTAAAATTGAAATAATCTTGATTTTTGTAGGATAAAAAATTGACAAAAAAAACAGGGACTAGGAGTCAGCCAAAAAGGACTCCTGACTCCACTACGACTCCGGATTCAATCTATGACCTTGACTCTCGACTCCGCTTGACTCCGGAGTCAATTTATGACCTTGACTCCTGACTCCGACTTGACTCCCTGATTCCGATTTTGGACTAGGGAATAGAAATCAGCCGAAAAGTTGACTTCTGACTCCACCTAACTCCCAGAGTCAAGAGGAAAAGTTGACTCCTGACTCCACCTCGACTCCGGGAGTCACTTTCAGACCTCGACTCCTGACCCCACCTTGACTCCGGCGTCACTTTTAGACCTCGACTCTTGACTCCATCTTGACTCCGGAGTTAAACTCACAGTCTGACTCCTGACTCCACCTTGACTCCGGAGTCAATTTCAGACCCTGACTCCTGACTCCTGTTTGACTCCGGAGTCAATTTCAGATCTTGATTCCTGACTCCGGCTCGACTCCGGAGTCAAGCTGGAATCGGAGTCAATTCGGAGTCAATCCGACTCCGGAATCCACTCCTATTCCCTGCAAAAAAATAAACGAGATGAAAAATTCCAAGTTGAATTAATAATTATTTGAAAAAAATGCAGGATTTTTGAACCAAATCAGTACAGTAGGTAGCTATATAGGTACTATTACATGACATGAGTTTTATGCTTCCTTCATCGGTTTAATTTCTCCATACTCAAGTACCAAAAAAAAGAACAAAACTGTGAAATTATTCATTTTACGATTACTGTGCTGCAATTTTGACTGTTTTTCAGTGTTTTTTGATAAATTTCAGTGATTTAGAAATGAGAGAGTAGAGATTCGTATTCACTGAAAACAGCAAAAATTTACGCCGAATAATTTAGAAAAAAAAACTAATCAATTACTACAAAAAAAATCAGAACAATTTTATTACAAAATAATGGGTGTTTTTTTTAATTTAGTGAAAATTCCATTCTCTTTATTTGTTTTTTTCAATTTAACACTGCAATCTGTTCACTTTGAGAAGGGATCGTCCAAAAGTGTCGAAATTCTCGCTGCCGACCAACAATATTTATTTTCACTAGATTTTTATTCTGAACTCAAGATACTTCCACACTAGATAACAATTATCTACATATTTTTATAAAATGAAGATTTTGAATAATAGTGAACATGGATGCACTCGATTTTGTATTTTTCGTGTTTGGTAAATTCTCTCATGCAAAATAAAATTTTTAAATTAGAGTAAGGAATACTAAGATGATCACTAGTGAGGAAGTAGCTTTAATTTCGGTAGGAAAATTTATCGGAAATTAATACAACTGATTGGCAAAGATAAATTTGACGCTTTAGGAGAATCCCTTCTCAAAGTGAAAAGAATATAGTAATACTCATCGATTGCAATTAATTATTTTTTGTAATACCTATTTGCTCAGAGATAAAATCTCAAAATGTCTCCTTCTACCCCCTCCCCCCATCACAACCTCTGAGTGTAATACGACGTTTTTAGTTCAATAAGTATTTTTCATTCATTGTAGGTGGAAATTGAAATTTGTAAAATAAATTAAGAAAAGCTCAAAAATTATATTAAAAAAGTCAAAAAAAAACTTAAAATTGAAAAAATTTCGATTTTTTTGAAAATTTGTTCTCGGGGCTTATCTTCTTGCTTCGAGTAATGTTTAAAAAGTTTAAGGGAAGGCCCGGACAAAATTCAAATGGAAATCCTGTTAAAATTTTGCTATTTGATGCTGAGATTTTGTCAAAAATATTGGTAGAAGATCTGAAGAATTCTTCTGGAAAACATGGATAAGTCAGGGAAAATTATTTCTGAAAAAAATGGACAAGTTGTTATTATGGAGGGAGAACTGCCCTCTGTTCGATCCAATTCTGCTTTTGGTAACGACAAAATAACTGAATTTTTTTAGAAAATTCAATTGGTAGGTAAGTATTCTTAACAAAATTATTGAATTCTTTTAGTTTTTAGTGTTATGGTTTCGTTAGATACGTTTCAATTTCTTGTATTATTTTCAAATTACAAGAATGAAAATTCGTAATAATGCTCTCAAAATTTTTTCGGACTGAAAATTTTCAATTTTTTCACAATTTTTGCTTGCCTTCCTCTTCAAATGAAATATGTATCTGCTTCAAATCGATAAACCCCACACAAGTTTCCGCAAATTTTCCATAAGTAATCAAATGGAAGAAGAGTTTTTTTTTCAACGCTTTAGTCATCACAATTTGAATTTTCAACACTACGAAATCTATGAATGTTTCTTTCAACAACTATCTACATAGGAAAGACATCTCTCTTCCACCAGTCCGAATAATCGCATTTCTATCTATAAATCGTCTAATTAAAAAAAAAATTATTTACCATCGTCATCGTACCAATAAACCGATAAAATATCTCGCTGAAAATACCAAAATAATGGCAAATCGGATGGAAAGGGATTCCCTGCTATAGAAATTTCGTATTCATCGGTACTCGTTATCGCGCATTACCGACGTATTTTCGCTTTTATCAGTAACTCGAAACCCACCGCACCGATGATACTAAAATATCGCAGTAATTCAACACAAACGAGAATTATTTTTCAATTGCTTTTACTGGCGAAACGAAAAGCGAAATTTTAAACAGTGGGATTTTTATATGGATAATGGAAAAGAACGGTTCGGGAGGAGGAAACTGGCGTCGGTACGTTACTTTTAGTTTTACATAATTCAACCTATCGTATTACCCAAGTCATCGAATCTTTCTCGAGTCGATATCAAGACCAACAAGCGTCGCTGAGCGCCGAGACTAAGTACATAATATTTATATAAAGCGAACGACGCGGCGTAATGGCATTTTAATGCACACACTCGGTGCTAATTTTACAACAAGAATTTGTATCGTGATACGTATACGTCATAACAAACGTATCGCGTTGCAAAATCGTTCCCAACCAATGAACTGGTTTGGTTGGTGGGGCTGGTAGACAGGAAAATGAAATCGATTTGTAATCTTCGTCTTGACACTAGCTCCTAAATAATATTGCCGCGAATGGGATTTCGACGATTCAAGTCCAAATTTATTTCAAGTTCAACTTTTTTCAACTCTAAATTTTTTCAATTTCTTTAATTCTGAATTTTTTTCAAAAGTGTGTCTAATTTTAAAAATTTTTCATCGGTGAAATTTTTCTCAATAATTCAAATTTTCTCCAAATTTTTTCAACTTCGATTTAAATTTTTTTTTGATTTCGTGTTTTTATTACTTTTTCAAATTTCTTCAAATTTCTCATTGATCGAATCGGAAGAAATTTTGAAAAATTTGAAGTCGGAATTGCTTTGAAACATTTGAAGTGGGAGACAAATTTTAACAAAAATTCAGGCATCAGACAGGGATTTTGGGAAAAAATAGTGACTTTAGTGACTTATTTTTCGAAAAAACTGACCAATTTTTCAATTTTTTTCTCATAAATAAATACATCACACCTATTTTTTTCATAACTCAAACTGTATTTCTCTCTGCGATAGTGATGAAAAAACTTTTTTCCCTGAAAATTTTTTCTATTAATAAATCTTTACTTGAAACTACGAGTTAAAGAAATCAATCAACAAGGCAGGTGAACTAATAAGTAGATAAAAATATATATAATAAGACCTTTTTTTTGGAAATATCAGTATTTTTTCAATTTTATGCTAGAGCGGTAGGCCGTTTGAACGGAAAAAGTGACCAATAATGACCTTTTGGCAAAAAAATTGATTTTTAGTGACCAAACTTAAAAATAGGGGACACTAAAAAAGGTAACTCAGTTTAATGCCTGAAAATTCGAAAATTATTGGAAAAAATGTGAAAAATTTGAAGTTGAAAAAATTTTAAAACTAAAAATTTTTCAATTCAATTTTCTCAAAAAATTTTCAACTTGGAATTTAAAAAAAAAATTAACTTCATATTTTACAAAATGCAACCTGTGCAGAGAAAAAGTAGCTAAAGTCGGAATTTTCAAAAATGAGTTGTTTAGCTTAAATAATAAAGGAGACCATAAGGAACATATTAAGACCTTGATGAGCATCTAAAATTGAATTTTCGCCGAAATAGAGACATTTGAAGTTGGAAAATTCTTGAATACCAAAAAACAAAATTCTGAAAAAAACGCGTTCAAAGTTTTTACTCCTGTTTTTTATGTATCGATCATCAAAAAGCTGCCAAAATTACTTTCTTATACTAAAATTTCAAATTTGTTTCCGACGCCGAAAACATACCTTAGGAGAAGTTGAAAATGAAAAATTCACCATTACGATGCGTTTATTTTGAAAACAAAATTCTTTACAAAAATAAATCCTGTTTTGCGTGCACATCAATTATCAAAAAAGCTGCCAAAACTACTTTTTACTAAAATTTCACGAATAATTCGTTTCTGATGTCGAAAATTACTCACGGAGAGAGAAAAATGAAAAAATTTACTATTTCAGTGCGTTTAATTTTGAAAAAAAAAACTGCATTAAGTACAAAAAGAAATCTGGATACCTATTATTTATTATTAAGTAAATTACAAAAAGTCTCACTTATTTTGAATGAAAGAAAAAAGTTTTTGAAATTTTTGAAGTTTTTTACGTTTAGAGTGACGAGTCTACAAAAAGGTGACACATTTCATGGACTGCATTTTGCAATGCACATTGCACATCAATTTTTTCAACGTTCCGACTTTAGGTACCTTTTCTTCAGTCGGTCTGAACGTCATTTAGACGTGCTCTAATAGATTATTCGAAGTGAAACTTTGATAACAGATGCGTAAAGGTCTGAATTGCTTGAAAATGCAAAAAAAAAAATTGAAAAAATTGCCCACTTTTCGTTTTTTGGCTTCAACTCAAAATTCAGTTTTCCGACTTCAGATACCCTGTCCCTGCACGGGTCACAAATGTTTTTTGATTCAATAATTGAAAGAATTAAAATATATATATAAAATGAAAAAAAATTGAAAAAATGTTGAGAAAATCAAATTTGTAAAAAATTTTAACGATGGAAAATTTTTAAAATTGGATACAATTTCGAAAAAAAAATTGAAATTGAAGGAATTGAAAAAATTTAGAGTTGCAAAAGTTGAACTTGAAATAAATTATGGACTTGGGAATCCCATTCGTGGCAAAATTATTTAAGAGCTAGCGACTTGGCTCGAGCGAATAGGTTTCATCTCGCGATAATTTTCAAGTCAGGTGGAATAAAAGAAGTGAGGTGCGTATGCAGTCTTATCAGTATGCAGAATTGTAAATAAAGACGGGTTATTTTGTATTTAAACGTTTCCGTCGTACGTATAATATCATCTGCTATTTTAGAAGTGGCCTCGTCGCGACGTCATGTACAAAATCACGTAATCGTATTGGCAATCGATTAGAAATCATTCGCAGAACGTCGGCGATTCACCAGGTCGCAGGTCTTCGACGTTCGATCAATCTAGGCATCCGATGAATTCAACCTGTGCAGACTACGAGTCGACTCTACGATGATGGATTAATTAATGGCGCGATTTAACCGCGATTCGGTTAATTATTCAGCTATGGAATGCTATTATAGACCTGCTAATGATAAATGGATTCCGTTAAAGGTAAACGGAAGTCAAAGAATTGTGCATGTTCTGGTTTATGTATAGTATACGATTTTAGCCTGATATACCCATAGACTGCCATGTATTGTTTCAAATTATTTGGTGTATAGGTTTAAAATGTATATGCGATACGATTGTTATGTATAATATGAAACTCGAATCCATATATTACGATGTCCATCGCATCGATTTGTGGCGTTGATTATGGTGAAAATAAACTGTTTAGAAATCGTGCATAGGTATATTCGTAAACGAACGAGGGACGAGCGAACGAAAAAAATTCATCGCGTGCTTAACAGTTATTTAACAAATTATGTAGTAGAGCCTTGCGTTACGTCGCGTCGCCCCGTCCGCACCGTATCGTACCAAATAATATGGTAAATTAAAGGCCGAATTTACGTCCATTTTGTATACGTAACGTAGGTAATGTCGGTTAAAGGCGAAGTGTGGCGTATTCTCGGCACCAGTTGATAGCGTTGAATTTTCATTCGTTATATCATATTGCGGTATAATTTCAGTAACTTGAACTACATTTATGTCGAGTACTCGATGGATTTTGGGACGATTGGTGGTGGTTAGTTTCGTCCAGTGACGTCAGAAAGACTGCCCTCGTTTAGCTCAGGGTGTATGAATTTTCGTGAGGAAAGCAATTTGTGGAAAGGATAGATTTCCTGGTTGATAGAATGACCTGCCCAAAGGTAGTGGGAAGTTTGAAGTTTTCTATTTGAATTTGTTGAATTTCGCTCGTTAAAATGATAAGGATTTGATAATGGAAGAGTGTAGGGTTAGTCCAATCAGATTAGAAAAAAAGTCACAAGTGTACCATATCCTGAGAAAATTCTAGTCTGATTTTTTCTCGTGTTTTCAATTCATAATGGTCCACTAAGCGACATATTAAAATTTCCATCCCAAGGAGCGTCCGGAACCCACAGGAGAGGAGTAATATTCTGGCTGAAAACCGGTTCTCGTAAATACCTTCTCAAATAAACTGTACAAGTAATTTTCAATAGAAAAGTTCTATTTTTTTCAAGAATCCCCATTTCCTTGCTTAAAAATTAAGAGCGAAAAAGGTTTATTTTTTCAAACATTTACAATATTTGCATAGTGTCCAGCTGTCCATTGGATCCAAGAAATGAAAATTCGTGCTATTATTTCTGGATTTTTCTTGCTATTTTCATACTATTTTTCTGGGTTAAAATTTGCCAAAAAAGAACCCCTATTTTATTTTTAGATTAGAAAATTCAAAGAAAGAAGGAAATGTTGATACCTCTTGCTTTTTGCAGTAAAATCATTACTATTTTTGCCATTTTCTGTTTTTCTTTTGTTTTTCTCAATAATCGAAACCATGAAGGTGAAGCTATTTAAAATTTTGCTAGTGAAATGTAATTTTTTTACACACTTGTAGGACATTTCAAAAAAATTCACCACAAAAATTTTAGCCCTTAAAGTAAGCTATGAGCGAGATTACATATTGAGGATACGAAAAATTATTTTGGTTTCATCCGGATTCAAAATTTCATGACGGCTCTGAGGAGAGGAAGGCAAACTAAAAATTTTTGAAACTTTTCATGTTTGGGGTCAAAAATTGAGTTTTTTGATACCCCGAATACGATTTTGAGATTGTTTTATTCGAAAACGCAAATGGAGCTGTTAAAGGCAGAAGCAAAATTCAAAATTTTCATTCGCATCACTTTCCTTCAAAATCGAATGGTGGCTCGGTAGGAGAAAAAAAACTCAAAACTATTGTGATCATTTTTGGAATTAATTGCCAAACTGCATTTTGAGTTCACGTTTGGAAGTTTTCGTTTTCTGTTCAAATTATTTAATGCCAAAAAAACTCATTTTTGACTGCACCAATGAAGATTTTCAATATTTTGAATTTTTCCCAACCTTCCTCCTCCTCCTTCTCCACCTTTTCCTCCGAGCCACTATTGGACTCTGAATCCGAATGAAGTGAAAATTTTTTCGTATCTCGAATGATTTTTAGCATCTCGTTTCAAATTACTGTTTTTTTTTTAATGTACAACCTCGATTATTATTAATCATAGGGGCTGAAATTTTTGCTGCAAGTGTGTGCAAAAAAATTACATTTCACTGGTAAAATTCTAGGTATCTTTAGCTTCACAGTTTCGATTATTTCACAAAATACTGTAAATGTATGAAAAATATGCAGTTTTCACCCGTAATCTTTGGCCAAAGAAGTGAGGAGGTTTGATTATTCAGCCATTTTTCAATTTTGAGATATATTTGAGAAGATATTGAAAAACTGGTTTTCACCAGGGTGTTTGCTATATTTCAGAAATGATTTTCCCTGACTATTCTAGGTTTTCCAGACCTTTTAAATATGATATGTATTAGTAAACCAAGAGGGAGGGGGAGGGTAATTTTTCACGTGATGTACTTACATCCCGAAATTTTGCATCGGTAAGAATGATATAAAATTCATAGGGGGGGGGGGATCACCTACAGAAAAAATTTCCAAAAAAAATAAAAAACTAAGTATTTCAACGCAAAATTAAGTTTTGAAAAATGAAATAAATTATGCCAGGGTGTCTACCAAATCAAGCGAATGAAAATTCGGATTATTCCATCCTGAAAATTCAAAAATTTTAGCATATTTTATCCCCCCCTCCCCTCCTCCTCAAAAAATAATGAAAAACACATGCCTCAAATTTATAAATTCACGCAATCCCTTGAACTTTTTTAGTTTGTACCAATAAATAAAAAAGTAAATGAGGAGATGAAATATAAATCATTTTATGGAAACATATAAACGTGTTGAGCCCGAGCAAAGCGAGGGCAAAATTTTTTGCGAAAAAAGATCTTCAAAAGATGAAAATTCACCACTTTTCCCTCATACATCTTTTCCAAAGCATGGCCACTAATTTCGAATTTTGTTCCATTCCCTCCCCTTTCTTTTCAACATCGTGGTCAAGGGCATCATGTCATTCCTTTCTCATCACAGCTCATTAAAAAGTATTTTCAAAACTTGGGATTTTAGATAAATTTTGTAGAAAGAAAGGGTGTAATTTACCCTGAGTGTAGCGAGGGAAATTTTTTTTTAATAATTCATGATTTAATGGGCAAAAGACATGCATTTTGAATATCAATTTTATTGTACATTACGGGTATCAAAAAATTATGAATAAAAAAATCAGGTAAAAGATATAATAATTTGGCCCGAGCGAAGCAAGGGCAAAATTTTTTGAAAAATTTATAATAAAATAAGCAAAAAAACACTTTTCTAAATGATTTATCCTTTTTTTTGGATTTTCGAAAAATTCCAGAGAAAATTACAAAATTCCTGGACTTTTCCCCGTTTTCCCGAGAATGGACACCCTGTTTTCAGTCAGCATTTACTCCTCTTCTGTGGGTTTCGGACGCTCTTTAGGGTGGACATTTTAGTATGTTGTTTAGTAGACCATTAGTCCATTATGAATAAAAAACGCGAAAAAAATATCAGGCTAGAATTTTTTCGGGGTTCCATTCCAAAATGACTGGAATAGGTTGAAAATTTTTAATTGGGAAAAATTGAGATTTATAAATCTTGAGACTGTTCATTAACTCGTCCCACCAATCCATTAATGGCGAATTTTCGACATCTTTGCTGTCATCGACTATTCGATTTTCACAGTTTTTTTTGCGAGGAAAATGATACGTATTCTTTTCTATAAAAAATGTTTAATTCTTTTTCAAAAATCATTAGGTAACTATATTTTATTATTTGAAAAATACAATAAAACCAACGATTTTTAACATCTGAATAATAAGTATTTTTTTCAAGGAAAGCAATTCAGAAATTTTACACATTTTGTAAGTAAAATTTTGTGGTTTTAAAATTTTTTCCAGGCGATGGAATGAAAATCCCAAAACGATTCAAACATTCCAAATTTCGCACTACTGAAGTCAAAAAATAATAAAACATTTCCCATTCGAACAATTTCAATCAGAAAAATTATGACCGACCATAATTTCAATTTTCCAACATTTAAAATAAAATATTTCAAGAAAGAAAATTATCAGCAACAAGCATAACATAAAATGGTTTTTTGATGCCGGTTTTCCAAGTGAAATTTCCCAAAATTCAGTCGAAAATTTCTTATTCCTCGCCCCTCCGCCTCTCTCCTCCCAGCAATGAGAACTGGTTTGAAATTAGCCACCGACAATCAACCTTCTCCTCATTTCATGGAAAATTCGCCATCGAAAGAAAAGAATAACCTGTTATTTTCATTCGTGCCATTTCGACAAACCAAACAAAATCAGCATATTTCTCCGCCATTACAAATTCGCGAAAAATAACAATTGTTGGAATTTAAACAGAAAAAAAAAACGAAGAAACCCCAACGAAGAAAATTTGTACAGAGATATTTTTTACTCCGCAAAATTTTTTCAACGAGATTGCATTAATCTGCAGATAAACAACCAGTTTACATACGATAAGCGTGAAATTATTACACGTATGACTGCTTAATCGCCTCTTTTCGTCTTTTCCTTCCAATTTCATTAACTAAACATTACGCAATCCAAGGAGAAATTTTAATAGCTCTTGCTAATCTTAAGGTCAATCAACTTACTAAATTGTACGACAAACGCCCTTTGGAACTGGCGAGGAAAAGAGAAAATTTACTCCACATTCGAATTTCCGGAACAAAATTGAGAAAAATCAGATCGAGACCTTGACTGACATTCGAAGAAACTATTTCGATATAAAAAATCGATGGAAGCTCAGATGGGAAATAATTTCGAGACGATGTAAATTTGATCATCTGCTTATCTTCATGGAAGTCGGTTAGATAAGGCCGCTGTCCGATTTATAAATAACTGCTAAAACAATGCTCTCCGATAGCTATTGCAGTGCTGGCAAACGACTGCGGCATCGTTAACGAAGACTGCGACGATTCGTAAATCGCAAGGCAAACATACCGCATTGCTATCGCGATAAAGAAAAACGCGTACGAAAACGTAATCGAAACGAGAGCTAGAGTTTCGCAAATAATTAACCGAACTCTTCGACGACAGTGTAGCGAGAACACGCTTACCAATTAAATTCAATTCGAGAATTGCAAATTGTGAACTTAAAATAATTTACGACCGTCATTTATACACACATAAGCCGGCCAATTAATGAATTACCAGCGAAAAATACTTGCCCAGATACCATAGCGTATACAAAAGGGCCAGGCATAAACCACCGTAGCTTCAGAGAGGCCCCAACTTCCCAAAAAAAACCTGACGTGGAATATTCGCGTATCCCGAGACACAAATTAATGGCTGACTGTACTCGTACGTGGTGATAAATTCGCTCTGGTACGAGATACTCGTATACGCACAAGTATCAACTATAACAATTCGCTCGCCTACATTAATCAAAATTAACTTAAAATGGCCCAGGCAATAATCTAACAATACCATAGAAAATTATTAACCGCGAGTGGACGAAAATGATAAATTATAAATTACCGTTAAAAGCCCAGTACACAACGAGCCTTGGCCAGCCGAGCCCAACCGACGTACCATAAGCTCTACGACTTTAATACAAAAAGGATAAGACTCTAAAATCCTGCACAGTATGGCAAAAATATAATAAAAAGGATTCGTACACGCCCATACTTCATCAAGTCGACTTCATAATCATCAAAAATTTTCAACTTAATGGCGCCCGCCGTCCATTACTTTAAACTTTTCTCCCTCCTTATCGTGTCCCACCGCTCTTCTCCTCTGGCCAGTGTTACCATCTTATTATGAAAATTATATCGAACGATTTTTCGTCGTTTTACGTAATTTTTTGCCATTTTTTGGTAAAAGAACCGGACGAAGTAGGCCATAAAGAAAATGAAAAAATTTTAAACGTTTTTGCTTTCTCACCGGTACGATGGCGATGTTTTCACGTTATCTACGTCGATGTACTTTTTTAATGGAATTTTTGTGTAAAAATTGATTCGACGAAGTCGACGACCTTTTCAACAATTACGCCTTCTTCCGCGTGACGTGATTCGATTCGTAGTATAAAAAAGGTTCGCATTTTATAATATTTTCTTTTCGTTTTTTACTATAAATGAAAAGAATTTTTGTGTCTTTTTCTTCAAAGAAATTCCACCAGGCGACGAATTTTTCCTCTTTTGAGCGAATGAAAATACATAAACACGAAAACGTAAAGATTTTAACGATTCGGCGAAAGCTCTCGAGAAAAAAATCCTCTGATAAATTGCGTACGAAAATTCGACTCGCGAAGATAAAATTTACGTACCCCTTCCCTCGTCGTTCCAATAAACATCAAAAACATTTTCAAAGACGTTTTCTGGCCATATTTTCCTTTTTCCGGCGTGGTGTTTTTCCATTTTATTACACGAAGTGGTATACCCAAATGTTCGAGTAAGAGGACGAGGAATTCTGACAATTTTCAAACATTTCGACGGGTTCGGGGATCAATGTTTGGTATATTCGACTCTAGTGTAAATAAACGACCAGCCAATGAATTATTTATTTGAAAAATGAACGCCTGTTTTCACATATTGTTTCGAGATATTTTTCTCGGCAAATCATACGCTCGAATAAAATAAAACCCTCGTGTTTCGAGACCGGCAAGAAAGAAAAACGAATTTTAATGAGATTGGGGATGCCGTAGAATTTTTAAGGCCTTGATTTTTTATTTCGGGGAAAATTTTATTCGAATTAAGATATTTTGAGTGATGGGTGGAAAATAAGATAGGATTGGGAATGGCTAAATTGTACATCGATAATCCAAAAAATGACGTTGGAAAAAGTAAATCTATACGAAGGTGATGACTATTTCGATAACTATTTTGTCCATCGCCTAGTATATTACGACAATTTATCTGTCACGCCGGATATTTCTACGATTTGTGTGCTGAACCGAAAAATGTGCCGTCACACCGGATGTTACCACGATGACGTCTTCATTTTTCATTTTATGACTGAAAAAATGTACCAAATTTTTTCAAATCCAACAAACTGTTTTAAAGTTGGAAAAAATATGTACAAATTTTCTTTCAAATTGGACAAATTTCGTCAAAAAATACCCATGAACCGTGGTATCTGCTTGCAAAGTAGAAATGGTCGTTTTTTGTATCATTTTGGTTAGAAAAATACACTGAAACCCGATATTTATGCTAAAATATCAGATATTGGGATGAAATATCAAATTTTATTCTATAATTTACTCACTAAATTTTCAGAGAAACTTCAATAGCTTGAACTTTGGAACTTACCTGCAACAAAAAAGAAAAAGAAAAAATAAGTAATCAGAATGATTTAAAGAATTATAAATTATCTGTACATTAGTGTCTAAATATGCTAAGAAAAAATATGGGAAATTTAGGACTCTCGAGTCCCAAAATTGTGAAAAAATTACACAAGTTTTGTTACAAACCAAAACTTTTTAGATGAATCGTGTATCTAATGCTTTAAAGATTTTCCTTAAATTTAAGGGGTTAAAGTCAGAAATAAGGTATTTTCAACCTTTAATTTTTAAAATCATTAAGCAATTTCAAAAATAATGGATCTAATTATCAAATTCGACATTTTTCTTTAGTATTTTTCAATTGTGAAATACCAGAAATGCCGAATACATACATTTCAACCTTCTTTTTGCAAAATTCTAACCAATCGGTACAATGACTTTCGTTGGAATTTTGAAGATTTGGAGAAATTTTCGCGAATTGATACTTAATGACATCTGCTAAAATATCGAAAAATTACAGAAAAACTGAACAAGTATCAATTTAAAAAAAAAAATGAAATTCGATTAGGCATATTTACGTTTTATTAGACTTGAGACAATTTTTCAACATTTTTTCAGAATTCATAGCAATTTTGAAAATTGGAAAAGAAAAAAAAACATAAAGATCTGATATTCAACAAAAATTCATAACTGAAAAAAATTAGATATCTTGAAATTTTAATTTAAAAAATTATTTTTAAAACATATGTGACCCGTGCAGGGAAAAGGTACCTAAAGTCGGATTTTTCAAAAATGAGTTTTTTGGCTTAAATGATAGGGGCGACTATGCGGAACATTTTAAGACCTGGATGAGCATCCTAAGTCAATTTTTCGGTGAGATAGAGACATTTGAAAATTAGAAAAAATCATGACTTTCAAAAAAAAAATAATCGAAAAAACACGTTTAAAGCTGCGTAGAGGTCTGAACTACCTAAAAAAGCGAAAAAAAAATTTTTGAAAAAAATTGCCCATTTTTCATATTTTTGTCTCTAACTCAAAATTATGTTTTCCGACTTTAGGTACCCTGTCCCTGCACGGGTCACATATTCATGATTTTAAAGTTTTTGCTCTAGAGCAAATTTTGAGCGATTTTCTTTCAAAATTGATAAATAATAATTTTAATGGATTGAAATAATGTTTTCATAAAAAATTTCTCCAATTTTTTATGTTCAACAAAATATTGTTATACGATATCAGATCGAGTGTTTTAAAAAGAGATTCACTATTTCGGCATTCCCTCTAAATATCTGATACTTTACCATAAAGCCACTTGACGTGAAAAAATTTTCCATCAACAAGTCAAACTAGAATTTTTTGAGCTTTTTTCAAGAGTTTTTTTAGGATTAAAAATTTCTAATCGGCCCCAGCGTTTTGTTAAAATTGCACTAAGTCCAAAAAATTGAAAAAATGCTGTTGAAGACAAAAATTTTTAATTTTTAGCATCCCTTCTGGCCATGAAGTCGATTTTACTTCTTCTCTGCAAAATATTGAGTAAACTTCCATCTTTTTTTTCTCAAAAAAGGAACTTCTTCAAAAAAAACTCTTTGATTGAACTATATCAGCTCAATAGGGCATTCACGCATGTACGGATTGCATACCCTCTGCCGAACAGTTTGGTGCATTATGATTATCACTAATTTTTGATTTTTTCTAAATAACTTGAAAAAGAAGCAATTTTGGATCTTTTCCATAATAACTTATTTGGAAGAGGATGAAATAAGCTTTCGATTGATATAATTACTTTTTGATTTCATGCAACTTTAAATTTTCGTTAACTTTGATGAAAAATTTTCCATCAAAATTTACGAAAACATATTTCCATTCTAAAAGATCGACGAAGATAAATTTTCATTTCTTGGAATTAATATAATTGAAAACGGCTGTAACTTCCTCTATAGACTTCCTAAAAATCAAAATCTGATCACTGAATTTTAACACAAAAAAGTAAACTTTTAGATGAATTTTTCGTTTTTTACGTTGTAATTTTTACAATAGGGTAGTTTCATCCCTCTCCCCCTCAATGAAGAAACCCAAAAGAATCAGAATTTTTTATGAAAAAAAAAACAAATGAAATTCTAATTTCAGGCATCTAGCGAAATTTTTGAAGAAAAAAGTAACTTTCAGTAACTTTTTTTGGCCAAAAAGTGACCAAAAAGTGACCAAAAAGTGACCAAAAGTAACCAAAAATTCAATTTTTTCGGGGGGGAACATTTTTTACCGTTTTCTGAGGGAGAGCAATTTTTTTGTAGTTATCTGCAAACATTTCAAAGATAAATCAACTGAAAAGACGTGAATAATAATTTCATTTAATAAATTCCTTCGTCAAAACAACAAACAAACTAGCAGAAATCAATTTTTTATTTTTTATTGAAGAATTTTGAAAAATAGCTATTTCTACGCGAAAATTTGAATTTTTGCCTGGAAGTGCGAAGAAAAAGTGACTTTTGAGGGGGAAAAAGTAACCAAAGTGACCTTTTAGACGTGAAACGTAACCAAAAGTGACTGAAGTCGAAAAGTAACAAAAACCTTAAAAAAAGTGACCCGCTAGGATGCCTGTAAATTTCAACAATATTTTTTCGAAGTTCGATAAAAAAAACAAAATTATTTAATGCCTCAATCGATTATATCAGTGACTATACTTTATAATATGCAGGTATTCAAACTTCAAAGGTTCACCTTTTCCATCCATTTTTCCTCAGACAATAATTCCTCATTTCAAAAATAAATGTTAATTTTGAAAAAAAAAAAAAGGAGTCGAAATACATACTTACAGCAACTAATCGAAAATCACTATTATGTCTCACATTTACTTTTAAGCTGGGTTTATACTCACCGTAACAGGCCGTAATTTTATTTAACAGAAAAGTAAAAACTACATAGTGTTACGGAGTAGTTTATACTGGCCGTAAAACGTTACGGTCTGTTACAGAATATTTTCTACAGCGTCTTACGGAAAAGTAAAAATTATTCTACTTTTCTTACAGACAGTTACGGACAGTTACGGTGAGTATAAACCCAGCTTTAGAGCCAACGACATAGATCTTGAACTAATCAACCCCTCCTCTCCTCTCCCCTCCCCTCATCCTCAAAATATTATTCAAATTTTATGCACTTCATTTCTGAAAAAACGTGAATATTTTCAAATTATTTTAGAAATTTTCTGTAATTACATTGTAGAATAATTTCTGAACTTGAGCTATCCTTTGAAACACGGGGGAAAAAATGAAAATATTTTCGGATACTTCGTGAGGTGAAAATTTGAATTTTATGCATATTCGAGAAAATCAATTTTCTTCATAGATAATTTTTTCTGGTCGGATATTTGAACCAAGGCACAAATAAATCAATTTTAAAATTAACAACGATTCTACTGGAGGTTAGAACAAAAACTCAAGTTCACCCATTCCACCTTCTCAATTCAAAATTAGAAACTGAAATTTTCCTCTCATCTTGAAATTTTTAATAATTAGCTGCCTATCCCCCCTCATCACTTGGTAAATCTTTCGCATAAAAAATTCCATTTTCTTCACAGAATTAATTTCTTTTTCATTTCTCAACAAATTGAAATAATTTCAACCACAGTCTCGAACCAGCAACGAAATATACCTCACTTTTGGGATAATTCTTCCAAAACCTCGAACAAGCTTACGACTTGTCAAAAGTTAGTACAAAGGTTCCATTTCATTTCAACATTCAGTCTCCGAGTCGATTCAAAACTTAATAAATCAATTTAAAATTTTCCAACGTTTTCCATATTTGTTCGAATGAAAGAGAGAGAAAAAACACCGAGCACAAGCGTAAAGCCCACCGAGGTAATTCCATTTCGAAAATTAAATTTTTCGTCGACTCGTGGAACATTTACGATCCCGTTTGTGACATTCGAGTTCGACGACGATGCCGATATACGAACACTTCATTTCAAACTCACCGAAAAGTCAACTTTTTAAACTCGGCGGTATATAAAGAACGAAAGGCACCGTACATCATCACCATTATCTTTGAAAACGTCCCAATTCGGAGCGACGAATGGAGAAAGCCCACTTGGACGCGGTTATCAAACCAAAAATAATTTCACACCTTGATCCTTCTCTAAAACATTCGTCGGTTGCCAAAATTACCTATTTGACTTTCGTACGTTTACTCGGTTCTGATAAAGATCACAAATCAAACAACACCGTATAAAGATTAAGCGCCGATATTCTACGAAGCCTTTATCGTTCTATTTTTTTCGGAAATATATAAATTACTCGATTTCTCAGAACGATAGTATTTGAAAAATATTAAACTCATTGAAAAAAATTTTTTAGCCGGGACTCGGTACGAAAAAACTGGCACATCGTCAAAATTCTTTCGATCGCATACCATCGCGGAACATTAATTCAATATTGGAATACTCGAGCGGTGCGCCACGCCGCCTATAATTTTGGTAATTCGGCATTCTTCGCACCCTTCGCGCTTCGCTCGAGTCATCGACACAATTAAAAAAGTGATTAACCCCGTCGCGAAAATTCCAAATCAAAATTTCGTCCATTGTTCGTAATTTAATAAAAGTTCAAGAGTTCGGTGACCGGAAAACGATCGTTTAGCTGGCATATCCGCAACCTTAACACATATAACGACACCTTTGTAATAAAAACTCGGTCGTTACGTAATCCCCGATGCCGGAAAAGGCGTAACGTATCGTCGATTTACTATATTTTTCAGCCTTCGGCTTTGATTTTCCCAATAATATCCACGTACGGTGTCCGAATGCGTAAAACAAAATCCTATCCGAAGCTCTGGCGTTTGAAATTGGCTTCTGGTGCAGTATTAACGTTAATACTCGTACAGCACGATTTTTTTTTCTATGACCCTTTTAATTATCTATAATGTTGGTCACTTCGTAAATGGTTTTTTTTACAGCTTTAAACACGCTGTCAAAAATGGAAAAAAATTACACCGACTAACGCGACTCTAAATTACGAAAATGTGTTTTTCGTTTGTCGTCATTGCACCATTTAATAAGGAAATTCGCCATTTAAAAGCGATATGATATTTTCTCGTATAAATGTTGTAATTTCACACCGAACGAACCCTTCGATTCATCATTGGCGTTCGATTCTCCGCATACATTCTCGTTTTAATGGTACAAGAAACGCGTAATCGAGCGAATAGCGACTCGACCGCGTCATAATAACGCGTCAAAATATTTACAAGACAGTTTGATAGCGTTTTACTGTCACCGTCTGTTGTGATTAATTCGAAAAAAATACACTATTCGGTCTAAGCCGCAGATAAATACAAATTTGCTAATACGAAAAAGCTAAAAGGTTCGATCGATTAATCGATTCAGCTCGAGCGAATCCTTCATATTCGATGACAGTTCTCTCTTTCTTCCTCCAAAGTATAACAGCAGTTGTTATAAATTACCCTCGCGTAGGTACAATTCGGCTTTCTCCGTTTTCAAAAGATTCTTCCTAATCGAATTACCGTCGGGAGTTCCCTTCTGCCGCACAAATGGTAACGTAAATGTATGCTTTTAACGTTCGTTGATGACATTTCGTCTAATAATTCGTATATACCTATACTGGGTATAATTCATCAAACCCTTTTTTGCCAAACATTCGACGGTGGAAAAATACTATCTCATGGTGTACGGAAAATGGAGTATTTTTAACCAACCATTGATAGGAAGAAAGTCAAAAGGCTATAAAGTTCAACTTATATACGAGTATTGATCGTGGGTACGATTTTTAAAAATAAATGTACCATGAAGGAGTGTTTTCTAAATATGGATAGATGGCTGGTTCCCTTTAACCTTAGGAAGATCTGAGTAAATATTTTTTCCATTTTTTGAAGGTAATAAATAATAATTTATCAGAGTTGAATAAATGTACTCTGAGAGGTAATTTTTTGATGATTGAATATATTTTGAGTGCAACTGATGGAGAGGAGGGAGGGTTATAATACTTCATACATTTCGATTGTATATAAATTTTGAATGATTATAACAAATCGTCAATTTTTAAAACATTTTTTCGATATTTTGGGAGCTCTTAAAAGTAAGAATTGACAAATTCACTTTTTATGGTAAAAATTAGTGCTAAAAAAAACCTCTTCAATTCGCCAGCTCTGATTACAACGAAACTTCAACACACCTCCCCCCCCCCCCCACCAGCCAAATTTTCGACAGCTTGAATTGATTTTTCAATTTTTAGCAAAAATCACTCTCTCGCAGAGAGCTCCAAAATGACTGTAAATTTTATAATTAGGCTGTGGTGAGGGAAAGAGAAGTCTATAAACAGAATAAATACATGATGTCTGTCTACTCTCTCAATTATAAATCAGTGAATATTACCAAAAATCACTGAGAAACAGTCAGAATTGCAGCACAGGAGAAAATCAGTGAATTTCACTGATTTTTCCTGTGCTGCAATTCTGACTGTTTATCAGTGATTTTTCACTGATTCGGAATGAGAGAGTACTGGATCTGAAAAATGAAAATTCTTGCTATTTTCTGGGTTTTTATTGCAATTTCCATGCAATTTTTCTTACTTTAAATTTGCCCAAAAAAGAACCTTCCTTTTTATCCTTCCACTAAAAAATTCAAGAAAAGAAAAAATTGTTGAAAATTCTTGTTTTGTGCAGTGAAATCAATAAAATTCTCGCCATGTGCTAGTTTTCTTGCAACTTAAGGCGAAATTCTTGCTTTTTTCTTGTTTTTCTTGCCAGTAGACTTTGTGTGTGGGTAGTTGTACAGAATTTCGTCTTGATTTGACAATTGGGCTGGAATTTGCTGAGATTGTAAGTTATTTGATTAGAAACAAAGACCAAAGTCTAATTTTCATCTTCCCAGCTGTTTTCTATACTTTTTTTTTTCTAATAGGAATTGAATACAGTTTTAAAAATTAAAAATTATGGTCGTCACTATTTTTCAAAAATGATTTTTCTTAACTTTCCCAGATTTTCCAGATCAATTGCAAAAGTGAAAGTTTTATTTTAATCAGAATTCAGCATCGGCTAAGTGATGGGAAGAGAAGAATTGACAACAGGTAAAATCATTGAATCATACAATTGTTTGAAGATAAATTTTTTTACACTTCATAAAAACGTTAAAACGGGCAGACCCATTAAGACCTAGGAAAGTAAGGACGAAAATTCGCAGAAAAAAGCGTTCAAAAATTTTTAATTCTATTATTACATCAATATTTCAGTTTCCGTCACCTCAGCATCAAAATTTGAAAAATAGGTGTTTTTTTCAACAAGAAAACAAAATCCATTTTCAATAGTTCGTTTGAAAAGAACATAATTTCAAAAAAAAAGTCATAAGTAAAACAAATGTTGAATTTAAAAAAAAAATCGTTAAAACTTGAAAAATTCAATTGGGCCGTTTAATTGACTGTGCGGGGTTTTTACATAGTACGAATTTTCAAAAATCAAAGTTTCATTGAAAACTGAAATCGGAGGGTTGAAGAGATTCCTTTGCAAGTACAGAATTGAAATTTAGATTGAACGTTTTTACTGCAAGAATACCTCAGTGTGTTTTTAAAGGGACGATTTTAGACAGCCCTAGAAAAAGTATCAAAAGCTCATTTTTCAAATCAAAGAATTATTTTATGCAAGTTCTTGAATTGTTCTTTTTCAAAAAATAATTCAACAGTGTGAAGTAGATAAGGTAAAAAATACAAAAAATGAAAAAAAAAGTAAAAACCTCAAAACACAGCAGGACACGATTTCAATTACACAACCAAATTCCTGAACAACAGAAATTTTTCGAAAATCATCTCAATTTTAGTCGATTGTTTGCGTTATGTAGAATTCGAATAATTTTACTCACTTTCCCCCTCACCTCACTTCCTCTACTCAAGAGCAATTTCTGTGCTCTACAACATTTTTGTCATAGTTCCAAGTTATTCAGACTCCATGAAATGGAAATATTTGGAAGAAAACTCGACATTTAAAACTAATGGAATTTGAACCCCTTCTCACGAGTTTCTACTTTACCACTCTCTCATTCTGAATCAGTGAAAAGTCATTGATAGTCAGAATTGCAGCACAGGAAAACATTAGCAAAATTCGCTGATTTTTCAAAAATTTTCACCGATTTTTCAGCAAGTTTCATATATTTTACTGACTTTTTAGTGAAATTTCACTGATTTTCCAGTGATTTTCCTCACTGAGTTGTTTTCAGTAAAAAAATTACACTGATTTTCTCCTGTGCTGCAATTCTGACTGTTTCTCACTGATTTTCGATAATTTTCACTGATTTAGCAAGCCATTTTTTGACCAAAACGCATTTTAAACCAACGTCTTTAATGAATTACGAACGTACACGATTTTAAAATTCTGTTTAGAGTCTCGAAATTTTTTTATTAACAATACAAAAATACGAACTTCGTGTTTCAGATTTTAGATGGAGTTTTCTCAAATCGTCTAACAATGTTTGATCTTTAGATTTATTTCCTAAAATCCGAAAAAAATTTATAAGCGAGAAAAATTCAAAATATTTAATCTGTAAAGTTTTAGTTTATGATTTCTAATTTTATGGCATGTACTTGATCTGAAAAATGAAATTCTGGCTGTTTTCTGTATTTTTATTGCTTTAAATTTGCCCAAAAAAGACAAACTTCTCTATCATACTTTGATTAAAAAAATTCAAGGAAAAAAAGTTGTCAATTCTGGCTTTTTACAGTAAAATCATTGAAATTCTCGCTATATTTTAGTGTTCTTGTTATGAAGGTAAAATTTCTACTATTTTCTGGTTTTCTTGTTTTTCTTGCCAGTAGACAATTCACAATTCCAAAATCTAAAATAATTTGAACAATTGGTCAACTTGTGTTCATTTCGACAAAATTTTACAACCTTTTCACCATCTCTTTATCCCTCGAACAAGAGTCAAGTCTCTTCTGATACTAATTTTATAAGATTTATAACAATTCAATTCAATAATTCAATTCAAAAACAAAGAAATTGAAAAACAATTTTAAATTTAAAAAATCCTAAATTTTCTTGTTCCTCTACATACTCTTTCATTTTGAATCAGAGAAAAGTCACTGATAAACAGTCAGAATTGCAGCACAGGAAAAATCAGTTAAAATCACTGGTTTTCAGAAAATTTTCACAGATTTTTCAAAGAATTTCATTGATTTTTCAGTGAATTTCATAAATATTACTGAGTTTTTAGTGAATTTTCACTGATTACCGGTGATTTTCCTCCACTGCGCCTTGCTTTCAGTGAAAATTTTTCACTGATTTTTTACTGTGCTGCAATTCTGACTGTTTTTCAGTGATTTTTGATGACTTTCACTGATTCAGAAATGAGAGAGTAGGTATTTACTTGAGTACATGAAAATAAGATAATCTATTTTTTGAAAAAAATAAGTAATCCCTGATTTTGTTGGTCTTTCATGATTTTTCAAATTAATTGACAAATTTTTCATGACTTCAAAGAATCTTTGAATCCACAGATTCCATGTTGAATTAGCATTTGTTAATAATTGTTTCAAAAATTGCATTTCAATTCCCCTACTGTTTATGCCCATTTTCAAAAGAAGGGAAAACACGTGAGAAATAATTTTAAAAACTAAAACTGCTCCAATTTTTGAAGACTTTTTGGACTGGTATTTTTCGTGTAGCCAAATCTAATTTCTAAGACTACGAATACTGACGAAATAAGCCCAAAATCCAAATAAACCTGCAAAAAACTGTATATTCTTCCGAGCTTCGCGATAATTTCGCTTATCTCATCGTTTACCTAGAAACCACTTTCGATTTCCTGCTAATTAAGTTTCACATCATCCAAGACATTTTGCATATTATTTCATTCTGAAATGCATATTTTTGCATATTTTAAGTGATAAGAACCTGCAAATATATGTATATTTCATCATATTTAACAGTAAAACCTCAATCTCTTGTCGAATGCAATTCGAAAATTTTTCCTTCATCACAAATCTTCCTGAAAAGAAGCAATATTTTCAATTCAAGATAACTTTGAAGACTGCAGTTGGTCAATAGATAAACCTTCCCTTTTCCTTCCACAAAAATATACTTGTAAATCAACTTGTAACCTTTTGAAAAAATAATTAGATAAGATCACACATTCATGCACTTCTACGAATTAAACTCATTATCTGACGTAATTAGTACATGTAATTTCTTCACACCTTTTTCACTTAATCGCCTACATAAAACTAAAGCATCGTAAACACTTTAAAAATTACAGATAATCCTTTCATTTGAGATTAGATTTGGAACAATTGAAATTGTTGGTAAAAAAAACGTCGTCATCGCCCACAAAAAGCACTTCTAAAGCTCTTCCTTCACGCTCGTGTATTCGTAACCCAGCGTAGCGGGATCATGCCCGTAACACTAATTCGAATTAATATAACACACAGTATGAACTGCCACAATTCTCCGAGTTGATAGAAAAATCCGGGGTGAAATCTTGGCAGATTAAAGTTACGCTTAAACAAAAGGCAAAAACTCATCCTTTGCGCGTTTTCGATCACGTAACGCGTTAAAAAACACCGCGGGGAGTTTAAAATTCGTTTTACGAACGAGGCTAAAAAAAATACGAGTACGTGGGAGGCGTAGGTACGTAAGCCGTCGAGATGTACGAAGAAAACGCTTCGCATCGGCCTATAGAATTAAATTTCGCCGCGAATTCTCCACGTTCCAACATTTAAATTTGTACTTCTGGCCGAAATGAAATTAAAATTCTCTCGACTATACGTACTCGAGTTTCGCACAGCGTCAAAGATCACTTTAGGCGGAAAATTCCACGCCGCGACGAGCCAAGTGAGTTAGATAAGTACACGAGTGTTAAAGGGAAGCCATTACAAAGTGAATGCGATAACCGCATTCGAGAGAATTTTCAAAAAGAATCCAACAAGTAAGATAAGATACAATGTTCGAGTACTACGTAGAATCGACTTCTGCTACGGTTCGAGTGTATCGCAACGTGCCGAATGTCGAGAACCCCGCACAAAATTCAATATCTAAACCGGCGTTTGAGGGTGAAAAAAATTGAACGAAATTCTGGGTAAAACACGAGCCAACTTGCCAGTGTAAGAACATACCTTTAAAAAACTGTTCCACTTATCCGTATTACCCGAGTTGAAATTTCATCTACTAATAAGAAAAACGACCCGGAGACCTTGTTTTTCCCCTTTATTTTCGTGTCAAATACACGTGTCGAGCTACATCTTTTATCACACACGCACGATATACTCGTATAAATTCCGAACGCGTATAAACCAAAGTCGCCTTTAACGACAAATCAAACCTGATATAGACAATAAGGAAATTGAAATCATTACTCAAGACACCGAAACAAAATGCCCAAAGTATCGAGCAGAAAAAAATACGAGGATTTTCAATCGGAAACTGTACCATAAAGACAACAAAAACAGAACAAAATCGTATAAATTTTCCATCACAATGAAAAATTTTTTTTAGAAAAATAATAAAAGCGAAAAAAACGAAATTATTGTAATCTCTTTTCTAAATTTTATATTTACGTTCCGAGTAATAAAACTCGATACATTAATCAATAAGAAAAATTTACATTGCCAACAACGTTATTTACAGTAAGTTACATCTACATACATATGAAATTGTTTCACGAAAATGAAACGTTTCGGTGCTGAGATTTTTCGTTTATTATTCTTTTTTTTATTAATATATGTGCACAACGATGCGAATGGAAATTGTAATTTAGTTTCATTTTTATTTCGTAGAAGGGAAGGAAACGTGGGAGGAAGACAGAGGAAAAGAAAGAAAAACTCATAAGATATGATGTAGCGCGAGCAGGCCGACAAAAAGAAAATATTTCCAAATCCTGATTTTTGATATATTTTTCGTTCTGAATTAAGGAGAAGAAGGTCATTTGGATATTTTTTCAGAGAATATAGAATGAAATCGTTGATTTAGATTGCTCAAATTTTACAAAGAAATAAGTATTCAACAGAAATGCCACCTTACATGTCGATCTTCTAGTAATTAATGAAAAAACGAGTTTTTCTATCATAAGTAATAATTAATAATTCAAAAATTAATAAAATTTGTTTTCCTGATTTTTTGAATCCTGAACTCTTCAATTACCTATACTCCAATTTTTCGACTAGAAATATGAATCTATCGAACTTTTCTCACTCAAATTGCAAATGTTCTACAAAAAATAATTAATTTCCTCAAATTTTCGACCCGAATCCAATTTTATCGATTAAAAATTCAATGTTGTGATTTTCGAAGGGGACAAGTTGCCCCCTGTTTTGATTTGGCCCAGCATATGACTTATTTCATACTTCATAGGCGGATAGAAAAAATTCCAAGCATCATAATTGAAGAATGTTTTGAAAAAGTGACTTTGGTGACCCTTTTGCTGAAAAAAAAGTGACAAGGCCACATTCATCAATTTCTAGATTATTTTCATCTAAAATACACCCCCACCCTCCTTTGGAATATAAATCAAAATGAAAAAAAAATCTTTGAAATTACTTTCATTTGATCAAGCTACTCTCTCAATTATAAATCAGTGAAAATGATCGAAAATCACTGAGAAACAGTCAGAATTGCAGCACAGGAGAAAATATTTTTTTACTGAAAATAAATCAGTGAGAAAAATCACTGGAAAATCAGTGAAAATTCACTGAAAAGTCAGTGAAATTTATGAAACTTGCTGAAAAATCAGTAAAAATCTTTGAAAAATCAGCAAAAATTCGCTGAAAATCAATGAATTTTGCTGATTTTTTCTGTGCTGCAATTCTGATTATTTATCAGTGACTTTTCACTGATTCAGAATGAGAGAGTATTAAAACTTTAAATTCGAAACTAAAAAAAATCGAGTTTTTATTCAATTTGTTAGATTTTTCCCTCCATCATTTTCAAAATAAGCTTGCATTTTACTGAAAAAGTAAGTTATCCTGTTGTCTCAAATTATGATTGGGTGGGGTGGGGGTAACAGCCAGAGACACTCACCACCTACAAAAATACTGAAAAATAAATTCATAATTTTCAAAAACTATTCAATTTCTTGTCCAACTTGTGAAGTTGAAGGAGGAAGAAACTTCATTTCCATTCCACTCACCAATTCAATTCAGCCCTACCTAATTTTCTACCGCAAAAAAAATAAAAACTTGACAAAAACGTAACAAAATTTAGTCCATTTCTAATTATTTTTTGATGGCATTTTTATCACAAAAATCACTTCTTTTCCCCTATCCTCTAGATCTGTCAATTATTTTCAATCGAAAGTTCATTTTAATCAATTTTAAGTTATTCTAGACTTTTTCAATCGATAGATTTTCAAAGATATAAAATGTACTTAGGCAAGTATGAAATCAAATTTTCAAAAAAATCAATTAAAAAAAGACAAAATGCTTCTAAATTGAAATTTAGGACTTTTGAAATAAATTTGACGGAATGTCTCTTAATGCCCCCCCCTCCTCCTCTTCAAAGAAAAAATTATACTTTCGCAAAAAATTGAAATTTCGGTATATTTAAAAATTACGCAGCCTAATTTTTCAAAAACCTCATTTTCATCTTAAAAATCTTTGAATTTTAGGAAAAAAAAGTCCAATTGGTGGAAGGGATTGAACCTGAAAAAATCTACATCAAACCTTCAAAAGTTTGATTGTTATGGAAGAGTTTTGAACTGATGAATCCCCCCCCCCCTCCTTCAAGATTTGCTAAAATCAATAAAATTTTTCTAATTTAATTCATTTTCATCACCTCCATTAGTATTATATAATTTGATTTCAATAATTTAATCAGTCCTCGTGATTATTCTGTTGTTTTACAGCATGTACTGACTCATACGATACCATAAATGAACTAATTAAATTTTAAAATATAGGAAATCGAACTAAAGCAAAGAAGTAGTACCACAATACCAGTTCTTAGAAATATTTCATCAACTAAATCCTGAAAATTCACCGAACGGATTTCAAAATTATTAAAAAAAGAAAAAAAATCCAAAAACGTACTTAGGCCGTAAAAAAACTCAATTTAAGGGGGCTGGTTTTAAAATTTTTTAGTTGAATGCACAGCGTAGAAGATAAGTTATTTTTGAGTAGTAGAAAAATAGTAAAAAAAAAAATTATCCAAAGAAATTTGAAAAAAATGAGAAATTGGTTTAAATTCATACGTATTTCACAAAAGTGAGAAACTTGATATACCTGAATAAAAAATGCCCACAGTTCATGAAGGATAGAAATATGACACATACATAAATTTTTTAGCAACGTTTTACAAATGTAAAAAAACATGTTTTTGGAAATTGAGAAAAGGGTAGCAATTAAACATGGAAAAACAGAGATCTCACTTTAGGTCCCATTTTCTCTCTAACCACATGACCTACGACGTTCAGGTTTTTACAGTTCAATTCAGGAACATCCCAACCATGTTTCAACAGGAGGGTTTGGGGAAATCCTAACTTTATCCCAAAAATTCATCAATTCATTCAAAATCAGAGCCGTATTAAGTAAATCAATCCAAGATAACAACAAAAAATTGACAGTTTTAAAAATCCTTCTGTTAAATCATAAAGAAAACTCTCCTGAACGCCATAAAAAACAGAAAGAAAATCGGTCGGATAGTTTCAAAGAAAATGGGACAAAAACATGAAAAACTAACTTTTCGGGAAAGAGCTTTTAAAAGAAAAAATTTCAAATTTCCAAAAAACGTTAACTTTTCAAGGCTGAAAAATACATTTTCATAACTTTTTACCAATTTTACCATATTTTTTCGTACAGTATGCAAATCATAACTTCATAAGTGTTTTAGATTCAGAAAACATGGAAACTTCATTTTTGGACAGTCTCCAATTTTGGTGTACTGAATTGAGTCAAAATTTTAACTTTTTCTATCGTTACTTACTAAAAATTAAAAAATGAATGCTCAGAGTTGTGTGGAATTGTGAGCCATAAGTAAAGGAAGTATTTAATAGAATTTATTTTCACCACAGTCGTAACTTTTCAAGGAAGTCATTTTGTCGAAAACCCCATTGAAAACCATTTATTTTCTGGAATTTCCAATTTTTATTGGTGATATAGGTTGACTTAAATTGAAGTAATTGACGGTTTTAATATTCATCTGTGCATGGCGAATTACTCTGAGCATTTTTTTTAAATTCGTTTTTTTCATACTCATAAACACCCCCCCCCCCCCTCCAAAGAAATTTTTTGACAAGCTTCTTCTGATCAATCAAGTTTCGTTCGATTTCATCAACGCAATCGATAAAATTATCGATTCTATTCAGAAATCAGATACTTTCTCTAACTTCGTTTGCAGAGAAAAAACGAGTTTCAAAGCACTTACCCCTCCCTATCAATTCAAAAACGTGAAACTATATCTTTCGATCGGCTCAAAATTGAATCCACTCAATTCGAAGACATTTTCGCAACAAAAGTATTAAAATACCGAGAAATATTTTTTCATCGACACAAATCAAACACAATTTACTCTGAAATACGAAAGTAAAATCAAAATATTATAAATTTACGATCTCTGCGAAGAAGAAAAAAGTCGATCCCTCGAGACGAGCCATTCCCCAAACACAATTCCCAGGGGGATGCTCGAATTACACTGGGAAATTCCCCTTTCTTTTCATTCTAAACAAATCAAAACCATCGAAAAACCCCCCTTTACCTATATTTTTCTCAGGTACATTTGTACCGTTACGTTTTGAAAAATTAGCATAATATCGTCAAGTACACACTACTTTTTTCCAACGACAACATTCACTTTTTTCGGCATAAAAATAAGAGAGAAAAAACACGGCGAGAAAATCTAATGCATATTTAAACAGCGCAAAAAATCCACTTATCTGTATACCTACTATCGTAGATTTATACGACACCGTAAATACATCTACTAACGCAATATGCTGGTAATTTTTTTTTCGCAAACGCCATAAACGTCTCCCTTAGCCATCGAAAATTGCGCATCAAAAGGTAAAAAGCTTTCGTTAGTTGTACATAAAAAATGTAAGCTAACGAAAAATTTCACCTGCGAGGTAAAATTCGTCTAAAATAAAATGCTGGCTTGTACCTCACACGAAGTGCCTTTACATGGTTTCTTTTCACTCTTTTAATCTCGAACGTATAAATTTTAATACTCGTACCGAGAATGAAATGGAATTCCGTTTCTTCGAGGCTGGATCAATTTTTAACCATGGTTTTTCATCATATAAAATATAAAGATACCAGGAAGAGTGTTTCGAATTGAATGAAAAGAACTCTCAGACGAAGTTTAACGAAAATGATGTGTTCTCCTTCGCTTACCGAATTACTCTGCGTGTAATCGGATCAATTATAATTCGTATGAATACGGTAAAGTACCATATCAAAGTGAAATAAACCGTTTAAATTGTCGATACGATACACGTTATGTGCAGAGAATAATTAGACACTATGATAAGTTTCGACCGGACTATGTACGAGTGAGTCGACTTTTTTTTATCACCAGAAGCAATTTTCCCATTAGTTTTTTTTTTCAACATAAACGTATCAGTCTGATATGGTCTTTCGTATGGTAATTCGTACACTCGACCGAACGAATACCAGGGCGAAAAAAAAAAAACGAGCGTAGTTATTCGATACAATTCGATAATAATTATTCTTCGTTTAAATTATCATCGTTTGAGCCACACGTATACTTTACAAAACTACTGCATAATTGTTATTCATTAACGAAAGCCATTTTGTAAACAGTATTAATAAATGTAAATAATACGACGAACGAATATCCGCGACGAGGCGACAAAAATATTTTAAAATTCGTCATCGTAGCCGCGTATTTTCTCATTAACCAGAAAATTACTTTTAAATACATATTTTTCAAATGAGACCAAACAAATTGCCATAATGATGAAAATACGCCCTGTCGTAGTCGCGCCTCGAATGCCATAAGTCTCTTATTAGCTCGATAGATGTATCATGTGTGAAAAATTCCCACTCCGGTTTTTTTTTCTCGAAACATTACACGGTCATCTTGAAATGGACTCTGGGAAAAGATGAAATTCTACGGTAATTTGCAAATTTCGTATTAACGAACCGATAAATTTTGCAAAGAGGGAAGCTGAAGATATGAGATGTGGCCTTCGTATACCTTATCAACGTATCTGTACGAAATATCCAAAAATAGCAATCTGAAATTTTTCATTAGATTTTTTTTTCTGGATGGTAAATGTTACTCGTGAAAGTCAAATTCGATTTATCGTATCGTACGATAAATAAATATACTCGGATTTATTTTTCTAGCGTTGTCTAACTCGCAAAGGTCATTTGAAAGGGGTCCTATATGTGCAGTGAATTTTTCCTAGCTTGAATTGAGACAAAGAGCCATTGACAAAATTAGGCTACAATGAAAATGTGAAAATGTTCGAGCGAAGAATTTTTTTCGAATTTTATACGAAGGAATGGTGCCAAAAGCGAAAGTTTTACGGAGCCTTTTCAAAACTTGTATGGTGGTAGGAAATCTTAGCGGGAGATATATTAATAATTAAAATATTCGAGTTTTAGAGCTTTCTGTATCGTAAAATAATTCCTAACGTGAGTTTTAGAGTTTGAAAAAATACAGAGAGATGGGACAGTATTTGACCGGATGAAGATTTCACCGGGGATAAATTTCTTATGGTGGGCGGTTGCAATACTGAAGCCAAAAAAAATCGGTTCGTGTACAGGGTGTTAGAAAAATCACAAAAGTGTAGTTTTTATGAGAAATTATAATGAAGAGGACATTACGTATTTATGGTTGGTGCGTTTAGAGCTAAAAGTTGATAGAGAATTCTAATATAAGTTTTATTTTTTTGGAAACCGTTGTATAGGAGTTCCCAAACAGAAACAGTAACCAATGAAGAAATCATTGCTGAATTTCGCTTATAAAAAGTAATTTTAGTTACTTTTTTCAACAAAAAAGCGTTCAAAAAGTAATTTTGAAATACCTACTTTCGCCACAAAAACATTCCCCTTCTTATTCCCCCTAATGAATAATAATTTCAAAACAACTTTGAAATTATTTCAGTGTCTCACGAAATTTTCTGAAAAAAATTCGTGATTTTTTCGGGACCTTTCTGCAGCGATTTCGGTTCATTAATGACATCTTCCTTCCCTAACGACATTTTTTATTGATTCAAATAAATCAAAAAACAAGAAAAACATGAATATTCAAGAAAATTACTTATCAATTTATTAAATTTTTAGACGTATTTTAATTCATTAGAAGTCAATTTCGAGCTAATTTCATGACTTTCCAGTTGATAAAATTAAAAAAAATCAAGTTACCTTTTCCACATTTTCATTTTTTAAATTTCTTGGAAATTTTTTCGAAGTGAACTAAAATTTATGATTTTTTAAAAGAAAAATCATGAAAGTAGCGTGTTAGGGATTTTTACCTCAAAACTAAAATTAGAAAAAGTGACCATGTTACCACAAAAATAACTTAATATACCTGGATATTTTCAAAAATGGACACATGAAAAATTTTTCGGCCAAAAATTGTTAAACATTAAAAAAGTGACATGTTTTGGCCTATAAAATTTTTTTTCGCCCCAAAATACCAAATAATTGTTCAGGAAATTGATGAATATAACAATTTACTTCTTCGAACCATAAATCTGGTAATTTTCTAGATTATGTAATTTGAAATTTATGAGATAAAGAATTCGTGAATTTATATACTTTACAAGCTTAAGGTGTTTGAAACTTGGAAGCTTTTCTTACGTACCCTTAAATTTGCGGAAATTTATAAAAATTAATTGAAAAGCACTGAACGAGTTTCAGATATAGATATCAAAATCAGTTATATACTTCACTATAAATTTCTAAGTTCTGTACACAATCTATTTATAGCTCGAGTGTAATAGCCCTACCAGGCTGATCCTCAAAAAAATAAAATCTCTCTCTCTCAAAAATTACGGAATATTTTTTTAAATTTTGCGTTTGGGAGGGGGGGGGGGGGTTGATGTCCTTCAAGACGCCAACTATTTTCATCCTCAATTCAGCTCTATCTTTAAATACAAAAAATGATGAGAATCAAGTAAAAAATAATACATTTTAAAACTTCTAAAAATTCAAATTTGAAGCTTGTTTCTATTTTTGTATCGAAGAACTGTTTTTTTTTAAAGTTGGCATTACTTTTCAAACCAGTCCAATAATCCATAAAATCCAAGTTGGCAAGAGAAATTTTCCTCAAAAAATTCTTTAAAAAAAGTTCACCAATGATTTCTTTTTCCAGAATAAAATTTATCAAGAACGAAAAATACTTTCATCTAAGTACCTATAAAAAATCTGTAAACTTACATTATATTTATAAAAATCTTCAAGTCTCTTTTCGTTTTTTCATCGCTTTTTATCAAATTTTCTTCCATAATTTGGCGAATAACTTCAAATAAATTCGCATTTTCAAATTTTTATCTATTCGTTAGTGAAGACTCGAGACAATGCATAAAAATGGCATTTCATTTTCAGAAAATAGCAAATAACGTGCTCTCTCATTTATAAATCAGTGAAAATGATCGAAAATCACTGAGAAACAGTCAGAATTGCACCACAGGAGAAAATCAGTGAACAAATTTTCAATGAAAACAAATCAGTGAGAAAAATCACTGGAAAATCAGTGAAATTTATGAAATTAGCAGAAAAATCAGCGAATATTTGCTGAAAATCAGTGAATTTCGCTGATGTTTTCCTGAGCTGCAATTCTGACTGTATATCAGTGACTTTTCACTGATTCAGAATGAGTTACGGGAATAAAAGTGCTCAACGAAAGAAGAGCAAATTTTATTCTCAAAAATTACAATTCTTATGGCAAAAAACGCATTTTCACTTTTCACTTTTCAACATTTAGAAAAATTGAAAAGATTATAAAAATTTTACAACATAAAAATCTTCAAAAAAATCATTCAAACGTGGTGATTCTGATTAAACATGAAGAAGCATCAAATTAGAAAATAAACTCAAGGTTGAGAGAATTGATCATAATCCCTTAAACAACAAGACTTCATTTTCTGAAGCATTTATAACATTAATTTTGATTTTTTCAGTAATTTTATACGTTTTTAGAACAAAACCCTGAAGTCATAAATTCATTCAAGGAAAGAGAGAAATAGGGGTAAACCTCCTTTATGACTGAAAAATTGAAAAAAATGATAGAATTTTGGCCTTCTGACGTCTTTTTAGAGCAGAATTTTTATCCTAGCTTTCTTCGAGCACCTTTTAATTGAATGATCAATAATTGGTAATTTTTTCTCCATTACCCCCCCCCCCCCTCTTGAAATCCTGTTTGGTTAAAATTTCAACTTCAAATTATTTGCTGATTTTCCTGCAGAAATTCGCCAAAAATATCTAAAAAATTGAACATCGCAAGGACTAAAATGATTTAAAAAATGACGAAGAATGAAGTTTAAAGAATTCTACATCAGATTCCACAGAGATAATAAAATTCAATTCAATAAATTTGAAAATTCCCGATCTCTCCAGATTCTAATATCCTCAGATGAATAGAGAAGTGAAGATAAATGAATTGTGGGATGAAATGTTGATAATGGACGTATTAAAAATCAACGACTAACCCTACCGAAAAATTTCGCCTCTTCTTCTTACACTAGGTCACCTTTCTTCCAACAACTTCTTTTTCTGAATAATTATTCTCAAAATCCATCATGAAAAGAAACCCCCAATATAATTCTCCGAAATCAAACTGGAACACTCGAATCTTCTACGAAATTGAATCAGCCAACTTTCAATTACATATTTCGATACGAGTCTAATGTATTTTACCAATAGCGCAATTATGCAAACGCAGATCGCAGATGAACCTTGTTCTAAGCACGCAGCTTCATGTAACGAATGCAGTTTTGACACGGAATTTCTATATGAATTAAAACGTTCGCGAACCAGTTACAGGGCATGGCATTCGAATACCAACGAATAAGGCTCGCATCTATTATACCAAACGTTATAGAATTTATGACGATCCTTATTAAAAAAATATAAAAAGTCAACTCGTTGTATGAGCTTTTATACTCGTACGCTGGATAAGAGGTACCAACTACCAATGCCATTTTACTTTCAACTTTATCACTCTTACACATTTACACTCGAGAGCAAAATGAAAATATAGGCTATCAAGATAACACGACCAGGTACACGGAAAGTGGAAAATTGCACACAAAGGAGGAGGCAGTTTTTCATCACTGCCGGTCTCAGTCAGCTCGTAGAAGGTAATTTTTCGCCAGAAATTTGGCAACGTGGTTGAAAAAAAAACATGTTAACATTGTCGGTGACGATGACACCGTTTTTGCTGAAAAGATTATGACGTCGTCGTTGACCTTGGTATGTAACAGTAATTACCATCGTTAGATGATTTGGTCTTCGTCTCGGACTCGCGATGAAGATTTGTATTCTTTTTCCAACGAGTATTCATAGACGACCGGTAAGAAAATGACACAGCTTGGTGTTTTTGGATTGGGCAAGTGGGAAGATCGCGACCGGCGTAGGAACTTGGGCAGGTGCGAAGGCGACGAATGTGCCCGAACCGCCATCCGGGCTAGGAATTTTTACCTCCAGCTATAATTTTTTTTACGCTGAACTTGTAAAAGTGTAATTGCGATAGCGAGACGTGTATGTAATCACGACCGTTGGTAAAAAAAAATGAGAACTATAAAACAGTACGATATTATGTTATCAGGTAAGGTGACCGAGTACGTGCGGAAAATGATGAAAATTTTATGAGCACTTATTTATAATGTTGAAAAATATCGATATGGAAATATATTCGGTGAACGAAATTCAGAGCCGAGTTAGGGAGTCGAAAATATAATTTTAGAGTCAACAGAAGTTGAAAAATTCGCCATTGTTTTCATTTCCACTTGAAAATTTCTTTACGAGGAGATTCTAACATCGTATAAGTAAACGTATTAAGTATGTGACAAGCGAATCCTTGATTTGTGATATCTTATCATCGCAAATACAAATGTTTACTTTTTATATAACACATAATCAGTACAACTTGTAGCTCTGATCGTAAACAATGTTGAAAAAAAAAACAATACAACGGTTAAGGTCCCAATCCCAACGCCACCTGTTCTCTTCGATCGCTCCAAAACCTGCGTACAACTCCTTATACAACATGACCATCTTTTCGAACCAACTGACGATTTTCTACGTGCTTTCTCTTCTGCAGCAGAGTACTACTGTACGTTATGAAATGTCGTTTCGTCACAAAATTCAACTCGCTTTACCTAATTAAACCAAATGATGTATAATTTTAGTTCATTTAACCCGCTCCAGTGAGTTGTAAAATCTCAAACATAGACACATCAGCTGTATGAATCAATTAAAAAGATATGTTTGTAAACGTCGATGTTTGTGATTATCACCGCGTAGATAGATAAGCTCGATGCATCAGATATTGATAAAATATTTTCGGTTTGTTTTGTATGCGCGAAAATATGGTTCGCTGAGACCACCCCGAGACCAGATGGATAAATGAAAATAAAAGTAACGAAATTATAGACATATGGATGAAAAAAATCCAACAAGGACGAAACAATTACTCGAATCTTTCAGCCGGAACGATGCAGCTCGCAGAGAACGTACAAAGTGTAGAATTTACATGGTAGCGTCATTGGAACTTTCGTACAACATTTCGGTTCAAGTTTGAACGAAACAGGCGCCTTCTTGACGGCGAGATCCCCGAAGAGGGGGAGCTTAGATTATAATTCGGTATCAAAGGTGGAAAAAATTACCTGAGTTACGACGTAGGATCCTTTCCAGCTGAGAATAGGTTTATGGAGTAAACTAAGTTGTAATCTTAGTTTACCCATATCGTCGGCTACTCGAAAACTATCAGCCAAGGTGGTAATCCAATTAATGACTTGTTCGTTGGCGTAGGTAATAAGTCCTTGTCCGAACTGATGTTTGCCATCGTAGGTGAAATTTAAAATGCCTCGAATCGAGTTCTCGGTGAGAAGGGTTTCTTCATCCAAATGCACCACCCAGTCTTGATCCGCCAAGATATTAACTCCGTCTTCTAAACAATACTGTAAAGCACGAGCTTTAAATAGAGCTCCACTTTTGGTCTTGTACGACGAAGGAACGACGAGCTCGCGAATTCGCCTATGAGTCGGTAAACCAATTGGTTTATCAGTGACTACTTCCATGATGAAGTTTTCCAGGCCAGCTTCGCAGCATCTGGCCATGTTTCTAGCTACGTTATCTCGTACTAGCTGCGGATAATCGCCTCTGGTAACCACTCGTATGCATATGAAAGGCGCCAGCAACGGTGATCCTTTCAATACGACTTTATCGGGGAAAGCGTTGTAGCACGTTAGACCGAAAAAGTTGAATAGCACTTGAGGAAATGGTAAGAATGTCAGTATTCTGAGTAAATATAAAACTGAACACCAAAAATATCCGTATCTTTCCCATGGATTGAACTCGAAGCTTTGTTGTGTTTTCTCTGATAACTTAATGCCCCCGGTCCACAGCTCGAATAATATTATCACCGTTATCAACAACGTACAATGTAGAATATGTTTCGTTGTGCTGCTCACTACTAACATCCTCATCTAAACAGAAGAAACAAATCACGAGGTGAGTACGAGGTAAACGTATAGTTGTAAACAAAGTATACCGAACCATCGATTTGTCAAATCAACTTCCAAAATATCGTGCGTATGTGTAAATTGGGTAAATCAATATTACACGAAGCCATCGTAATGTAATCTACCTTGTATAACTCATATTGAGAAGAATTCGGAGGAAATCGATGAAAAATCAGAATCACCGAGAAAGTAAAATTCCACCTCGAGTGAACAAGGCGGCGAATTTATCACGAGCAACAATACGACACACGATAAGAAGGAATGATTTTCACGTATTCGAAAGATCGAGATTAGTTTGCTAGTTACCTTTGCACTTCAAGACGTAATGCTTCGCTTTTAGTTGACCAGTATTATGTACAGTGAAATTATTCGTAACGACCGTTAGATATTTTCAGCGGGCATTTAAATCACTGACGACACTAAGTTATCAAATTCGGTGCAGGAAAAATATAACCAAAAAATGACACATAATTTAGGAAACTATATCACTTAACTTTTAGAACAAGTAATTAACGTTATAAACTTATATTTAATTAAAACATCCAACAAAACGAACCGAACAACATAAGACTAGCCTCAAACAAGAACCCACATCATACAACACCAAAACTAATCCAAACGAGTCTAATTGGTAGAAAACCAATTTTACACTCACCGATGCTCCGTGGAAAATGCCAGGCGCAAAAATTTTTCTGAAATGGATATCCAGCAAAGTGATGATTCACCTGGTTTTTTTACTTTGTTTACATTGTAGTACGAAATATTGCGTAGGAGCGCTGCGAACAGATTTGAAAAAATAGTTGCATTTAATCACTGTAGGTGCGTTGTGGTTTTTTTCTCAAGATAGCATTTTGGCAAAATTCAAAATTTAGGAGGTTTATCACATTGTATTTTAACTAACGAACCTACAAAATATTTATGAAAACAATAACAAAAAAACAATAACATAATCTTTATAACCTGGCCGTAGTACGTATTTTGGCACCATTTACCATGAACTGTTTTTTTCGAAATGAACCATGAAATTGAAATGAAACACTTATCTCCATTCATAACAAAAAAGCTTTCGAATTCGAAACACGTTCGAAAGTTCAAAACAATCAAAACCGAAACATAAGTTCATGAATAAATCAATTTCGAATCAGTGCTATGTCAGTAATAACTGCGTTTTAATTCAATTTATTTCTAAATCAATCTGTCGTTCTCTCTACTCCTACCTTCTTGTTTAAGTTTTTATTTTCTAAAGTATTTTTTAATATAAATATTTTAATCAGTGATAATTGTGTTTACTATGAATTCGTTGGACAGTAATACTTCTATCGATCCGTATGCTCCTGAAAGTTTAAGGTAACTTATTTTCAGTTGTTGAACGTTTATTTACAGATTGTGATTACTCAATGTTATCAATCAATATTATCTTATTTACAGTGGAAAGTTACTACGTTATGCTAGTCAAAACTCTCTAGATGAAAGTTCTCAGAAACAAGTCTCAAAAAACAAACCCAAAGAGAGACCTCCCTACGAAAATGACCATCATTCGCGAAAAGCCTTGCAGTTTCTCAACAAAATGCGAATGTAAGTAACCTCAAGGTAAAATCCACAACGTACGCATGATCTTGAATTAATTATTTTATTCGATTATGCAGCGACAAGGTCTTGTGTGATGTGGTTCTGGTTGCCGAAGAAACTCAAATTCCTGCACATCGAACAGTTCTGGCCGGATGTAGTTCCTATTTTTATGCAATGTTTACTAAATTCGAAGAAAGAAAACATGACCGTGTTGCTCTAAAGGATATAGATGGATTAGCTCTGGAGTTATTAATCGAATATGTTTATACTGGTAAAATTCACGTCACCGAAGATAATGTTCAGGTAAAATTTATCAAATGAAAGAACATTCTGGGTGTTTTTTTGTGCTCTAATGTGTATGTTTTTCTAGTCCTTGTTACCTGCTGCAAATCTACTGCAATTGACTTACGTTAGAGATGCCTGCTGCGAATTTTTAGAAAGCCAATTACATCCTTCTAACTGTCTTGGTATACGAGCATTTGCTGATTTACACGGCTGTTTAAACTTACTGGCACAATCTGACGAATATGTTGAACACCACTTTTCGTATGTATTGTTTACATAGTATGAATTATGGCATACGTTTTGATTTGCAATCTGTTTAACATGTGTACGATTTTTTTACCGTAGGGAGGTCGTAGAAGGAGAAGAGTTTCTATCGTTATCAATAAAACAAGTTATTCAATTGGTTCAAAACGATAAACTCATCGTTCGAACTGAAGAAGAAGTAAAATTCTCGTATTCGTAAATTTGGTACTTTCGATCTGGAATACTATTTTATTATGTTTTTTTTTCTTTCGTAGGTATTCGAATGTGTTATTAATTGGGTTAAACATGACGAAGAAAGTAGAAAAGCTCATCTTCCTACGTTAATGGAACATGTCCGATTACCCCTTACCAGTAGAGAATACTTATTGCAAAGAGTCGACCATGAACCTCTTTTACGCGCTGACTTACAATGTTTGTGATCTTCAAACTATCGAGTTTGAGAATGATAATATTAGGATAATTTAAAATTCTAACGTTGCAGGTAAAGATTTCATCATCGAAGCTTTAAAATACCACTTGACGAAACCTGAGCAACAAACAACCGTGAAAACTGTTCGAACGACTCCCAGAGAGGCTAATAAACATAAAGTACTCGATAAATTTCGTAAAACTAATCCGATTAATTTTACCGGTAAATAATTTGTGGTATTCTCTTAGTCTCTGTTAGTAGTCGGAGGTCAAGCACCGAAAGCCATCAGAAGCGTAGAATGTTACGATCTGAAAGAACAAAAATGGTTTATTCCTGCTGATATACCGAACAGACGTTGCCGAGCTGGATTGGTTCTTTTGGGATCCAAAGTCTACGCCGTTGGTGGATTTAATGGATCGCAGCGAGTGAAAAGCGTCGATGTTTATGATATTCAAACTAATACCTGGAGTTCTGGAGTTGATATGAACGCTAGAAGGTCAACCTTAGGAGTTGCTGTCCTAGACAACAAAATTTATGCAGTAAGAATACAAATAGCTTCACCTTGATGAATTTTAACTGCGAAATTTATATTCGTTGATATTTCACAGGTTGGTGGATTCGATGGAGTCAACGGATTGGAAACAGCTGAGGTATTCGATCCAAAAACTCAGCAGTGGAGTACGATATTACCGATGTCAACTAGACGAAGTAGCGTTGGTGTTGCTGTGTTGAATAATCTGCTATACGCTGTTAGTTGTGAAATTAAAGATTAATTCTACTTTTTTCAATTCTCAGAATTAATGATGGATTATTTTTACTCGTAGGTTGGAGGATACGATGGTATTTCTCGCCAATGTCTCAGCACCGTCGAATGCTTTTGTCCAGAAACGAATGCCTGGCTTCCAGTAGCTGAGATGTCATGTAAAAGAAGTGGAGCCGGTGTTGGTGTCATGGATGGAGTATTATATGCTGTCGGAGGTCACGATGGGCCTACCGTTCGAAACACGGTAGAAACATTTAACCCTGCTATTGGACATTGGAAAACCATAGCTGATATGTCTCTATGCAGACGAAACGCTGGTGAGTTTTATTGAATTTGAAATCGAAACCGTAAAAATTCATTATTCATTCGTATTGATTTTTTTTTTACCAGGTGTCGTTTCGTATAATGGATTTTTATACGTTGTGGGAGGTGACGATGGCACAACGAATTTGTCTTCCATAGAAGTATACTGCGCTAGTACAAACACATGGAAATTATTGCCAAAATCCATGAGCATCGGTAGAAGTTATGCGGGTGTGACGTTGATAGATAAACCGCCCAATTTATTATTATGAGAATACGACCCGAGGCTAGAAACTTGGAGTACGCTTGCAATTCTCATGATCGACACGATTTTGAAAAATCGTCGATCAGCAGGTCGTTCTAGTCTCATTTAAACTGTATCCGGGTGGCATTACGTATCAAAAGTAATTTTACGTTTTTTCCGAGTATTGTACAACGAATGTTCCAAATATTGGAAATATTTTGATGGAGTATCATGACTGATGAATTATTGTGATGTGTGGTGAGTAACGTTGGAACTCAACGTATTATTTAACCATTATTTTAATATTGATTTAGATTCTATTACTGTTGTGTTGTTACTCGAGTATTCTTATGCTGCAAATTTTAACCGATTCGACATCATAGTATGAAGCAATTAAAATTGCTGTAAAATCGACGCTTGAAGTTTCGTGATGGCTGTTCCTTCTCTTGTTGCGAAGTAAAATCTAGTTTAATGTTATCGGTTAAATATTCCATTAGGTTTGAATCTTAATCGTGTAAAGTTTTCAACTGAATCGGTGAACCATTCCAAATAATTTAAAGCTTCTTATATTTTTTATCGCTAATAAAATTTTTTATACAATAATTTTTTTCAATTTTAAATCCAATAACGCGATGTTTCGTTTGATTGCATTCATTCACGAAAATTTCAATTTGAATTGATTGAATGATACCTAACTGGCGAATATGGCGTAAAATTTTAGTCCTTATTTATTCAACACGTAGGTATTTGCGTACCAACTCGTGTACGAAATATTTATAGCAATATTGTTACCGATGAGTTGTTCTTTCTTCCTAGTTAAACAAATACGTTTTATATTCGCGTATGTTCTCGACTAATCTAGCGATGGTACTTTGTTATCGCTCAAAAGTGTAAGTACTGTTGAAAATTATGTCACGAGCTTTTGTGCCGATCAACTTGAGAAAGAAACGAATCCATAAAGCTTACGGTAAAGTTTGAAATATTTTTTACGCTTGATTTAGAAGTATCGTATGCATAGTTGTTGAGTTTTTCGTGATAAAAATTCAAATCAGGAAAGTACAATTATGTATTTGATTATGGAAGTTCCATGAAAGGAACTGTGTAATTATGTACCGGAAAACACCCAGACAATACGAGATTTCGTTTAAAATTAGAATCATCCGATAAAATATTCGGGTTGATGGCTTAACGTTTTAATTAGAATGGGTTTCCATGCTTGGATTTTTTTAGTGCAAGTATTTTGGATGAATAGTACCTTTTAACCCTTCCATGTAGGTACAGGAAAGATCTAATGGATGAAATTTTGGAATTTTAATTGCATTATGTACCCATCCGCTTCGGGATAATGGTTGAAATTATTGCCTCTCCGAAAATTGTATTTTCAGAATCATGGAACTACATATCTTTGATTATTATAGGTAATCAAAGTACATATATTAGACTTCGAAAAAAAACAGGTTTAACAAAAAATTTTCAATTTTCTCCTCTAAAGTTTTTTTAAACTGAAAAATTTATTTTAAAATGACCGAAAGTTGACAATTTTACATTTTTCATATATTTTAAAGAAAATGATTGCCATACAAAAAAATTTTCATTTTAATCATCCACTATTTCGTATGAATTTCTTTATAAAATTAAGAAAATTAAAAATGAATTTTCAACCTCAGTTTGATTTCGGCGCAGGAATTGACTGTATTGAATGTAATTATTTCTCCCAAATATCAACAAAACAGTGTTCAAAAAAAATTGCAAAAATTTTACCTACCGTTTCAAATAAATATAATTTTGTTGTTGATATTTTGGGAAGCATTAAAAGTTGATTTCCGGTGTGAAATTTTGATAAAAATGAAAAATGTTTTGCATTACCAACGTGTTTTTCAAATGATGAGATTATAAAAGTTTAAAATTTTCAGATACCAATGCATCCGTTCACGTTTTTTCACAATCCTAATAAAAAAAACGTCATTCTGCTAAAAAAAAAAAAAAAAAAAAAAAACGAACGCACACCACCTTTTTACCCGGAAAATCCAAAATGATTTTTTCAACGATCTCCCTCTCCTGCACTGGTAATTTAAAACATTAATGGTGATGATGTCCAATTTTTAATTATATTGATCAAAAGAGGAAAAATTGAAGTTTAAGCAAAAATTAAGTAAGTACGATAAAAAGTACTTATTTTTCACAATCAAAATTCAAAACTGTAAAATTCAATTGCGTAAATTTTCCCGAGTTTATCTAAAATTTTGAAAATTTTGCGAGTCTTCAATTATTCTGACCAACTCTTCAAACAGTTTCCAATTTTTTTTTTTTAATTTACGAGATGTAAGTGAATAATTTGTTGACTTTTTTATCGATAATTTGAGTTAAATGCAGGCAACTTAGTCCGAGTCGAAACAAAACTTGACTAAAAAATCGCAGAAGGAATATTGTGAGATTTTTTAACATGAAAAATTATGGACTTTTCGTTTGTGAAAACCCCCAGTTCGTAACGCTTCAGAATTCAATTTAATTAATCTGCCTACCATACCAACCCAACTTTCTGGGCACACTAGGGCAAATCATTTTGCACTGTTTTTTCGAAAAATAAAGAGGAGACAGCTGGGAACAGGCATCGTAGCGGGACCCTTTTTTAGGGTGTTTGTCACTTTTTCTTCTCACTTCCAGGTAAAAATTCAAATTTTCTCATAGAAATTGCTATTTTTTAAAATTCTTCAAGAAAAAAATAAAAAACGATTTTTACTAGTTTGTTTGTTGTTTTGACGAAGGAATTTAATAAATGAAATTATTCACGTCTTTTCAATTGACTTATCTTTGAAATGTTTACAGAAAACTACAAAAAATCCCCCCCCCCCCCAGAAAACTAAAAAAAAAACTCTGAAAAAATTGTATTTTTGGTTTTTTGGTTACTTTTTGGTTATTTTTGGTCACTTTTTGCTCAAAGGAAGTTACTGAAAGTTACTTTTTTCTTCAAAAATTTCGGTATAATGCCTGTGGGAAATTGTATCTCAAAACTACCTGTTAAGAATTTCACCTCTGCGATTCCGCCTTCATTTGTCCCCATTCAACCATATAATTTGACTATCTACCTACATTTATGTTCAAAACTATTGTTTTTTTGTTTGAATTTAAACAAAAAAATTGGTTTCATATGAATATTTTAATCCGAAAATACCACTGGCGGACATTTTTACGGGGTCTTGGAAACAAAATCTTTTTTAAGATTGTTTAAATAGTAAGTACTTAGGTACTTGCTCTTACTTATTTGGTATAACTTTACGACAAAACTTAGAAAGGTTTTCCTGAAACAATGTTAATATGAATATTTTAACCATTTAATCCATGAAAAAATCATCGGCGAAGATTTTTCTCAATTTTTGAACAAAAATATGTACTTAATAGGTACGAATATTTTTGAAAATATAGCCTAGAAAGGAGTGTATGACTTTAAAATCTCTGCCATTGATTGTTAAGGGTTAAAATATTCAATGCATTAACATTTTTTTTAAATGCTACAAAAACTGTTTTTGATTTTTTACTTATTTAAAAAAATTGAAAAAATCCTGAACATTTGCGCCAATGGTATTTTTATGTAAAAACGTCCATACATTAACCATTTTCAATTTTTTTCAAAATTTTTGAACATAGTCAGATTTGAAGGCCGAGTGAGAAGGTGAATTTAGAGTTCGAGCGAGAAGTTGAAGGTTGTTTTGAGGTCTAAAATAACTTCCTTGCTGACTCGGATTTAAGGCCTTGTAAAAGTAATTTTTTAATTTATTTATTTCCAAAATTTTTAAATTGTGTTGAAATATTTCAAAAATTCGTTTCATTATTATATTATTAGGCCAAAATTGAAACTACAAAATTAAAATAAATTTCGATTCGTACGAGGTTGGAGGGGTGAGAGTATGAACTATGAAGGAAGGAGGAGGACATCAGCGATTTCCCTTGAATGTATTCTGTAATTTAATTTTCAAAATGAAGTAGGATACCGATAGTAAACTTTACGTAGGTACCAATAACCGATAAGAAATATTCATCTAACTTCAAGTGTAAAAATCAAAAAATTAAAAGGCTTTGAACAATTTTTTTTAAATTAATCAACAAAATCAAAATCCATCTCGGATTACACTTTCATTTCAAAAATTCCCTTGTTTCGAGGGCAGTGAGGGGGAGAGGTGATTTGGGGCGTCCCCTTAGAGATCACTCCAGGGCCGGAAAAAAGTATTTCAATGAAAAAATCGAGTAGAATAATGAATTTTTTCAGATCAGGAGGAGAGGGTAATCCCCTAGCGTCCGAAAATGGCTTTGTAAATTGAAAAAATTTCATTTTTGTTTTTCCATCGTAATTTTTAATTTGGAAAATTCCTTCAAAAATTGCGTTATTTTTCAATTTTTTATCACACAAACTTCACGTTTTTGTTTTGTTTTTTCATTTCCAAACATATTTTGGCCTACTTTTAAGAAAAATCAAGTACGTTTTCTTGATTTGAATTAAAATCTCCGACTTATAAAATATAATGTATCCTCCCGTTGAGAAAATTCTAAAATTGTCCATGCCCCTTTTGAATGAGTTTTTCCACATCAATCATTTGGAAATTTCGACCTCGACGACACGTTGAATCAAACTATGAAAATAGAATGGTTAATTATCAATTATTATTCGTACCATGGCGAATCAGCGAATGAATTTCTATTGTCGCATCTTAGCAAACAACTTCAAATATTTTAGTGGCAATTTTTATGCATATGCTGTGTGAGTAACTGGTCACATCCTATTTTAAATTTAAACAGAGGTGAATGTGAATATGGAAAGATATTTTGGCGAAAGCATTCATCTCTAAAAAATTTTTCAATAGATAGGTAGGTACCTTGAAAAATAAGTAGATAGTTAGGTACCTAATTCATTTTGAAATATTTTTTCGAAGAGGACGTTGAGAGTCGAAGACTGAAACACTGTTGAAAATTCTAGAGCTGACTTTAAAATACCCTTATTAGCCCCTTTCATTATTCAAAATTTCAAAATAGATGAATTCGAGTAAAAAGAACATGCTCGAAAGAGCACATCAGGCTACATGATTAAGCGTATTTTGAAACATGCCCTGCAAGTTGTAAAACTCGCGATTAATGTATTTACACATCGTCGCAAACACAAAATCATCAGCATTTCAATAGATTTCACGTCTCATTAGTTCGATGAAAATGTCACCATTGACGAGTAAATAACTACTGACTCAACAGGCATAATCAACGATTTATTCATCAAGCTTCTTCTTCTCGGCTGAAAAAGTTGTAGGAAATTCGACGAATATACAGCTACAAAATCTAATATTCAAACCTAATTCATACTGGAAATAAGCATTCAGTGCACAAAAAAAAACGAAGGATGAATTATTACAGTTGCCTCATTAACTATTCTATTCGTTTTGCTCGAATAGCGCGAACATATCATCATTTTCAGTTTGAAACTTCACTTCGGTTACCGGTGTCATATAAAAGCACTGCGCATGCGCAATTCATAATGCGTGTCGTACTTGTAGGTGTATATCGCGGTTTAGCTGGCAACCTGCGTTTTCATAATCAAATATTCGTTTTGATATGAGTGTGAAACCGCGCGCGAAATAAGATGTTTTTTCCTTTTATTGTCAAAATTTTAATATAATTAGATATTTTTTAATATCTCCTGGTTCACGTGGACGAGCTGCTGTAAAGGTAAGATTCATTTCGTACGATTTATTTTACTGTAAATTAGTTTCTAATTTTCGAACCTGTTCGTTTGCTAAACACTGATAAGATTGTGATAAGATTTACACCGGGTCTTTTTACCTATAATAATGCTTTTTTGTCGCAATTTTTCTTCTATTATTCGCCGTTCGAAAAGGAAGGGATAAATTTAGTATTCGTAATTTACAACCCATTGTTCTTATTCCTCTGTCGGGTTGATTTCTGCTTTCCATGCATTCGTGTCGTGTTCGACCAACCGCCTACGGTGTCGTAAAATCAACACGTTCTATATTTAACTTTTTCGACACATGTTACCTTTTGAATTTTGGTTAAATTTCACATTGATTCGGTTTGAAAAAACTCGATTTCATTATGATTTTTTATCATCGTGAGATATTCTCGCTTTGTTTCGGCGATTTCGCCAAGTTTTCTGGTTTTATCAACGTGTTATCATTATCAATCAAAATATGTACCTACTTATTAGTCGATTTTGATTGGTCATGGTCATGAATACAAAAAAATGATTATGAAAATTAGTAGGAAGCGAAGTTCGCGATTTTTAATTTTTTTTTCAATTTTATTACTTCGATTGATAATCGGTTTTTTTGAAATATTGTGATTGGCAATTACATTTTATGCTATGAAATTTTTATCAGGTAACGTGTTTTTTTCCATTAATTGTAGGTACCGGTTGGTCGAGGAAATAAAAACTTCACCATCTGTGAAATAAGTAAAAGGAAACTTAAAACTGAGAGAATTCAGTAATGAAAAATTATCTGTAAAAAATTCGCATATAATCCTGGAAAAATAATGGTAATAGTGGTACTGAAAGTGTGAAACTAACACTGCGGAGTTGCTATAGATAAAAGTTTTAATACGCTACCGGTTTTTATAAAGTGACCATTTAAATAATGTGAAAATTTAATTGATAACAATTTATTTTCCTCGCAATATTCCACGCCACCGAGTTGATCATTTGAGAAATGAATTAAATTCACAATGTGTTGGTAATATAGTACCATCTACCACGTTGAAACATTGTATATACCTAGTTTTTGTCGGTTGTTTTTCTTTCTCTCGTCGTTAACTATTCGAGTTTGTTTTTATTTAGGATTCATATTCGTGTTTTGAAGTATATTATCACGATAAAAATGTAAATAAACTCGAAATGATATGGATTACGTCTTTCTCGATGGTGAATTTTATGTGACGATTTTTCGCCCGATGACATTTATGTTCATAAGTCAATTAACATGTTTCGCAATTGGTTTCTTGCTTCGGTGCCATTATCTGAGGTTTGCTTGTGTGTGAAATTCGTAATCGTTACAGGCAACGGTAGAGATAATCTTGTTTGGATTAAGTTTTCTAAATGGGATCAACGAACGACACCAGTCTGGGCTAACTGTCAAAAGTGTCCAGTGGGTTTCAATGTGCTGGATGAAATTTTATCGTCAATAATCCAAACTCTCTGTATCTGTTCAAAAACACTAAAGATTGAACGTGGGCAGTTGGATACATTTTATTCAAAAGTGGATCTCCTTTTCTACCAGCTTAGAATTTGTCAGTTTGTCGTCACATTTTTGAGATCGATTTGCAAACCCGATTCAGAAGTTCCTTCTTAAAATTGAGAAATTTTGACCCTGTATACATCCTGCAGCTGTTCTAGTAGATACATTTTTATCAAATTGAAGTAGAATAGTCGATTCTGGCTTAAATTATGCTTTAAAAAATATTGGAAGTTGAATGTTATACTGCATTTTCACCTCATTATTCACTGGTTTCCATTGGAGTTCTCAAAATGAAAAATAAGAATTTTTCAAAATCACACTGATTTCAAATTGGTTTTAAGGTATTGGGATCGAAAAAATAAAGCTCGTCCCATGAGCTTTTCATAAATGTAAAAACTTCTATCATTTTTTCTCCTCTACATACTTATTATTAAAAGTCAATAAGCTAAAAATTGGAATCGAGTTTTGAAAAAAAAATTGTCAATAAAATCTAAATAAGTATGGTACTTACCCAACTGTGAAAGAATTTGTGGCTAAATCATGTAAAAAGTCTGCTTGAAATCTAAAAAAATCTTTTCTTCGCATCTAAAAAAATTTTCTAAAAAATTCTGAAAAAAACAGCACGAAAAATTTCTCCTTAAATTTTGAAGTGTCTGATTTGAGCAAAATGTGTGCAATGGATGATTTGAAATAGCAATGTTTCCACATTTTTAGATATTCCAAGCAGTCCTCTGCAGAGACTTGGTTCTTTGTTTTTATCAAAAAATTCTTGGAGTTGGAGTCTCATAGTACTTCCTTTGAAATTTTCTCATTTGAAAAAAAATACAATCAAAATTCACTCGAAATGAAAAATTATTCTGAAAAAATTTAACTTACTTATTTTTTATGTTTTTTCGCTCTCTCTCTCTCTACTCAATTATTTAAAATTGATGTTGATTTTGATTTTAGTTAAAATGTTCGACATCGATACCTATTTTTATAAATTTTGCCAAGGGGAGGGGATTGAAGAACGGACAAAAAATACGTAAGAAGGCAGGTGACCTCCCTGACAACATAATTACACTTTGATGTTGAAAGAATTAAGTTGAGTGGAGAAAATTTGCAAATATGATGTGTTTTTTTGTTTTAATTTAAAAAAACTTCTATTTTTAGTGAAAAAAATGTGAAAAAATGGCATTTTGAGTCGTAAAACCCAGAAAAATACTGTGAAGGTGGGAGTGAGATATGTTTTAATTTTTATGTACTCTCATAAAATGACTTGATTTACAATTTTTATGAAAATTAGGTGAAAATTCAATAAAAATTGTGAAAATTTGAAATATTTAATATTAAGTATCGTAAAAATATACCAAAAATTCTTCATTCATTTCGATTTTTGTTTTAAAAAAATTTAGACCGATCATAATTGGATTAGAGAAGGAAAATAGAGGAGTCGTTTCAAAAAAAATTGAAATTCAAGTTCTTAGCTTAAATATCATATGGTTGAAAATATTACCTTGAAAGATTTAAATTTAGAAATACTTGCTAATCGAGTTTCAATAATTTGTGGAGGAGAAGAGGTGAGCTGTAACATGAATTTTTAAAAAAAATTTGTATGTAAATCCAAGATAATTAAACCTTCTATAATAAAGATCTCGATTTTTCAATTTTTTGAAATTGATTTTCAAATTCACTTTGAGGATTTGAAAGTTGGTAGGAGCAGGGGTACTCATGCAAATAATATGATTCATAATGTTTTTAAAAAATTCCATAAATTCAAGTTTTTTAACGTACTTAAAGTTACTTTAAACGGTCTACTTAATTTTTTTTAATTTTGAAGAATTTCTGTGAACATGCTCAGATGTTTTAGTGATGAGAAAGGGAAGAAGATAAGGCTGTCATAAATATAACTATTTAATAAATTATTATATTGTAAACTTTTTCATTTTTTTAAATGCTTGAATATTGTTATGAAAGGAGAGCGGGGTGTTTAAAATGAAATTTTCAGCAAATTCTTGGATATTTATCACACAATTCTTCAATTTTTTTTAGCTATGATCAAAATTAAATCCTTGAGTTAGGTTGCATGTAAGTACGTTCAATTTAATTACATTTGAATTTACACGAAGAAATTCGGTAATGAGTAATTTAAGTCCATTTTCTTTTGAAAAATACCATCGTGAAAATGTGTGCTTTCACCTAAGAAAAAAATTATCATCAATTTTCCCCTTTTTTTGTACAGGTAGTTCAATCCCTTCTCGATTGTTAATGAAAGCGACGATAAAAAGTTTGAAAAATTCATAAAACGAGCTTTTTCTTTCCATCTGAACCGTTTTCAGATTCAACGAATCCAACGTCTCGAAACCAGTTTGAAATTACACCACGATTTTTAAGCTCTATAATTTCCGTTTTGAGAACCCCTAATCCGTGAAAAACCGCATGACATTCATTTTCCAATGTATTTGTGTAGTAAATATTTCAAGCCCAACTCAAGCACTTTAATCCAATTTGATAAAAAAATGTTGTTCACTTGAAAAAAAAAATTGAAAGAATCAAAATTTTTCAACTTCAGGAACCCCTGAATTAGTTTGTGCACCAATCTCAGAAATGTGATAATAGTTTTAAAGTCAATTATTGGGGGGGGGGGGTTGATTTCATCTATTGAAAAATTTGTGTAGGTATCGGCTTATGTCATTCATTTTCAATTTTTGGGGTTCGATTCCTATGCTATTTCCATTTCAAAAAATGAAAAAAAAACCTAAGCGAATGCAAAACTATATACAACTTTGAATTCTCCACTGCCGTTTTATAAATGAGAAAAATATCGCGAATGAAGAGAAAAAACAATATTCGAAACTAACAACGACGATATTATCTTCCATAACGTAAAAATATAGGGGAATGGTACCTCATACTAGCCATACCTCATACACGAATGTTTACGTTTTTAAAAATTTGCTGACATTTATACTTAAGAAGATGTATTACTTTTGTTGTGCCATTGAAATAGAAAAAAATCGTATTCATGTCGTTACTTTTTCGAAAACAATACCGCTCTGGTATGAAAAAAGCAAAAAATTCCTAGTGAATTTTAATACGCACTCGTAAGAAGTTTTTTTTATCTAACGCGAACGTATTGTAAAATTTTATGTTGGCGATAAGTTGGAGTTTTTTTCCAAAGCAAAATATGACTTTTTAGTAGGTACTCGTAATATTGATTTAGAAATCAAATGGGAAAAATATCACAACACCGGAGCATATTTGTATTTAATAAAAAATCAACGTATAATTTTTCAAATCTTGGTTCCCGCCCGAACCGCAGACCGCGGATGAAAAATTGAAAATCTTTTCATATTGGTGACCGTCGCTCGGTTGTGCAGATACCTGGTTATGAATTTTTCATAAACCTCATCTCCACTTATGATTTGTTTCGTGCAATGAATTAAAATGCTGGTGTCCGGCAATAACTTCCTGTTTGCTTTTTCCTCTGCTAATACGACGCTGGGAAACGTCAAGAGAGTATTATTTAGTACCGGAGAAGGTGCGAATGTACCTCGGTAGCTCGTTTATACTTTTGGAAAATGATAAAGTCACGAATGATTTCACATTAGCGAAGCATTCCCTGCTGAATAAATATTCGAAAGAAATTCAGCAGAACTTGCGAATTTTACCGACGACGATTCGAATCCGAATTGAAATTTAAATCGAAATCGTTTTTATTGCAAGAATAAGGAAAATGAACGTTGCTGCGATGTTGGCAATTACAAAAGCATTTCCATCAAATGGAATCCCCGCCCATCAGCTGAAATCAAAAGTAAACATTTTCATCGCAAAATGAATCTTTCTAAGAAAGTAGTACTTTGTTGTTGCTGTAAATTTATGAGCTTCGTTGAAACTCCTCCGAGGACTCGAGAGTTCGAGGTAAAAACAATGATTTGCATTTCGAGAATAAAATGATAATCCGACTCGGAATTTACCATTTACATTTTACGTCGATGGAGAATTTAATTAAAAAAATCATTCGGAGTGGTGTAGAAAAATACGTCTTATTTGCAATTGGAAATTTATTATCGTAGTTTGCATATCGGTATGGTTTTGCGAAGATGTGGTTCGATTTTATTACGAAATATGGATTCGTTTTGGGCGAATTTTCCGATTGAGAAAGTGTGAAATTATTTTGTGAGGGATACGGTCGTGTTTCAGAATTCCGGAAATGCTAAATCTTAGAAATTGTCTGTACGATATTTTTTTCGAATTTTCTAATCGACAATTAAAAAGGGCGTTCTTTTTCGGGAAAATTTAAAGCTGGAAAAATGGCATGAAAATAGGAAGAAAAATCCGGAAAATGACAATAATTTTAATTTTTTATATCTATTCAATAGATATCGTGCGAATGGATGAAGTCTCGAATCGATTTTTAACCTCCAATGAATTTTTTAATTTTGGCGAAAAAATTTTTTTATAGAAAAAAAATTTATCAAAATCAGTAGTCAAAGATTTGGAAAAATTTTCACTTGGATTAATGACCTAGCATAATACGGGGGGAGGGGGTACTGAGAATACTTGTCCGTCCAATGACTTTTTGTTGTGAAATCTTTCATTCTGAGTTGAAAAAATCCTACCTTGAATCATATCAAACAAATCAGAAAAAATAACTCCTCTTTTCTTGTAACAATAAAATTGCAAAAATAAGGTAAAAAGCTTCAAAAATTCTTAAAACTTTGAAATAATGTTGAAATTATATTCATAAAAATTTTGAAAATTAATAAAGTATTAAGAGAGAGTTCTACGCTTTGCGGGAATTAATTCTGGCCCATCTGCAACTTACAAGGCGCAAACTCGAATTTTCGTTTTTTTGGATTATAATATAATGATAAAATGATGAAACAACGAACGAATATGATTTTAGAACGTAGAAAGAAGAAAATAAAAGCATTTGGAAGTTTCAATTGTCACTACTGTCCGTCCAAAACAGCTTGAGCCAAATTGTGTCAGTTTCATTTTCCGAAAGCCCAAAATAAAATTACTGTAGTTAAATGGGAAAAAATCAAAATTTTGTTTGCTTTTTGATCAGGAAACTGACACAATTTGGCTCAAGCTATTTTGGACGGACAATATAATTATTTTTATTGAACTTGAAAGAAACGCAAGATTTGATGACGGTTTTTGCAAGATTTTTCGGGGACTATTGAATCAAATTTGATGAAATTTGGATATGTGGTGTAAAATAACATTTCTGATAGGCTGGAAGAGCCCTTTTTCGATTTTTCTAAAAATTTCGAAAAAATTTCAATTTTAATTTTTTTTTTCAATCAAAATCAAAAAAAGGACTCTTTCAGCCTGTCAGGAATGCTTTTTTATATAACATATTAAAATTTCAACAAATTTGATTCAGTAGTCCCAGAGAATTCTTGTAAAAACCGTCATCAAATCTAAAATTTTTTCTAAGTTCAATAAAAATAATTATAATGACAATTGAAACTTCCAAATGCTTTTATTTTCTTCTTTCTACGTTATGAAATCATATTCGTCGTTGGTTTCATCATTTTATCATTTTATAATCCAAAAAAATAAAAATTCGAGTTTGCGCCTTGTAAGTTGCAGATTGGCCAGAATTAATTCCCGCAAAGCGTAGAGCACCCTCTTAATAAAATTGCTTTTGTTTTTTTTGTGAAAAAATTGACGAAAAATTATTCAAAATACTTAGATCTTGGAAAACATGTTCAATTTTTTTCAAATTTCATCAATATTAACTAAAAATTTATAAAGTAACACATAATGAAAGTGCTCAAATCGATACCAAATTGATCAAGTTATAGTATAAATGCTTCAAATTTTGAAGAAAAATGTATGTAAAAAGTGATTTGATGAAAACTGTCAGAAAAGTGCGTAAAGTTTGACTTGGAAATTTTTTAAAAAAGTGATGAAAATTGTGCAAATCTCCAAAACAATTTTGAATTTTAGTAACCTAAAAATTTCACTGAAAATGCGTAAATTTTTGCAAAATTTGGACACTAAAAATATCATTAAAAAATGAGAAAAACAATGAAATTTCACTAAAAATTGGCTGAAAATAACTTAAAAAGTGTAATTATTTCAATATTTTAACCAGTTTTTGCAACATCTTGACGAAAATTTATAAAATTTTCAGGGCATTTTGAACATATCTTCACTAACAATTTCAAAAGTTTTTTTTAAATATTTTTGTGTAATTGTTATTTTTTACAGTTTAAACAGTTTTTGTGGTTTTCAAAAATTTTATTGATATTCCAATTTTTTATGGCATTTAGAATATTTTATCCGACTTATAATTTTTGTTTAAAATTTTTATCATTTTTATTGCAATTTGTAAATTTTTACATCTTTAATTTCAACAATTTTATCAATTAATTTCAATTAGCTTTACAACATTTTGACAGTTTTTTCCAATTTCATACATTTTTTATGATTAAGATCATTTTTTATTGTTTGACGTACTCTCTCATTTATAAATCAGCGATATTTTATCGAAAACCACTGGAAAACTGTCAGAATTGCAGCACGGTAATGAATCAGTGATGAAATGTCACTGAAAGCAAACAGTGAAAAAAATTGTTGGGAAATCAGTTGAAATTCATTGGAAAGTCTTAAAAAATCTTTGAAATAATTTGAAAAATCAGTGAAAATCTGCTGAAAATCTAAGAGTTTCGCTGATTTTCCCTGTACTGCAATTCTAACCATTTATCAGTGACTTTTCACTGATTCAAAATGAGGGAGCAGCTTTAATTGCATTTTAGGTGTTTTTAAGTCATTTATAATACCCGCAAAATTTTGCTCTCCAAACTTGCAGTATTTTGATGGGTATTGAGAAAGTTTTCTTGATGGCTACTCTCTTAATCTGAATCAATCAAATTGACTGATATAAAAAGGCAGAACTGAGTCATTGATGAAATCAGTGAAAAAATCACTGATTCAATTAGTGAATTTTCATTTTTGAATCAGTAATTTTTTTATTACTACTGAAATTTTTACTGATTCATTTCAGTATAGTTAAGAAAAAAATTACTGAGTCAAAAATGAAAATTCATCAATTGAATCAATAATTTTTCACTGATTGGCAATCAAATTTCACAAATTAATAGTGGAATCAGTGGAATTTCACTATCTATCCAGTGACTCAATTTTGTCGATTTCAATCAGCCCATCTTCAGTTTTTTGACTGATTCAAATTAAGAGAGTAGTGAATAAAAATTAATGAAAAAAAGATTTGTAAAAAAAAATCATAATTTGGATTTTGGGGAAAAAAGAAGAAAAGTACAAATTTTGGACCGAATAAGGGACAGCTTGTTCCTCAATAATAACAGAGTTGCATTTTTAGCCAGAAATTTTTTTGATAATGACAACTTTTTTGAAAAAAATTCATTCTAGTCAAAAATTTTCAAATTTTTTCTCCTTTCCCAAATAAATTAAATTGAGTCGTTCCTGCAATTCAATTTCATCTTCCTTGTTTGAATTTCTTCTTTCAATTCAATGATGCGTCTGAATTTTAATCTTATTCTTTTTCATAATGTAATTTTTGGGAGAATGATGAAAAATTGAAATTGAAGTATTCATTTGAGAATTTTTTTACTTTTCAGTTTCGAAATGAGTTTGTTCGATTCATTTCCAATTACGACCCTTGAAACTTTTAGTTTCTTGTCAACTCTCAAGTTTTATCTGTTCAGACACCTTCATCTAATTTTTAATTATTTTCTTCCTTCTTTCCTCCCTTACCCTTCACAATCTTTCTCGACTTATAAGAATTAAGTAATAAATTCTCTGGAACTATTCTGATTCATAATTTTTCGCAAATTTACTTGCATTTAATCAACAAAAATTATCGAGTAATTAATATCGTATGTTTATTTGGTATTACAAATTGATAATCTAAGATGACGTCATTGCATTCGTCGGGGTTCCCTTTCTACGATAAAAAGAGATGATGGGATTTCGAACGAATTTCCAATGCAAAACGACTCATAATATGTCAAATTGAAGTGTTTTAATCCTATTCATAAAAATCAACGCAAATTCAACCATTTTATTGGTTTATTGACTTTCAAGAGCTTTTTTATCGCATTTTCAGCGAATATGATGTCAAATTTCAAAGAATACGACCGGAATCGATGATAATACTTGCAAGTTGTTCTAAACACGAACTACGTAGTACGTACATATGTATAATAGATTTTACGAAATACGAACTTGGTTGGTTTTTACGAGATTTGCCAAAGGAAGGGGTCATGGAGCACCATAATGCATTACTTTGTTCGTTAGATGTATCTATACTTCTAACAATATAACCATCGTAGTCTGTATGGCCGTGAATATAACGACAATACAGTGTTAATTAAAACAACTAAGAGGATATTAAGTTTCGTCGCTAATCAACCCATCAATCATCCGATATAAAGTAGGGATCGATTTTATCACCCACGTGTGGAATTTTTTATCGCAGAAAAAAGCTCTCGAGTGCCATTGAAGAAAAAAATATTTCCACGTACTCGAACATAATCTAATATCTAATAAGGTGAAATAAACGACGATTGTTTGGCGAATTAGGTAATGTTTGGGTATGATGGCTGCGTAGTATGGGTACACGAGTGTGAGTAAACCTGTAACCCATTTTCATGACATGTTTACGAGATGATTTAAAGTACGAGGAAAATGATTTCATCTTTTTTCGAACGTCGGAGTGTGAAAACTGATGCAGACTAGGTGCTAATGTAAATATTACCTTAAATATTTATTAACCGCGTTATCTAATCTTTGTGCGATATTAAACGGTTTACTTAATTTACTTTATGCTCGAAAGTGATTTTGTGTCGTGAGGGGATTGGAGAGTCGAGCTTTTCGAGTACCATTTTGGCACATGGTTGACGTCGAAATGACGTCGTATTATGAAAAATGAATTTCAATCGGACGCAGATTGAACGTTGTCAAGTGTCCGGTGAATGTTTATTTGTGCACGTGGACGGTGCGTGTGGATTTGCGATGGTGTTGCGAATTGCATAAAATTTCGAAACGTGAGGCTATAGAATGTGGAAATAAAGGTGCTCCTGCAGATGTATCGATATGTGACGTGAATGACATTCCGGTTCGATTAGTTGTCATTGCAATGGTGGAAGTTTCAAATGGTTGAAAGTTTCGAATGAATTGACTTTACGTGTGTGGTTGGTGATGAACTGGGAATGACTGTGTTGGTCATTGCCAGATACGAAATTTGAGCAGAAATTTCGGGGTAGGGGAGGGGGGCTGATGATGAAAAATTTGCCTACTAATGTTACCAGGAGAGGAAAAATTTGCCGAAAAAAAATTTGCTGACCAGTCGTACTGAAATCAAAAAACAAAAATTCGTGTTTTTTTCTGTGCTACTTTTTTTACATCCAAAAAAACCTATATTCCTTAATAACCTCCTGCTTTTCCAAAAAAATCGAAAATTTTTAAAAAAATTTATTTGAGATTGAAGGTCTTTTGATAAATGAGAAGGATAAATTTGTGCTTCAAAGTATTCAATTGTCTTGGATGGAAGGGAAGAGGGCTCATACCATCATTTTGAGAATAAACTGTAAATTCATCGAGCCCGAGAGCAAAACGAGAGCAGAAATTTTAGAAGAAAAAGGCATCCAAAAGATGAATTTTCTTCTCTTTTTTTTAATCAATACTTGACTATTGAAAGGGAGGCGAAATACTCAATCCTTATCTCTGATATATATTTTAAGCTTCGTATGCCCGAGCGAAGAGGGGCTAAGATTTGAATTTTTTTTTTTTTTTTAATATAACGCCTTAATCATTTGTTGTTTAAAAAAATTCGATTATTTTGGTGTAAAAATTTCGTGTTTTTCGAAATTTTTTACGAAATTTCGTGATTTTTTTCGCCTTTTTATGCTACGAGTATATACTTGGTAAAAATTTGTACTTTTTTCTTATTTCGTGCTTCCTCGTGCCAGTTTACAACAAAATTTGCCAATTTTTCAAGATTTTTTGTTGAAAAATTAGCAATTTTGTTTAAAAAAGTTGACAAATCTTGTTGTAAATTGACACATTTTTACAAATTTGCCCATTTTCTAATAAAATTTTCAACTTACTTATTTTTCGACTTTTTTTGAGAAAATATGGGTGAAGGTGGATTGTTTTGCCTCTAGCCATCGCGAATAGCTGTTGTCAAGTTGCGTAATTTTTGTAATTCGAATGTTATCACTTTGAAAAGTGAAAAAAACATGATTTATTTCGGTGTTGAGATTCGACTTGCACATGGTCGATATGTCGTTGAAATGAGTCAAGTACTTTTTAGCTGTTCGAAGCCAAAAAACCTCGGGGTGACGTAAGATTTAAATTAAAATATGTGGATTCGGATTTGATTGTAAATTGCGTAATATGATCGTTTTTCATTCCCAATGTTGGGTTCTTCGGGCATAAGCGCACCCAGGAAGGGAGGGCTTAGGGGGCTCGATCCCTCTCCCCCCTTAAGCTCGGCAATGCGACTTTTTTATCATAAAAATATCAAAAAAGAGTATGTTTTTTTTTAAAATTTTCGCCCTCGCTTCGCTCGGGCAGTGTTTTAGTAACTATTTCTTAAATAAATATATACCTACCATTCTCAAAATTTGAATCAATTGAATTTGCAGAAATTCTATCTTTTTTAATCAGTAAAATAATTTTCATTGAAAATTTGTGATTTTCACTGATTTTTCGGTCAAAAATTACTAATTTCTCAGTCAATGCTCCATTTATCAGAAAAAATCAGTAGTTTTTATTTACTAAAAAAATCAGAAAATCTCATTTTTCAATTTTTCTTCGCTCAAATCTGTAGGTATGTATTATCTGCCTACTGAAAATACCCTAATCACTCCAGCCCCACTGAAATAACAGGTTACTTCATTTTTTCATTGAATTTTGACACCCACCATTTTTCTCTAAATTTGAGTCCCTCCCTTACATAATTTCTGGGTGCGCTTATGTCTTCGGGTATCTATAGGGAAAAATTACTTACTTGAATTGAGTGTGATTCATGGGCTGAAATTCACACCCCCCCCCCCTTCCTCACAGTTATGCCTTCATTTGAAATATCCCTCAAATTTTTCCTGATCTTCGCCGATGTACCTACAGTTTTACCAATTTATGAAAAGAATTTTTGAAATTGAGATGAATTCGAAAAATTTAAGTTTCAAATTTTATATTTTTTTAAACTTTGCTTTACGATTTGGATTGAATTTCAGTCTAGTGTTCAATAAATATCCGGATATCCAAATACCAAATACTATTTGGATAAATATCCAAATATCCGGATATCACACGGAAATTGCCGAACAGCTCCGAAAACATCCCGAAAACGGTTGAACTTTTCCGAGAGTTCCCGAATTCTTTTACGAATCCTCACAAAATTTAAAGGTCGATTATCGAAATCGAAAAATCGAAATTGAAGAATCGATTATCGAAATCGAAATTTCAATTTTTTCCGTTGAAACTCTTCATTTCAATTATCCGGATATTTGCCAAATATCCGAGTATTTGGATAGCTATCCAAATATCCGGATATTTATTGAACACTAAATTTCACCCATGGAAAATTTCAGCCTCTTCGATTTTGGGAATCGACGAATCGAGCTATGGGTTCCCAAAGTTAGGTCATTTTTGAAACAAGAAAAATTATAGTTGAATTTCCAGAATTTTTGCTGATTTACGACTAATTTCCATAAAGTTTCGATATTTTTAAAATTATTTTCATCAGAATTCACAATTTTTTTTTGTATTTTTAATACATTTTCGATAAAGACATTATACACACCATTTTATTGCATTTTTTAAAATTTTTACTTCATTTTCAACCAAGTGTGTGCTAATTTCGCAACTGCTTCTCTAATCTTGAACGATTTTCAATGTTAGCCTTTTTTCAATATTTTATGCAATTCTGATTAAGTATGTTTCTTCGATTTTACATGATTTTTATGATTTTTCTGGGTTCTGGCATGTTAAACAATTTTATCGATAACCTGAGAATTTTTGAGACGGTTTGTACAATTTAAATCGCAAATTCGTTTATCAACTTTTTCATAATTTTTAACAAATTTTCTTCCATTTTAAACAATTTTCGTAATATTTCCGGAATTTTTAAAAGTTTTATGAAATGTTATAGTTCTTGAAAAAAAATTTCAACCAATTTTTGAAAATCACCTTTTTCAAAAGTTTATACTTTTTTCAATTTTTTTTTCATTATTTTTATTACTAGAAATATACTTAACCACTCCTCATTCTTTTCAGAATTTTGGGAACCATCCAATACCCATATACTCGAAAAATGAGCAAAATGAGTAAATATTTTTCAAAAAAAAAATGTTCACGAGCGAAAAATACTCATTTTTTTACCGAACTGAGCTATTCAAGATGAAAAAATGTTTGAGTACTGAACTAAAAATTTGAACTCTTAAGCGCACCCGGGGGGACTCAGGGGACTCGAGCCCCCCTCCCCACCCCTCCTAAGCTTGGCAAGGAGATTTTTATATCATAAAAATGTCAAAGAAGAGTATGATTTTTAAAAATATTTTCAGTATTTTAGTAAATATTTCTTGCATAAACACACCACTCTCTAAATTTGAATCAGAATTTTGACTAAAAAAAATTAGAAAATCTCGTAATTTTTCAATTTTTCTTCGCTGAAATCTGTAGGTATGTAAATGTATTATGTGCCTACTGAAAATACCCCAACTACCCCAACCCCTCTAAAATAACACGTCACTTCTTTTTTTCATTGAATTTTAACCCCCCCCTCCATTTTTTCTCGAAATCTGAGCTCCTCCCTTACACAATTTTTGGGTGCGCTTATGCTTGAACTCGCATTTTTTGAAAGTAGAGGAAGGAAATGAGCCCAAGAGAAGCCAAGCCAGGGTGATAATTTTTCGAAAAAAGACTTTCCAAAACTTGAATTTGATAATTTTTAAAATAAAATTTTATAAAATTCTCTTCGTGTCAGAAAACAAAACATGTTTCTTACCATCGACATACTGGAAATGTTGAATATTTTTCAATTTGTTTCCAGAATGTTCACTTCAACCTCAGTTTAATAAGTATGGACTGGAAACCCATCTAAGGAATAAATTTTACCTAAAATTACTATTTTGTCGGCGTATTTATGGGTAATTTTGAAACCTGCGACGCTGTTATGATCCAGCTACTTAGCTCGTCGAACGTGTTATGAGCATAATCGCATCTAACTTGTATCTAAAAACTTCTCTCCGCATACTCTTATCTATACTTTAGAAGGTAATTAACCCTTTAAAAACTTATATACTTAGTAAAGGGGTTAATCGACGTTGGTTATGATTAATAATCAACTTGGGGAAAGAAAATACCTTGGAAAAAAACCATCGCCATCAGCAACGCAACGTCAAGTTTAATTAAAACCTTTTGTGGTACCTACGAGATTACGATGAAATATTTTTTTTTACTTTGTTGGCCTATGCCGTTATGTGGAAAAATAAGGGATCTCGATGGAATTAAGCGTACGTTTTGTAGGAATTTCGAAACCAAGCATTGATTCGACGTATATTCGGTGAAATAAAGTTTGACCACGCCGGAGTGCGAAGTGATTGATGTCACATGTTTTACAAAAAGAGTGCTATAATCGAGGAGAAAAAAAGTCAAAGCCAATGGTTTTCTGGTAAATTTAATTCGGAGGGTGCGTTTTTGTATCACTGTGGAAATTACAACTCGAGGTAGGATGATTTGACCTTTTTTTCCCATCTGTATTTTTGATTTATGACTCATATTAGTCGATCGTGTGTGTGGCGTTATTAGGTAAATTAATGACGTTATTCGAAATCATTAATTTTTTCTCGCTGTGATTCGGGTAACAGAAGCTGTAGGTAATCCAATGAGCAACGAGTCGTTTGAGATTTTCCTTGGGAAAAATTTTTCGAGGCTGGAAAAGCCAATAATGACGCGTATTACGATTTTCCTCGTATCATCGTGAGGGATTTAATAAATTGATGTATTAGTTTGGTATTATAAAGCCATCGACAAATACTAACTCGATAAGTTTTTACAGATAAAAAGTCCTCGTACTTTTTTAGCTTTTACTTTTGAATAATATTGACGTCATTGATTGACGTAGCGTTTTCGAGTTTTTTATAAGCTGCTTTTATCTTTGAGCAGTATTTTTGACGACGAAGGCGACGAGGTGTTCTTCTCGTCGCGAGATATCAAAACGCCATCTTCGGAGCATATCAGCGGTTGTTATTTCGTAATGTAGAAAAATATGCAAATTTTACAGCTACGTTTCGAATTGATTTTTAAACATTTGAAAAGTAAATTGTATTTTTTGATGGATTTGATTTTTTATTCGTTTTTTTACTGTTACGTTGCTATACCTATTATATTATCATTTCGAAGTATGCGACGCGACCGAACGGTGTAAATGATGTTCGTGGGCAAGGAAACGAGATGGCGAATCTTTTGTCTATAGAAGATTCGCGCTATGGTAAATATTTACCGTCGTCGAATACGTCTATATAATGAAAATTACATCGGTGAATTGATAAAAAGGTCTTTCTGGTTGGAAAACGTTCCTGTTTTCGTTTCTTAGTCGTAATTACTGCCAACGAAGATTTAACGGCGATTTAATTAAACGAATGCTTCGAATTCGTTGTCAAAATTAGTATTTCTAGCTACGAGGTTCGAATTTTGTGTACGTTCTGAAAAGGAAGCAGATGATTTGTTTGTCTGTCTTTTTCTCTCTCGTTGGTCTGATTCGGTCTCTTTTATATCATCTTATTATCTGGCCTTTTTAACTATTCGAGCCAAGATTTTCAGATAAACCTCTTTCATGTTTATCCATAAATCTTTATATTTCGCAGTCTTTTCCCATTTTGGTATTTTTGAAGTATTCGGGCGTTTGGTGGTTGAATAGGTAGTTGTTTCGCCGTGGGAAATGAATTGCATCTTTAGGCACGTGTATTTGTCAATACGATTTACGAGATTATTTGTAGATGGGTTGTTTGATTGGATGACCCCGCCAAAACTTCTTCTCCTGAATACCTGTGTTTCAATCGGAAAAATTCAAATTTCGAGGTAGTAATGAGAGTAAAAAGGTTCTATAGTGGCGTATCAAAAAAAGGAGTTCATTTTCAAACTCAATGCCCTGAAAAAATTGTAAAACGTTATGCCTCATGATATTTTTATTTTAAGTAGAGAAAATTCAAATAGTGAGGAAGGATTTAGGGGACAATAGAAAGTCTGACAGGGTGTGCAACCGGTGAAGCTGTCCTGATAAGTCAAGCTTTTTTCAAAAAGGTCTTGACGGTCCTAAAAAGTCAAGTTTTTTGACCAATTTACCCTGATTTACTCAAAAGGTCAAGCCTTTTTCAAAAATATAGCTATTGAAAATTACGTTTTTTTTTTTAAATTAAATTTTCAAATATCTACAAGCACACAAATTTATAGATTTTTTTTGGGGGGGAGGTACTGGGGTACAGACTCATAACTTTTGAGGGGGAGGGGGTTTCTCGGAAAAGTCATGCAAAAAGTCATTCCAAAAGGGCTTTTTGTTCAACAAATTTTGTTAGACACGACACCCTGTCTGAGCAAAAAGCATTTGATTTTAGAACTTGACAATATCAAAAACAAGAAATGATATGCCATTCTTTTTTTATTTTTTGGGCTTCATCCCCCGTGGAGGGGAAGGGGATAAAATCCAAAAATTGGGTTTTGATTTTTATGTTTGAATTTTGACTAACATTGTGTGATGCTTGTAACCCCTCTCCCTTCTCGGTTTTCAAGAATCTTGAATTGAAATTATTTATCTACTAAAAAAATCCATGAATAGATTTTTTTATTTCCAAAATGTCCCTCTCATAGTTTTTTACCTCTAAAGTCGTTTTTTTCAAAAGTATATATTTTGGCATTAATTTTCAACCCCTAAATTAGTTTCCGGTATCGTTTCATTTAAAAATCAAAGGGGTCCCAATGAAGTGGAAGAAAAAGGCCTAAGTTGACTTCAAAAATATCTAACTAATTATAAAAATCAGCGCCAATTGAAAATTTTTTTCTACGAGGGTGATGAAAGTGTAGGCAAACAATGAAAATTTTAACATTTCTTCTATGTCCTCCACACAGTTTTCCTTCTCCCCTCTTATTCTCACACTCATGACTTTGATTTTAAAAAATTAATAACAAATTTGAATTCAGAAAAATCAGAAACTGTAAAATAGCAACTACTCGAATACCTTTTTTCAATAAATTTTTTGATCAGGACTCTTAAAATTTTTGAAAATTTAATGAACAATTGGTAAAATGACCAATACATATTGATTGATTTTTCATTGAATTCTTAATTGCCTTTTCTTGGCTCTGAGGGTGATTTTATCCCCAAATCACCCCTTCCAAAAAACCAGACTTTGAATCTATTTCCTACACACTGCCCTGGGCTATAAGCTATAAGATCGGGAGCAAAAATCTAACAATGTGACAAATTTGATTTTAGTCTCCTTTTCTTCATGGGTTACAGTTAGAGATTAAAATAACCTTGGAAAATGATTCTAGAGTACGAAAATTATGCATTTTTGATACTTATCGTTTAATAGTGTCTGGTAATTTTGATTTTGGCCCTCTCTCCTTCCAGTGTTGCCATTTTAGCATAATTATGCCAGATTTGGCATAATTTTTTTCTTTGGTGTTTTTGGCTTCCTGACATAATTTTATGATGCCAAGAGGTCAAAAACAAAACAGAAAAAATTTGCGTGATTTAGCATAATTTTGGCATAATTATACTAGAAATGGCAACACTATCTCACCTTACCACAAGGATCAAAATTTTATTTATGGGTCTAAATAACCTCATGGGTGGATTTAGGAGGCCGAATAATATACAGATTGATATCTCCTTCTATAACTTTGAAATATTCCTAATCCCCCCCCCCCCCACTTGAAGCCCCTTCTGTTTTTTTCTATTAAAATAACACTAAAAACAAACTTGGAAAGTAAAAAAGCATGGTTTTTGAATACAAGCTTTCATCATGGTGTCTACTGGCAAGAAAAACAAGAAAACACAGAAAAAGGCCAGGATTTCATTTCAGTAGCAAGAAAACCAGAAAATAACAAGAATTTTAATGATTTTACTACATAAAGCTAGAATTTTCAATATTTTCCTCTCCCCTAGAATTTTTTTATCAAAAAGATAAAAAGAGGGTTCTTTTTGAGCAATTTTTAATCCAAAGAAATAATGTGTAAATGGTAAGAAAAATCCAGAAAATAGCAAGAATTTTCATTTTGCAGATCCATAGACATCATGTTGCTACTGGAAATAGATTTGATGATTTAATTTGGTTTAAAAATTTCAAAATATCCCTATTGCAAGTGCAATAATGTGGGTTTCGAAACGTACCTGAAGAGGAAATGATGGTGGTTTTGCAAGTTGAGGGTCATCAATGCCTACAAAAATTTTTTGGAGCAACATTGAAAGACAAGATCGAGATTGGTACTCTCGTTCAAAAGAGCGTTTTTCTATTTTATTTTTTTGAAAAATACCGAGAAAAAATAGATTTTCGGAATGATATCTTATTCATATTGTTACTGCTATGATTTCTGTTTCGTTACTGTAAGGTTTTCAATATGTTTTTTTAAAAAGTATTTCAGTTTATTTTTACTTTTGAAATGATTTTTGTTACGTTTATGTTTCATTCTGTGGCTCTAGGTGTACGTATTTTGTCGGATTTTTGCTATAATTACTATTCTGTTGGATTTTGGTTACGTCTCTCCAATTTTCGTTGGGTTTCTGTTACATTATGGTTATGTTTCTGTTATTCTTTTACGATATGATCATGTTGCTGTTACGTTATGCTTGAGTTTTTATTACCTAATTTCCGGGTTTCTGTTACGTTATTACCAAGTTTTTAGTGAGGTTTCCGTTACGTTATTGTTAAATTTTTGTTCTGTTATTTTTGGGTTTCTGTTATGTCATTTTTATGCTTCTCTTGGGGTTCTGTTATGTTTTCGTTAGGTTTCTGTTACGTTATTTATAAGTTTTTGTGAGGTTTCCGTTACGTTATTTTTGAGGTTTCTGTTACGTTATTGTTAGATTTCTGTTATGTTATTTTTATATTTCTCTTGGGGTTCTGTTGCGTTATTTTTGAGGGTCTGTTACGTTTTCGTTAGGTTTCTGTTACGTTATTTTTGAAGTTTTGTGAGGTTTCTGTTACGTTATTGTTAAATTTTTGTTCCGTTATTTTTATGTTTCTCTTGGGGTTCTGTTGCGTTATTTTTGGGTTTCTGTTACGTTTTCGTTGTATTTTTGTTACTTTTTGTTAGGTTTCTATTGCGTTATTTTCATGTTTCTCCAATATTATCGTTTAATTAATTTTCTCTGTTTGTCGAATTTGTTTTTGTTTTGTCTTTGTGATTAAATTCATCTCATACAAAAATCTAAATAATTATTTATAATGTGTAGGTATTGCAGGTAACTTGCTTATGTATTTTGTAACCTTTTCTTTGAAGGGTTTATGGGAAGTGCACAACAAAAAATATAACTTGAAAAAAATAAATTTGAATTTTGATATTCATTATCGAATTATCGTCAAGATTGTTTCGATAAAAAAAGCTCGCTACCAAAGGCCACTTCAACACTTTTTTCACCGCAGACAACCTATCAAAATCGACGAATTTGAAAATTGAAGGCCGAATCGACGTAGCAATGTACAATATCAAGTTGTTAAACAGTACGATGCTTAGAAACTCCATCTTAACAATATCCAACTTCGACTCCCTTGAGATGAGTAAGCTCAAACTTTTCCCAAATATTCGTTAAGATACAAGAATTGTAAAAGTAAAATTTAAAACGACGAGGTAGTCGCGGGCAGGATTTTTGAAAGCTGAGAAATTCTCCGTTGATGATTCAACTCGTGAATATTTTCGTTCAAGGGAAAGAAGGATGTCATTTTTAATTTCAAGACTCGACTCGTAATTAAGATAATGTGCAGAATTTCATGGAAAAGATTTCAGTTTAATTATATCATCGTAAAAATGATCGCATCACTGGACATGCTTATAACAATCAAGTTAGCCGAGTTTCCTCGTCGATGGCTGATTTTCTCGAGAGCCGATTTCTTCGGATGTTGAAAAATACCCGAACTCGAATATTTCAAGATTTTCGATGTAAATTTTGTACGAGAAGGCCGGCGCGTTACCGTTGAGTGATTTTAATAAGCGTTAATAACTTACTCGGTATAATTATATAATCTCGTTGAGTGCTTATAATTAAGTTAAATTTTAATTTTAATGAAAATATAGAGCAAGTGCGCCAAGTGCGACTGAAAAATTAATACCATAATACCCGAGGTACTTTTGAGTTTTTGGCTTAAGCGCCAGCCAGAAAAAGTACCAAACCATGTTCCGAAATCACATTACTTTAAAGTTTGAACGAAAGCAGCTGAAATGCCGAGTTAATCGGATTAAAGGGACGTAAATACATTGTAAATTTTACGAAACTTATTCGATATAGCATTAATCGAAACGTTTGATTCGCTTCTACTCCGAAAGTTTTCTTTTTTAGAACCTAAAAACCGACAAACGCCATTGTTTTTCAACTTGGCGGAAACCAAAGTTGAAAAATTTCCAGCAGGAAATGCGGTACAGGTGTTGAAATGTGTCTGAGCTTGTTACGATTCCGGTGACAGATTTTTACCTTGTTCGAATGTGACAAAAAGTTACCGAGCTGAGCGTTTTAAAGTTTTATTCAAATGCGTAAAAGTTATTCGCCGTGACGATGTGAGGAAGTTAAAATGCATCGGTTTTAATGAAATTTAAACGTGAAAAAACCGCCATTGGGTTCCCCTCGGCTCCGATTCGAATAGGTGTATAGCAAATGAAACGGTAAAGATTTATGTGACATGAATGTATACGCACTAGCAGGAAAATACCTATTTTCGTGTAAATTTATACTGATGTTTCGTTTTACTCGTTCGAATGGCTCGTAATGTACGATATGTAGCAGGTGCATGACCGACTTATGGAGTAATAAAATCCGGACTATTTGAGATTTATGTTTCAAAGGAAACGCACCGCGTCGAGCTTTTGCATCCCCTCGATCTCGCCCCATTCTCGTTCGCTTTTACCAGTTTCGCGATTTGTTTCAGATTATTAATCGGTTAGTTCATTTGGAATTTAACGCTAAAAACAAGGCGAAAAATTATTACTCATTATGGGCATCTGGAGGAGCTAAGCTTATAGCCATACTGGTACTCGCGGTGTTGTTTTTATGCGAAATAAATGGTACAAGAAAATAGCTTTATTGTAATATAATGAGCTTTATTTAAGACTCTAAATCGCGCCCGGTTTAACGACAGAGTATTAAAAATTGCTGCGGAGGTTTTTAAAATAGCTCTTTTGTTAAGTGTGCAGCGAGATTGTTGCGGTAATTTTTCAAAATTGCTCGTGCACGTTTTGGCGTCGAGGTTTAGAATCCATTTGATGATACGGTCGTTGAAATTTGATGGAGCAGAGAGCTTTTTAAAATTAATTCGAATCTTGGTTTATTGATTGGATGGAGAACAAGTTGCATATTTAATTAGTTCGAAGCGAATGAATAATATAGCAGATTGTAGCAACTTTTGTGATGAAAGGTTGACTTTTGTTTTCCGCTGGCTGACAATGTTTTCTTCGAGTTTTGATAAGTGTACAAGTTGCGAAAACAACCCTCGGTATAGTCAAATATTTAGTTGCTGAGCGGATTTTCCGTCGAGGAGTTAGGATGGAGAATTTATGTTTTTCCTGGTGACTTTGTTTTTTTTTTTGAAAAATTAGTCATTAGAGTGCTCTCTCATTTCTGAATCAGTGAAATTTATCGAAAATCACTGAAAAACAGTCAGAATTGCAGCCCAGTAATAAATCAGTGAAAAATTTTCACTGAATGCAAGTTAGTAAAATAAAATCACTGGAAATCTGTGAAAATTCACTGAAAAATCTGTGAAATTCTTTGAATCATCAGTGAAAAATCGCTGAAAATCAATGAATTTCACTGATTTTTCCATTGCTGCAATTCTGACTGTTTATCAGTGATTTTTCACTGATTCGGAATGAGAGAATGGTAAATTCTTATTCAAAAATTTGGTACGATGCAAATTTTGAATCATAGGAATGAGCAAAATTAGAAGAGCTGAGAGTCAAAACTCATATTATCCATCATAAGCAATTTCGAGAAAAACGTAAAAAAACTGTTTTAGTACACTCCTCGATCATCAGAAATGCTGAAATCATTTTACATTGTCAAGTAGGACCTAAGAATAGGATTCCCAGAAAAAAAACTCGATCTCTCGGCTATCTTTAAATAAGAGGAGACCAATGGCAAATGTGGATTTTGTCTCCAACATACATTTTTTAAACACTTTTTCAACACTTCAGAAAAATTTTGTAGGGCCAAAGTTGTAGAGCTTGAAAAAAGAAATATTTTTTGTCTCTTGACATTTTTGTCCTAGTTCAATCGTCTTCAAGATATGGACCAGTTTCGAAATGCATTCCAAAATTAATGCATTTCGAAACTGGTCCATAACTTGAAGACGATTGAACTTGGGAAAAAATGTCAATTTTAATTCCAATGTCATGACTTTTAGTGCGATTTTTTCTCTGAAAAGGGTGGTATGAAAAATAAAAATAAAAATACGAGATTGTACTCTTTCATTTCTGAATCAGTGAAATTTATCAAAAATCACTGCAAAACAGTCCGAATTGCTGCACAGTAATAAATCAGTAAAAAAAATTTCACTGAAAGCAAGTCAGTGAAAGAAAATCACTGGAAATAAGTGAAAATTCACTGAAAACTCAGTGATATTCATGAAATTCACTGAAAAATCTGCGAAATTCTTCGAATAATCAGTGAAAAATCGCTGAAAACCAGTGAATTTCACTGATTTCTCCTGTGCTGCAATTCTGACTGTTTATCATAGATTTTTCATTGATTGAAATGAGAGAGTAGAGTGTAATAGACTAATAGCAGTCCTTCAGAATCCGAAAATTTTTTTTTTGGAATAATGTAGGGTTTGACTCTCAGATCTCATTCACGAACAGTTTTTTTTTTAAATCTGAAACTCAAAATGAATTGGGAGGGACGTGATTTTCAATTTTATGAAAAATTCCATCAAAATTAATGCTTACCGATCAAAAAAATTATTTTGATCCAATTTTAAGGTACTTACTGATAGTGAATAATTTGGTAAAAATGAAGAAATCTTCAAATTCGTTGTTTGCAATTTTCTAACCCTGCTGTACAGTGGTGTTCGAGCTAGTGCCATGACCTATTCATTCTCAAAAAAAAAAAAATGGCGATTCGGTATTCAGTGGTATAAAATTGAAAATTTCAATTCACATTCGCCCATTTGAGGGCAGAAGAATTTAGGAATGAGACGTGTAACCAGAGAAATACAGGAAATTATTCATAGACGGTAGCGAGACTGCTTCAACTTTCCTCTGAGAACTAACTAAATGTTGAAAAAAATACAATTTTCTAATATGATTTTTTTTAAAATTTGATTCAAGTTCAGCAAAAAATCAACCCTTATCATATCAACTAATTGACAATTTATTTTGTTTTTTGTTTCAGGTGAGTTGAGAATTTTCATCTTTGTAGAATATGAAACAAGTGTAAATGAGTAAGTATAAGTCATTTTCCACGAATCTCAGAAAAATTTTATTTAAATTATTTTTGAAATTATTTGCTGAAATTGTGGAGTATTTGAATATGCGACTAAATTATTCAAAAATGAGCATACCGATGTCAAATTTTCAGATATCTGAGTTTATTTCTGCTCTTAAATATTTTTTTTTTAATTCAGATAACTGCAGATAATGATTTTATTTGTGGCTCCAGATCGATTATAAAATGTGAGATACGAGTTTTGTGAGCGTTATGAAATAGAAACCAAGTTTACCAGCAATTATCAAAATAAAAAACTTACGTATTTTCAGAAATTTAATACTTTCGCTATTTTCTTAAAGCATGCTCAATTTTTAAAAATTTGCTAAAAATTGGAAATCTTATTTGGCCATCTGAAAATTTGGTTGAAGGTTTTTTTACATGCTCATTTCAAAAATGAACATTTTGTTTAAATTTAAGCCAGAGGATTGTAAAGGTCCCCTTTTAAGAATGGAATTTTGAGATTATGTAAAGGGCCAGGCTTCTCCCTCTATCTCTTCCCCTGTGTAAAAATTTTAGAATTTTGAAATTTAGAATTTTATTAATCTTTTGATATTCAGAAACAGTCTGCCCGATATTTCCCTCAAATAATAACAAAATTGAAATTTCAGTTAGAAAAATCAGCTTTAAATCAAAACATTTTCGAAAATTATAAAAATTTCATTCTGAGTTGAAAATGAAAAAAATCGAACTTTGAGTCACAAAAATCAAAAAAATTCAATTTCAGTCAGAAATTTTCGATTTTTTCCTCCTTCAATGAAATGGCGAATAAAATTCTCGTACTTGATCAGGACTGAACTGAACAGAGCAAAGGGGGGAGAAAGTGAGGAAATTATTCCCTTGTATTGTCGATCAAAAAAAATACTTCAAGTTGTAAAATTTATAAAATTTGTGATTTTTTCGAAAAAATTCAATAAATTTTGCATCTAGTTTGTAAAAAACTCTGGTCATTTTTTTCTTTTTTGAGTCTTCTCTCCTAATGTTATCTTTGTTTCTTTCATATCCTTGTAGATTTTCTTTGATTAATTATTGTTGCCTTCAGTTTACATCATTTTTCGTTTTCTTTTGCAAAAAAATCACCAATTTTTTTACCCATTGATTCGACTAATTTGAAATTTAATATACATCTTTTTCAACCCCAATCTCGATTCGAAATTAATTCAGTCAAAAGTTCGCCAATATTCGTAACTTTTTACGATAAAATTGTCGAATTTTTTGTCCCCTCGGTTGAAAAAAATTCAATAATAAAAGCCGCACAAGTGGAAATTTTCTATAAATGTAAAACGAACTGGACATCGAAAGTTTATAACGTTATGTTTGTTGGAAATATCTCACGTTTTGGAAACACGAGACGAGAATCGAAAGGGCGAAAAAAGAGAAAAGAAAAAGGGATGTTTATACGATAAAAAGCACAAGTCGCATGTGTTGTTGGAGCATTCACACGAATAGACGAAAACCTCGTAATATACCTAACGAGAAATACTTGTAGGGAATTTTTCTATGTAGTAATGTGAAATTTAAACGCGATTTGATGTACGGTTTTGAAATCAGACATGGAATAGTATTTTCACCGAAAGGGAACTCGGCGGTTATACAGATGCGCGTTCGACTTCGTGGAAGTAAATCATTTATTGAATTCATGAGATCGATGATGATCTGTCTGTATTATTATCGGCGTTTCCTTCAGGTTCATTGTATATTGACACGTGCTTAAAAGAATTTCATTTTGAGGCCAACATGTTTGCAAATGTTCAGTTTACCAATTTGACGTATGTATTAATTATGACGTGAATTTTTTTGGGGAGAAAATTACGACTATCTCGATGCGGGTTTAGGTTCGAAAATTTTTATAGCATTTGGTTGGCACGTGCGACCTATTAAAAAATACACGACGATATTTCGCGACAATGGTGCACATTCGGGTTCAATTCCCAGTAGAATTGTGTAGCTCATTAAGACGAATATTAAAAAAAAAACAGTTTCGTCGAAACAATGGATTACTGGTGGTTGTGCATTTTGTGGCTAGAATAAGTTTTGTTAGGAATTTGCTGCGAGATGCAGGACGACGAGGGTGTTCAAAATTGATATTTTCGAGTAAGTAAACATATTTTAAGCAGATTCGAATGCTGCTTGGTTTGTTTACGGGTATATCCTGTAATGGGATAAATTTTGATGGTTGATTTAGTGTATCCCGTGTAAATGTTTGCCTTTTTGCATTGTTCTAACTGGATCGCAGATAAGACAAATAAACCAACTTGATAGTTTTCCGCTGGCGTGGCGCGGAATAAGAAAAATCCGCCAGATTTACATTATTTTTGTGCTCGACGCGATGGAAAAGCTTTCGAAAGCTGCTTATTTTTTATCGGTTATTTTTGCCTTTGAAAGATTTGCACGCGAAATTTACATTCGCTATTTTTCGCGATTTGTCGCAAATTAATGCGTTTTTCTTGTATAGGAGCGTGAAAAACGTGTTGTTATGCGTGGTTTGTATACGAATTTAAGTGGAAATTTTTGCAGCAATCTGAAGTCGCGCGATTATTCCAATGTCTCCTCGTTCGTGTTGTTGAAATTTTTACGCAATTTCCTGCCGAAATAGTTTTCCTTTTGTCGTGACGCACAGATGGAATTCATAAGACGTGAAATGCCAAACAATTCATAATCGTTTCGATGTGTAGACGTAGACGTAAAAATGGGCGAAAATTTTCTTAATTTTCCGACTGAAAAATCGTTTTTATAACGGAATGCCGGGTAATTCGATAATGAAATATTTTTTCGAGTGGAGAAAATCTCGACAGCTGGACTGCCTCGTTTGGTAGAATTCGGTTTATTTCGACAATCTAGAGTTATATCGAAGAGCCTAAGGCTGTGTGAAAGTTGTTCGAATTTTGATTCGGATTGAGCTCGTGTTTGAGAAAGGTTGGGGATTGGATGATGCGTTGTTGCGATGTGTGGAAAAATATTAGAAGTAGGTTTTTGAGGGTCGTGTGTTTTTTGTATTTAAATTCGCGTTTCATCGCTTTTAAAAGTACCGAAGTTTTTACACGCGATGTTTGCATGGTTTTAAATCGAATTAAGCCGCTTTCCATTAATTTTTCGTAGCAACAAGTTTTAAAAAATTTGAACACGGTTTTATTCTTAGAACTTTTCTCAAAATTCAAGGGTGGTCTCAAAATAGCACGAGTTTTGCTAGGAATTTTCAAAATATTACTCATGGAAACTCGTGGAGGAAGGAGACTCTGAGTAAATAAACTGTGAAGAGTGTTAACCAGATTATTTTGACGAATCTGATGTTGGTTTCATCATTTTGCCATTTTTTTTCAATATAAAACGTTGAAAATCAGAAAACTTCACAGCATCCCACCAGCGAAAAAATTAATTTTCTGACTCGTGAAATCAAAATTAATATTCCAGATTTGTGTTCTACAAATCAAAATGAGAGATTTAGTAAAAATTTGAGATTTTTCTATCAATTTTTACCCCACCCCTCCACCGCAAATATTAAAGTTGAAATATTTTGAATTTTTTTGCTGTTTTGTTGATATCATTATCTTCTATAGTTTTTAGGAAAATTTTGGTGGGAAAATCGGTTTCCCTCTGGGGTTCATAAAGTTCTTCGTCCGATGTCTCTGTTTCAATTTTGAGTAGAGTGGTGTTGGGGTTTGATTTTGTTTGGGGTGTAAATTTTGTTGAAGCCGAATGGGGAAGATTTTTGGGTGATGTTTGATCAGGTTTTGAAATTCCGGATTTTTTGAGTTGTTCAATGCTATTTTTAATTTTTTGGTGTGTACATTCTTTCTTGGGGGTAGTTTTTGCTTCGGATAATTTTGGTTGGTTGCTTGAATTTTCGTTTGACGTTTCGCATTTGTTTTGATTGCAGTGTTGGACTGTTGGGCAATTATTAATCGATTATCAAAATAATAGATTAATCGACGTAAAAAATAATCGACAATCGATTAATCGATTATTCAGCAAAAAATAATCGCATATTCGATTGTTTTAATTTTGGTCCAAAAAACGGAAAAATTCTCTAGAAGTAGAAATTTCTAAAAGTCAAGTTAAGCCCCTCTTCAATCCCAAATGGCGCTCAAAATTTGTAAGGATCTTTGAGAAATGTGTAACGTAAAATAGAAAGAGTTCAATTTTTACGTTTTTATTTCATTTTTTTTCAAAATTGTAAAACAAAAGTTAAGAATTTTTGACCAAGAGGATTTTAGCCATTTTAAGGAATTTTTGAAATTTTTGTGGCAGCGTTGGCACTAAAATAAAATAAAAATCGTGTAATTTCTCACTGCAATTATAATCGATTAATCGATTATTTTTTCATCGATTAATCGAAGGGTCGATTATTTTTCCATCGATTAATCGATTGTCGATTATTTTCAAATAATCGATTTTGCCCAACACTATTTGATTGTTTGGTTTTAATTTTTTGGGAGAAGGGGTGTCGAGGTCTAATTGTTTTCTAATTTTACGGTTTTGGGCGGCCAAAAAATTTGTGGTCTTCTTTAATTTTTCAATTTTTGAATTTGTTTCAGTAATTTTTTCTTTTGTGTACATATGCTACGTATTTGATTTGTTTATTTATTGTTTCGAGTTTGAAATTTGCCAAATTGTTTGTTAGATCGTGTAGGCCTTTTGCGATGCCGTCAATTTCGTAGGTTTGATTAAAAGCGATTTTGTACACTTCGTTATTTTCACGTTTTTCTTCCTCAAATTCTTCACGTAGGTTGTTCAAATTTTCAGAGGAGGAATCAGATTTTTTGTGTAATAAGTTGACAAGAGAAATTAAATGATGTACTGTTTCAGTATTTGTATTTATGGCCTTTGTAAACTTTTTTGTGATAGAGTCGAATTTTTCTATTTCAGAGGTAGTCCCAGGACAGACCACCACCATCTTTTCCCCACAACCGAGTACATCAAAACAAAACCCGAGTCCACGTTACCATCCTTACAACCCCTGTTTGATCAACTACCTCTCACCTCTTAGTCCCTGCGGTTAGCATGAAAAAACGGGGGCATACTGCACTTTTTGAACACGAGTCGAAATGTGGTTTTTATTTTAGTATGACCCAAAAGAAAATTTTCGAGAAGTGGAGACGTCAAAAATTCTAGTTTTTTATATAATTCGAACCTCCTGAATTCGAATTTGTTATTGGTTTCCCCATAGGAAGTGAAATAGCTTCTTGCTCGTCGCTTTTTGGTAGTGAAAAACGGCCAATTTTCGCTAAAATCGACTCGAATTCGCCAATACCTCGAACCAATTCTGGTATGAAACTATTTTTAGACGTAATTCGAACCCCCTGAACACGAATTAATGATTAGTTTTCCGATTGGAAGTAGAGAATTCTCTCAATCATGAAATTAGTGTAACGTAAAACGCCCGATTTTTGCTAAAATCTACTCTGTAATGAAAATTCTCACGCGACCGATGTTTGCATTGTAAGATATTTTTCATTTGTGCTATATCGAAAATTTGAAATCATCATTCAGTAATATGTATGCGTTCATGTATGTACTTAGTCACGGAGGTGTACTTCCGGGTACTAGGACCAAAAGTAAAACCAAAAAAGTACTAAAAACTGTGTTGGCAGCTCAACAATGAGAATATGAACTCTAAATTAAGCAATGAAAAATGTACTTTTGATTTAGTACAAATGAAAAATATGTTACCGATTTTACAATTGAACTTTGTGGGGCCATAGCTTGTAAAGATCAAATTTTTGGAAATTGAGACTTTCACCATATTTTTGATATACCACTGTACAATAAATTTGGTTTGGTAGTGTAAAAAATGCCTAAAGGTGTGCAATACAAACCTATTTTTCATTTTCTGAATTTAATCACAGTAAATACAAGCTACATACAATTCTAAGTGCAAATTGTTAAAAGTACATAACAGGATACTAACTACATATTGAACATAAACACAAACATATTAACTGTATAAGAACTAACGTTGAAAATTATTACTTAATACTTGTAGGCTTTACAGGCATAATATATTAAAAATAAGAAAAAACCTAGTTTTACATAATTCAGTGGTTAGAATACTCAGCTTAAAGAAATTCATTTCCTCTACTTATTTCATTATAACTAAACAAAATTCTATTGAATGGCATAAAAAAGTAATAACAATCATTTATTAAAACAGTTCATTGGTTTATTTATTAAAAATGTTTTCATGTAGTTTTATATAACTTTGAGTAGTGATTTTCCCACTTGTCCAAAACCCCAATCTTACTTTCAGTAGTGTTTCTATTTCCTCCTGACTTACATACGTATGAGCAATGTTTTCCTTACCAGTACACACCAAAAATCAGTACGCATTTACCAACCTCAGAATTTCTGAGTTTAGTATGTCAAGAGTATTAGGTTTACTTCTACATTCCTTACATTATGGCGCAATATGATTACGCCTTTCCTTAAATGCTTGTAGCACTTGAGAGAGCTTATCTAAATGACAATCCAGGGTTACTGGGAGTTGCTTTTCAATGTCAATGCCACATAACTCTCTCACTCCTTCACCATCACATAACAACATCTTTTCTAATTCATATCTCATTAATACTTGCTGTTTTTCAGTTTTGTTTTCCTGCTTTTCTATGTGGTAGTTCTGTTCTTTAATCACTTGTTTTAGTTCTTTCACAACTGGTTTCAACAAATATTCCTTCATTGCGTTCCACATCAATCTATTATTTTTGTTCTGAAAGTAAATTAAGGGATTATACAAATGAGTGTAAGGAACCAAAATAAGTATATGAATACTACTGCATTAAGGTCTTATGCTAGGATGTTGACATTACATTTATGATTCTGATGGGGTAGGGTGGGGAGATCACCAGTGTGATCCTTGATTGTATGCTAAAAAATCTTCTTACCTCAAGAAGAGCGGAAATAGAAGGGTGCAGGGTGGTGGTTGTTAACAGTTCGGGGGATGCAGATAAGGAAGGTGGTGGGTAGTAATAGTTATAAGATTCAAAGAACAACCATTCGTCCTTTGGCAAGACTTTTTCATGCTGAAGCGGAATCTGTCCTTTTGACCTTGCTTTTATTCCTTGTACATGGCGTCCACAATGACTTCTCAGGGTAACGCCATTCAGATAGCCCATCTCATCCAAAATGAGCTCAGTAAAGTATTTTCCATTGCTCACATAAATAGTGTTCTCCAATCCCCCATACTTGCACAGTTCAGCTAGAAGTATAGTAATCATAAATCACTGAAATGTCGTTGGTGGCTTATTATTTGTGTATGAAGTGAATAATTTATGTGTTACTTTGGTTCATTTTCTGTTGAAAATGAGCTGAACGCAAACGATGAATGGTTCAAAAAAAATACGAAAATGAGCGAAACGAACGAACGAGTTTTTGAAAACGAACTGAATGTGAACGTGAACGGTTAATATAAATGAACTGAACGTGCCTAACGTTCATTTTTCGTTCATTTTTTTCATGCAGACGCTAAAAAGTATTGTTTTCAGAGAGGGCTAAAAAACAATTTTTTTGTTCTGTTTTGTTTTTTAGCCCTTTCCTGAATTTTTTTTTCAAACCACCCACTGACACCCTTCAGTATAGTGTACAACTCACGAAAATTTGGAAGAATTTGGTTGAAAACTCGCGGAAATAGAATTTTTTAATAGAAAGGCTGAAAAAAGTAACGTTTTGCCCCATAACTAGGACTAGGAGAGAGGTAGGGACCCAAAATTTTCACCACGTGGTTTTCAGACCCTGAGAACTAAATTCCATCGGTTAGTTTCGAATTTCAGCTCGAGGGCAGATTCGCCTATCTTAACCGCCGGTACCCTTTTCATCATTTTCATCTATATAATCTTTATTTCTCTACACTCCTCTCGCTATCATTATTCTCTTTCAACCTGTACCTATTAGATGTTTAAAATCTAAACAATAAGTAATTATTAATTGGAATGTAAACACGTAAACGCTTAGTAGGAAAGTAGGAAGGAAGATAGCTAAAATGTAAAAAAAATTTACCTTGTCAACTTTAATGCAGCATAAAAGAAACGAGTAAGCACTGTAAACGTAGTTGAACTGATCTGAAGCAAATAATGAATAATATTAGAGGGAATCAAAAATTTCAATATAACCTGTAGTGATATTCAACTTAAAACTATTAGATTAGATATTATAAGTGATTTGCCTAGCTACATATTTACAATATACCTAGCCATGTCGATATCTAATTAAAAAATTGATTTAAAAAATATCTACTGGGTACAATATTTTGATTGGAAAAATTAACATACCAAGTTTATCATTTAATTTTCCTGATAAATTATAATCCTGCGTATGTACTCCTCTTTTTCATCACAGCTGCTTATTTGAATTTAACTAGTGTGGTGCGAATATTCAAAGGTTCGAATAGTATTCGAATATAGAATAAAAAATTTGAAGAAATTAAAAATACGTTAAAATTCTGCAAAAAATTAAAAAATGTGGTTTTTTGGTCGATTAGAAAAATATTGAACGATCATGGCTGTAAAATTCAAATTTTAATTTAATTATTCGTTTTTTTTTTAAATTTTCCCCCGTAAAATTTTTTTAATGCTAGGTTCAACGTACTGAAAGTATTCGAATAATATTCGAATATCGAATATTTTTTTGAATAGATATTCGAATTGCGAATATTCGATATTCGTACCACACTAAATTTAACTCATTACCAGTAGAATTTTTTCGAAATAAGAAAAAAATTCTGTTGAGACTTGCGCCTTGTGTTCGACAGTCATTTATTAAACAAAATAGACGTAAATAATTTTCCATTTGATGAGTTATCAGATTTTATTATTGACCTTCTTGATGCCTGTATGCAGGACTGAAAATATGACTATCAGAATTCGATCTGTATCTGTACATAAAGCCGTTTGAACCTTGTCGCCAACTCGCCATCTTTTTCTAGTTCCTAAATTCGGACACATCGGGGACTGGCATTATTTTTGTGACTTATTCTATTGCGAACAGCTAGGTATAATGCTATAAAGAGCCCTAAATAGGTATTAGGTACCTATTAGTTTCATGCAGGGCAACCCATAATATGGTCATATTTTGAGCTAAAATATTGAATATACAGGGTGGGCCAAAACCAGATCCCCACTTTCAAACGCTCACTGTACAAAGAGGTTTTGAGCTAGAGAAGTGAAACAAAAACGAAAATAAAGCTAAAAGTAGGCCATTTAATAATAATTTTATTTTTTAAAAATTACACCAGACAGATAATCTCCGCGTTGCTTCTTGCATTCGACCAGTCTTTTCTTAAAATTCGCGATAACTTTTCGAAGAATGGCGGGTTTAATCGCCCGAATTTCTCGTTCGATGGCCAATTTTAATGCTGGAATGTCTGCTGGCTCGTCTGCGTATACTCTACTCTTCAAGTGACCCCATAGATAAAAATCCAACGGCGTTAGATCGGGGCTACGAGGCGGCCAAATGAACTCTGTGTTTCGCGAAATTAAGCGGTTTTGAAACATCTGTCTCAATCGTTCCAAGATGTCTCGACAAACGTGTGAAGGTGCTCCGTCTTGCTGAAACCACGTTCTAGTGAGTGGTACTCGTTTGGCACGGAGAGAGGGGAAGAAAAACTCGTCCAACATGTTGAGGTATCGGCTTCCGTTGATGGTAACGTTTTCTCCCTCCTCTTCAAAAAAATACGGACCGATGATTGCTTTCGACGACATCGCACACCACACCGTGACACGAGGGGAATGTAAAGGTTTCGGATGAACGATTTGTGGGTTTTCGGTAGCATAATAACGCATATTTTGCTTATTGACGTCACCGTACAAATTGAAGTGAGCTTCGTCGCTGAAAAAAACGTCATCCAAATTGATGAGATTTTGGCTGATTAAGTCTAACATTTTGTTACAGAATTGCAATCGATTCGGCCGATCTGCGGGTAAAAGTTCTTGTGTGAGTTGAATTTTATAAGGATGCATGTTTAAATCTTCACTTATGATTCGTCTCAACGTGGTGCGAGGAATTTTCAGTGCTTGAGAGTGGCGACGAGCAGATTGACGAGGACTTTTTTGCAAAGCTGTGCGAACTTTTTCGATGTTTTTTGGAGTCCGGGAGCTCCTGTGATTACCATGTTTAACCTTTGTATCTGCTCTGGCAGTTTCTCTGAACTTTCTGACCCATCCTAGGATGGTTTTGTGGGTGGGCGGATCGTCATGTCGTTTCAATTTGAAAGGAACTTTAAAAGCACGACGCACTGCTATGACACTTTCACCGAGCTTAAAATACTGCTCCACAGCAAATGCACGTTCCTTCGCGGACCACAGCACCATAATTATTAACCAACTGTTTGTCTATTAAATGGCCTACCTTTGGCTACCAAATGGCTTTGTTGTCGTCATTCAAGACGTACCAGTAGCGGAATAAGAAGCGTTTACAAGTGGGGATTTGGTTTTGGCCCACCCTGTATATTTGGATATTTTGAGGTAAAATATTTCCATAAATATGGTTATTATTTTACTCGACTTGATAAGCGCTGCTCGGTAATTATGGTTTCACTGAAATCTTTTCTAAAATAGGAACACTATTTACAAAATGAAGCAAATGATTGGATCAAAATTGAATTTTCACTATCAAAAATCATTTTTAAAAAAATCAAAATTTATGCTCAACTTTGGGCTAAAATGAGTGTTGCCTTGCCATACTCAAAACGCAAAAATTACCAAAATATTCAAAAACTTTTGAAAAATCGTAAAATATGTGATAATTTTGGACAAAAATATTCAAATAGCAATCGAATATGCGAAAATATGCATTTTTATGCAAAATATTCGAATTTATTCGAAATGAAGTTTGGCTTGTTTTAAAGGCAATTTTCTGAAACGGAAAATGATTTCATTACTTTTGCAATCGGAACACTGGAAAAAATATTCAAATAAATATTTCGGGTTGCCATATAGGTATATAACAATATAAGGTTAGTATGAATAAATTAATCCTAACCTTGACAATTTTTTTCATAAATGTACCTAAATTTTACAATAATGAGTACGTGGCTTATAACAAGTAAGTACACTAGTTTGGGTAGATCAAAGGTGACTAGTTTATGAGTGAAAAACGTGGGAAAATGGTTTTTCGCATTTTTCAAGATGTTCCACCATCAGGAAAATTCTGAAAAAAATTCAAAAATCCGCCAAAATTCGATAAATGAAATTTAGCTCCTAAAATTTTAAATATAGTGTTCTATAATGATGTACTTTTGATTTATTCTCGTTTCGCCTCAAAATTTTACTTCGAGTTGGGATACCTCCCTTCTTAGATTATTACTCTTATAGTCTAGGCAAATAAAAGAAAAAATGTACCAAACTCGCAAAAATTCAATCCTGATTATTTTTTTTGCGTTTACGTTCGTAATGGTTCACTATACAACACACTAAAATGAATACCAATGTAACCCTCCCCTACCCTGAGGGGAGGGGTAAATGTCTGCTGAAAACCGGGGTTTCGGGAATATCTCCTCAAATTATCCTCAAAATTGAAAAAAAGTTATGAACAATCTTGTCAACGTGTAATTTCCTATCAGGAAGTTTCTTGTTTTTTCAAAAACACTCACTTCCTTGACCAAAAATTAACGGTAAAAAACACCGATTTTTCAACAATTTACAGCATTTTTTGAAAAAATCTAAACTTTTGTGAATATCTCCTCAAATGAGCCTCAAAATTGAAAAATAGTTATGAACAATCATGTTCTACGTGTAATTTCCTATCAGACAGGTTCGTTTTTTTTTTTTGAAAACACCCACTTCTTTGCCCAAAAACGGTGGAAAACGCATATTTTTCCAATATTTACAGTATTTTTAGAAATGATGGAATTACGAAGCTGAAAATATCGTTTTTGAATCCTTACGACGCAAAGAAATCTTTCGTATCACCAATAATAAGCAATAACATCACGTTTAAAGTACTTCTTCTTTCCACAACCTCGATTTTTCAAATCCAGTATTCAATAATCTCCCTTATAATTAACGGTAGGGGTTGAAATTCTTGCTGTGACTTTTTTTGGAATACCCTCCCAGCATGTATGAAAAAAATTACTCTTCACTGGTATAATTTTGGGTACTTTAAGCTCCGTATTTCCATCATTTCCAAAAATACTGTAAATAATGGAAAAATATGCGTTTTCCACCCTTAATTTTTGGGCAAAGTGGGTGTTTTTGAATAAAAATGAACTTGTCTGATGGGAAATTACACGTAGAACATGATTGTTCATAACCATTTTTCCATTTTGAGGGTTATTTGAGGAGATATTTGCAAAAGTTTCAATTTTTCAAAAAATGATGTAAATTGTTGAAAAATAGATGTTTTTACCCTTAATTTTTGATCAAGGAATTGGTGTTTTTGAAAAAACAAAAAACCTTCTGATAGAAAATTACACGTAGAACAAGATTATTCATAACTTTTTTTCAATTTTGAGGCTTATTTGAGGAGATATTCACGAAAAAACGGTTTTCAGCCTACATTTACCCCTCCCCTGGGTGTAGCGGAGGGTTATAAGGGTGTCCAGTTTAGTATGTTGTGTAGTTGACCATTACGAACGTAAAACGCAAAAAAAAAATCAGGAGTAAATTTTTGGTGGGTCAACTCCTAGAATGACTGGACTATTATGAGAAATGCTACCAAAGGCACAATTTGCTTTCTTCATTTTAGTCCAGTGGCAGATGGTAAGTAAACGGCAAAAGATGATAGAGTTGTGAAATTTGGTATGGTGTACAAGGACATCCTATGAAATTTTTTGAGACCGGGAGGCAATCGCCAAACCCCATAGGAGGGGCTGGGGGGAGGTTTAAAGGGGGGTTCAGCCCCCCACTTTTTGAAATTGGGCCATCGGTCCAATTTTGGTGTCATTTCCATATGATTGAATCCCGCTGAGTTCAAAAATGTCATTACTTTCAAAATCCGAGGAAGAGAAGTGCCTCAAATTTGAGATTTTTCAACTCGTGTTTTCGCATTTTCCCTCAAAACTACCTAAAAGTGACATTTTTTCAATTTTGCACCCCTTGACGACCCTTCAACCGAATTTTTATTACGATTTTCGAACTCTACGGGTAGATTACCATATATATCGATCTTTTACAACTTCACATACCCCTACTTTGAGTGAACACACGGGTCTAAAGGTGCTGAAATAGGGTCAATTTTGCACGTTTTTGGGTAAAAATCACGATTATTCAATTCTGTACGAAATAATATTTATCGGTCGAAGTTCTTAATACGCTGTCTGAGTAGTACAGGTCCAACACAATAAATTAAGACCCAGAGGCACTCCGAATACCCCCTCCTGGAGGGGTGAGGGGGGTCATTTTGACTGCCATTTCGCCCAATTTCTACTATTTAGAAAGTGAACTTAGTATTACAACTTTTTCCATCCCGTAATCGCGATTTAAATTGCTGGATAATATTTTCCTTCCTCGGATTTTGAAAGTAATGACATTTTTGAACTCAGCGGGATTCAATCATATGGAAATGACACCAAAATTGGACCGATAGCCCAATTTCAAAAAGTGGGGGGCTGAACCCCCCCCCCCCCCCCCCCTTTAAACCTCCCCCCAGCCCCTCCTATGGGGTTTGGCGATTGCCTCCCGGTCTCAAAAAATTTCTTAGGATGTCCTTGTACACCATACCAAATTTCACAACTCTATCATTATTTGCCGTTTATGTCCAAAAAAATGCAATCTGCCACTGGACTATTTCTTCAGAAATTTTATGGTAAAAAATCAACATTGATTTAATTTTCTCAGAATAAATACAAATAAAAAACCTTACTCTCGTAAAAAAAAAATGTAAACAAAATGCAAATTAAATTTCTAGCAGTTTCCCCTTTCTGACTATTTCTCAATAAATTTTATTGTCGAGTTTGAAGTGTTCTACATACATAACACACCTTTGGAATAAATTCGTCATACGATGATTAATATTTCGAAGAATTTTGATTTTGAATATTTTGCATAAGTAATTAACATTTTTGGTTAAAATTTACTTCCATATAAGTCGAAGGCCAGGCTACCCGGTCATCTATAATTTAAACTAATCGATTGCAGAGAAATCAGGTCATTGGCATTCGACATGACATCATGCTTACGGTTGTTGTTTTTTTCGGTGTGCATAATGCACTGGCCATATACGTCGACGACGCAGACTTCCAAGTATCGCGGTGGTATGAGCAAAAACGCATCAAATTGCGAATTTGCGAATGTACTGAAACGTGATCGAACCAGCGTATCATTGAGATAGTGGTCACATCTGTTTTGCTTCGAGTGTTTATCAATAAATTTGTAAGGAAAAGCAGCTCGCCGGAATAAGTACGTGTTAATTTTGTTGATGTTTGGTCGAGTACAGAGTTGGAATTCGTATTCAACGAGGTGGTCTCGGCTTATACGTAAATGATTCAAAAAAGGTATTGAAATCGGTGGCGCGGCTTTGAATAATAATTGTAAAATATTCGACTTTGAGCGGACATGCGAGTACGGAATCGAACACGTACCCGGAGCCGAACTCTGATTGGATTATGGGCAAAAATGGTGGAAACCCGTATCTGTGATTTTTGCATTAAAGCGAAAATCAATTCGAGTAGACGAAGAACGATATTCCCACGAATTATCGTTGTTCGCGATTCGTGGAAGTTTCATCAGTGCTCGATCGTAAAATTCGCGGTATTGCGCAATTATCAGATAATTTATAATTGAAATTTATCAAAACGATGATTACCTACGTCTGTAAAATGGTATTGTGATGTTTTTCTGGCATATGATCTTTGTGAGAGCTTATAAGCTGCGTATAGCGAATTACTGCGTGATGAAGCGATAGAGGCTTCCGACTGATTATCATATTCGTCTTATCTGTGCCATTTACCGCCACTCGGATGTCGTATTCGTCTACGTTTTTATATCGACGTTTAATCAGTTTGGTAAAATTGACCGGCTCTCTTTTTATCGTCGGAGTTTATTGCAATTTGTGACGGTATAATTGCTTTATAAATTATTAAATTATAATTTGTATTTTCGATATTCGAAAGTTAATTACAAATGTAATTTTATCGATATTTTGGTGGCGTCTCGATGTCTGCGTCGAAATAACGTAGGTACCTTGGTATTACAACATTTCGTCGAATTTTTTTTTTCTAATTTTCGAACCGAGATCCTGAGAATCGAACATCGTAGTTTTCCTTCATATCTAGACAATACAAATCGCATACGCTGTTTCATCGCAGATAAAAATCATCGACTGTGGTTATCTCATTTTTAACGATAAATTATCATCGCCAGTTTTTATTTATCGTATTGATTGATTACGCGAAATCGACTTTGGTCTTCGATTTGGCTTCTTTCTTCGAACCGAAGTTGCAATTTTCCAAACGAGAAATCTTTCCAGTTCCGAATAAAACGTTGGTTTTCTAACTTATCTGCGCCATTAGTTTCATTTCGTTTTATCGCGAAATCAGATTACATGGAAAAATGAATTTTGTTTTTATACAGAAAGTAGAAAGATCCTACACAACAAAAGCGAGTTTTTCAACTTTCTGCTCTCTTGGGCTTTTTTCTCGTGAAATAATTTTTTCCGGTGGTTTATTACTTTATTATTTTTTGTAATTTTATGAAATTACGATGTGACTTATTTCTCAATCTGGTACATTTTCCTGGCTTCCTTTTGTGTCTTGTGAACTGTAATAATACGAGAGCAGAGGACGTTAATTAAATTTGGAAAATATTTTCGCGATTGAAAAAGTTGCCTTTTTTTTGATACATTAGAAGCATTTTTCCTTTGAAATTTTGGCACGTTTTGTTTTGAAGGAATAAGACTCAGTTGGAAGGTAGGAAGTGAATGTTGTTGAGAATGGCTAATTGCTGTATAGAATTTATCGTTTGGAAAATTTAATATTTACCAAACTTGCAAATTATTTTCATGTTTGGAAAAGTTTCAGAAGATGAGAAAAAAGTTAAATTATGATAAATTGGGAAAATTTTTGTTTCCTCGCCATACCCTGATCTTTGTAACTTCCTTTTTTGTTTTTTTGAAAGGAATTAGGCATTTCAAAAATGCATTTGAGGGTTAAAAAAACATCGTTTAGATTGATACACATAATTCATATATTGAGGAAATTTCAGTTTTCTCAGGGTCGTGGTCAGTTTTGATTTTAAAGTAAAATTAGAGGCAGTGCGGGAAAAGGATGCGAGGTTTGGCACCCTCATCGTGTCTCATATTTTTCATTCTAAAATTCGATCTAAATTTTTGATCACAATTTTGAATTCTGAATTATTGGCAGAATTGCTAGAAATTCTGAATTTGGAAGAATTATAAGAAATTCTGAATTTGGCAGAATTATTAGAAATTCTGAATTAAAAATTGGCACCTTTGTCATGTCTCATTTTTCATTCTAAAATTCGATTCAAATTTTTGAAGCTTCGCAAAATTTTGAAAAGCTTCAAATTTTACAGTTTTGAATTTTGAATTTGACAAAATTATAAGAAATTCTGAATTTGGCAGAATTACAAGAAATCCCTGTAATGGTACTTGATCAGGGTATCCATTAGGCCCCTTTGTCACATTCAAGTATTTCGCAAAATTCTGAACAATTTTGGCTATTTTTTCATTTTTTTCAAAATATATTTTGTAAACATTTTTTAAAGTAAAAAATTTACAAATTTTCCACCTAAGTACTTGTTAAAAATTTCGAAAATTGGTTGGTTTTCTTTAGTATTTTTATTATTCAGGCTCCCATCTACCTCAGCTCAAATCATCTATAGAGTAAAATATTTCCAGAAATAGACTAGAGAGACCAAAAAAACATACATTTTGATAACCCACCTGATAATATCGCGACGTGTTGAATTTTAGTTTTACCTCATGTTTTTTTTTTATTTTTTAAATTTCGAGATTAAAATGCTCTCAGAGATTTTAAAAAACTGAAAATAATTTCCGAGCTACTTTTTTTATTCTTGCACAAATTGACTTTTTCATATTTTCAATAATTTTATTTTTTTATTTTTTTCGCACTCTGCTTTTGAATAAATTCTCCCTTTCACTCCTGATGATTAATCTGGAAATGAGTTGAGAAGTGTAATGTTCAGATCAAAAATTATGGCATCCTATGCTTCAACTTGAGTCTAAAATTGCTGGATTCGTGATAGAAATTATTTTTCCTTTTGTATAAAACTTGAGTTGTTTAATAACCTTATAATCTGGGGAAGGGGGTCCTCTCCTCGAGAATGCAGTTCTTGACAATGCTACGTACAGGGTGTTATATAAATGATGCAGTATTTTTGGCAATACCTATTTACACTATTTTTGTGTGGGACAAAAATATGTAGTTTTTTAATACTATGAATAAAAAGTTATTTTTGTTCTATTGTATTGAAAAATATTCGGCACGTCTCCAGAAAAAGTGAGAAAACCATAATTTCTTTGTTCTTTATGGGTTATATTACGACCAACTATTTAGGTAAGAAAAAACAAGCAATTAAATTTTTTATATTTTTAAAAATTTTGAAACCCATTGAGAAACTATTTGGTTGAACTAAAATCAATGACCCAAAGTTTTTGTCATTGGTGTATCTTTAGCACTCCCCTTTTTTTTTCACTCCTGGGTTTTTCACCTGAACCCTCGGGCTGTCGCAAATAGGTCAAAACGACCGCAAAGGGGTTATACTCGCACCACGGTCAAAACGACCGAATCCATATAACCTGTCGCGCCCTGGTGAAAACGACCGAAATCTTATTTTTACCCTGTAAACATACAGGATGTCCTACAAATTGTCTGCCAAACGTATTTTTTTGGATTTAACCGGGTACCACAGAAAAAACCCTTGAAATGAACGTGTTGCCTATTTTAAAAATTGAAGGGGTAAATGATGTTCCTAAAAAATCACGTCAAAATTTTTTTCTTCCATGGGAATGGATGGTATATTGAAAAGTAAACAAATTTTCACTTCATGACTTTTTGCCTATCTTCAAAATTGAAGGGGCTACAAAAAAAATTGTTCAAAAAAAATTCTTAAAAAATGAACTGATTAAGGGAGTGGATAGTACGTTGAAAACTGAAGAAATTTTGTTCTGTAGACTTTTTGCCTAGCATCGAAAATGAAGGGGCTAAGGGGCACTCAAAATAAATGGGCCTCAAAAAAATTTCAAATTTTCTCAATTTTCAATCACTCTTAGTCCCTCTATTTTTGATGTTACGCAAAATGGATGAAAAAATTTTTTGACGTGATTTTATTTAGAAGCATCATTCGCCCCTTTAATTTTTAAAATAGGCAACATCGTTATATCCAAAAAAATACGTGAAAAATCTGCTAAAAAAATAACATTTTCGTACAATTTTTGCGATTTTTGATTTTTGCGAGCCCGGGGCGTCACAGAAAATTAAAATTTTGATCATTTTGACCAGGGTGTAACAGAAAAGTAACATTTCAGGCCTTTAGACCAAAATCCGGCAGAAAATTAACATTTCGGTCGTTTCCACCAGGGTGCGACAGAAAATATGATTTTCGGTCGTTTTCACCAGGGTGCGACAAGTTTGGGGCGCAACTACCGAAGGGTTAAAATAATATGCTTCAAAATTTCTCAAAAATAAATTATGAGTGTAAATTTTGGTAACCAAAAAAATTGATTCTGAGATGACTGTCTTTATCTTCAATTCTTCAGTCTTTAAAATTCATATCACAAATAATCTGAAGTTTATAGTCTACAATCCAAGCATGAAAAAGTGCTCTAGAAATCGAATTCAGCGATCTTTTTTTTTGGGGGGGGGGGTCAAATTCAAAAATTATTACCATTTTCGAACTCAGCGCGAAATTTCAAACTACTTCGGTATGCCGCATCGCTGTTTCTAAATGAATGTTTTCATTATAATTTGGCGGGGTGGGAAGGATGTGGGTTGGAATTTTTTTTGGGAGGGGGGCAAAGTATGCTGAAAGTTGTACTCAATCAACTACAATTGTCTGATTTGCGTAAATTGCAATTACGTTTCATCTAAATGATGTCAATTCTTCAGTTTTCCCTTCAAATTCAAGTTTGGGGCAGAACTCCACCGAGGGGGGTCGAATTCGAAATCAAAAATGATGATGATTTTCGGATTCAGTGCGAAATTTTGACCTATTTTGATGTATCGCATTGCTATTTTTGAGCAAGTATTCCATGAGTTAATTTTGGTGTGGGGAGGGGGGGGGGGTGATCAACTTGTTTATTTTCATTACTTCGCATTATGCCGGAATTTTTTGCCCATTTTTGCGGAAATCGACTTTTAATAGTTTCATTCAACAAAATTAATGAGTATTTTTTGGTTCTCACCTATATTTTGGATTAATAGGGCTCTTTTACTGTCAAAAATCGATGGATGAACACTTTTTCTTGTTTGGGTCATAGACTACTATATTTTTTTCTACAAAATTTTAAAAAACATCAGTGAAAAATGTGCCAATGATTTTCCAACCATAAAAAAATTATGGAAATTAGTTTTTTGTGTTCGAGATAAAACCAAAGAAATACCATTTTGCATTTTTTTTTCAAATAAAAACGAACCCATGATTCCGTTAATCTGAAAATTCCCCTCGCGTTTGCAAAAATTCATCCCAAAATCGTTGTAAAATAAAACAAAACGTAAAATGGGCAAAATTTGAAATCCAATTTTAATCTAGTTCACTACCTACATATACGAAATCGATAAAAAGAAACGAACCAAACGTCGATTCACTTTAGTAAGCAAAAACCTCACACCCCTGCTGGAAAACTCATCGCCACACGTGGCAAATTTATTCATGGAGACATCTTGAGCCGAACGCAGATTAGAAAAAAAAAATTGTCGACTCGTTGATACGAAACTGCGGTGAATAAACGTAGCCTTATAAAGTTTATATGGCATAGCATGAAAGTCGAACAATATCCTCAATCAAAAGTGATTTGAAACAAATTGTATGAGAACGTAAATGTAGCACATGATATTGCATCACTATTGGCTTACGCACATACGTAAAAAGGATAACACCAATACCAATCAATGTTTTTTCAAAGTAATGAAATCTTATTAAAGATCTCACATACGATTTAGTTTCAGATAGGCGGATATACGCGAGTAATATGAAAAAAGAAAAAAAAAGAAAAGCCTGAAGAAATTACATTATGAAACGCCTACGTATACGTAATTCAAGTGAAGCTATACAATATGCGTACATTCTGCGGTCTCTCTTTTCCTTTTCAATTTTTCCCCTCTTTTTCGAATCCAAAATGTCTGAAAACGGTCGAGGAAAAAGTACCTATATTTTTCTCGTTCATTTAGTCGTAATAGTTTGTGAAGAGACTCGATGTTAAGCGAATTTCATCTTTAACACAAGATAAATTACGGATTTAAGCTCGAAAGAGTTTCGTATGTTGTTCAAGCTAGGGCTGTAAGCGTTGAATGGGAGGGCTCGAGAGGGAGAGGTCTTAGGTATACTTCGTCGAATCCAAAATTTACTTTTAGTTGGAAAAATTCCATTCAACTTGGTACGAGAAAAAGTTATTCGAAACGTTTTTCCTGAAAAAGAAAAATCTCCGTTTCTGTACATTTGATGGTAGGTCATTTGACAATAAGATTTATTTGTACGGTGGGTCCTGCAGCAGCTACAGTGTAATATGACACTGTAAAATGACTCTTATGTAATAAAAATGACTCGCCTTAGAGCGAATAAAAGACGAGTAGCCTATGAACAGGCTTTATAATCCAGTGAAGTTTAATACTCTCGTAGACATGTTGATTTTGGGTTAACTTTTTAAACATCAATTGACACCGAGTCGAATTTTGTTTACTCGTCAGCTTTGTCATTTCAACTGTAGCACGCTCGTGTGAGCTTGGCAAGTTCCAAAGTGTTTTTGCAAAGCGAGCTTATGTATGGTACCTTTTCCAAAACCCATTCGAAGTTTTTTCATTAGCTTTATACAAGTTTTACGCGAATGTCGAAACTCATCGGTTTTGATTTCATCTTTTTGTATGGAAGACTAAAAGATTACCATGTTGAGCATGTGGAATCGGTGAGCACGATACATTGTATAGATTCGAGGTTGGATACACGTCGATGAGCCATACAGAGATGACGTTAATTAATGAGATATAATTTTCGGTAATATTTTAATCCGTTGTAATTAACGTTGAAGATTTATACGAACCGTCGTTTCGTGTTTTGCCAACGTTCGAGAAAAAAAAGTAAAAAAGGAGTGATTTATTGGGGAAAAAATTAGCATTCGAGGAATTGCTGCAACTGGTTTGATCTAGCTAAGGTGTGCGCTACTTTTACCATCTGCGAATCTACGGAACGATTTTCCAAACCCCTGAAAAAATTTCTAGTTTAAAAATTGGCTTCGAGTACAATTCATTAGCATGCAGTTGTCCTTGACAAGGTAATGAATTAAGAAAAGCCTTGCCTCGTCCAATCGCACAACAATTGTTAACTACTAACCTTTAAAGTTGTTGTTTATATGGCGGAATTTTTAATTCTGCAACATTTTGGTGAACTTGCGTCGACCTGTAATGACCACATTCCTCGTGTACAACGCCTTTTATTTTTTCGTGTTTAAAGCTTCGGTGCGCCGGCCGAGAAGAATTTATGCGCCATGTTACGCCACCGCAGCGATGATTAATGCGAAATTTTTCGCTTCGTGGAACCGGTACAGGTTTTTTTTGATTGAAAAATGTGCCACGGAGTGTCGATGGGTTGGAAAATACAGACGTCGCGTCGTGCTTGCGGAGATCTAGATGGTGGAAGTCGAATACGAAATCGTCATTGGATTTTTTTTACGAGGTGATTTTTTTCAGGAGTCGAGGTTGATGGTGTGACGTTTTTAATGAGGGATCGAGATGGCCTGGTGTGAACTATTTTAGGTTTTTGTGAATTAGACGTATTTTTGGGTGATAAATTTTACACGTGTGGATTTTTAATTTGTTTTGGTATGTTTTTCGTTACAGCGTCGGTTATGTTGTTGATAAATTTATGAAAATATTTTGTCAGGTCAATGCCAACTCGGGTGTTTTAAGTAGGGCTATTTTTTGAATTGATTCTTCCTTGTTTCTATATCTTTATTGAAAGGTTTTCAGTCTTTTTTTTTTAAATCTTTCCTTTGTTGGAAAAAAATCAGAAATCTAAATTCACTCCAAATGAGAAATCATTTCATAAATGTGAATCTTTATTTTTAATGTTTTTTATTATACATATTTTGGATACAAAATTTTTCATATACCTTTGGTATAATCGCACTTTTTTTAGCATAAAAATTTTTTATGCCCAAATTGAGACATGGTGTCCAAATTTGAACGCTATTTCCAAATTGTTCTTTTTTGGGACACTGTGTCCAATTTTATTGAGATAATTTGTTAAAATTATTATATTGTGGGGGGTACTGTTTTTCTGGGACACTATGTCCAATTTGAATTTTTTGATACAATGTGTCCTATTCAGGCTTTGGTCGTTCGTGAATACGTTCAAGTTTAGTTCATTTTGAAAATCATACACGTTCAGTTCGTTTTCGTTCAGTTCACGTTCAGTGAATTTTGGAGTTTCGTTCATGAACTTAAACGAGTTTTTCATTTACTACTACTCTCTCATTTTGAATCAGTGAAAAGTTACTGATAAATAATCAGAATTGCAGTACAGGGAAAATCAGCAAAATTCTCTGATATTCAGAAGATTTTTGCTGATTTTTCAGAAAATTTCAGAGATTTTACTGACTTTTCAGTGAATTTTCACTGATTTTCCAGAATTTTTTCATTGTGATTTATTACTGTGCTGCAATTCTGACTATTTTTTTTGTGATTTTTTGATAATTTTCACTGATTTATGAATGAGAGAGCACTTTTCTAATCATGCTTGAGCCATTCGTTTCAAAAATGAACGACCCCAGTTTTCAAAACGCCCACATAGTTGTGTTTTTTTTTTGAAAAATTGCCTCTAATTTAAAAAAATAACAAACCAAGTTGGTTTGTATCTCTCTACACTTGATTAAACCCCAATCCCAGACTTCTGAGAAAGAGTTTCTCTACTTCCCTTCTGAAAACTTATCGTCAAGTCTACCAAATCGCCAAATCATCATCTACCACTAAACAGCAAAGTTCATTTTCAAAAAAATCCAGAAGAGAAAGTAACAAAAACAAAAGTTATCTATGCAAGTATTCAAGTACCTCAAAAAATTTGTTGTCAAAAAACTCGTTCGTTCAGTTCATTTTATTGGTACTATTTCGTTCGGTTTTCGTTCATTTTGGAACGAACGACCCCAGCCTAGTCCTAATTGGGTTTCAACATTGATATATTTTAGTGCTGAGATAGACATTTCAAATTGGGGACCGAAATTTGGAGGTCAAAGTTTGAGATCATCGACTGAAAAAAACTTGGAAAAATTCTGGCGAATTGAATGAAGGTCAGATGGGTAGCTTACTTTTCTGCTGACAAAATTGCATTTTTAATTGATTAAAATAAATTTTGAATGGGATCCACTTGAATGATCTTTTTTTTGTTTTCATTCCGTAATTTTTTTTTCTTTTTTGGTAGAAAAAAATTGTAAAATGGCATTTTGAGTCGTTAAAATCATAAAAAATTTGTATGAATCCAACTTTTTACACCTCCTGTTCACAATTTCAACTATGGTTCTTCTTGGAAGAGAGGAGATGAGGGTTCTGAGGACAATTTTTATGAAAATTAGTGAAAATTCAGTACATGTATTTTTGAAAGTTGGAAGTACATATTCAGTACCTACCAACGTACCTATATATCACAAGAATTTTCTATTCATTTGGGCGTTTCCTTGGAAAAATTTTGATTTAATCATACTCAATGAAAAAAATAAGAGTTGTTTCAGGAAAAAATTGAAAATTTGTAAATCTATCCAAGATAAATTACACGACCTAAAAATCAACAATGAATACCCTCAAAATTTCAATTTTTCAAAATTTGTTTTCAAATGTTTTGAGAATTGAAGATTTGCGGGGGAGGGGGTAACTTTTCAAACCAAAAATGAACTTTTTTCGTATTTGGTGTTTTATAGAACTTTTCTGGTTTTGTTTTCAATTTTCATTTTAATAAGAACTAGAAAATTGTTCTGGTGAGAAGAGGCCCGATGAGGGAGAAAAATACGAATGCTACACTTAATTCATAATTTTTAATTTTTTCTAATTTTTTCCAAAAATTGCCAAAATTATTGATCTATAAAATTACTTAGAAACGATCTGCTTCATTTTTTAAAAATTTATCTGAACTTGTTTGAGTGATGAAGAAAGATAGGGGGATTAAAGTTGTAACAAAATCACGAAATTAAGTTTATTATTTGGAAAAGAAATTCCGCACCTTTTTTCTGAAAACGTGGTACAAATATTTGTTAGAAAGAGAGGAAGAGGGGATGTGAAATGTGATTTTCAGCAAATTCGTAGATTTGTCTTTCCATTCTTTCAATTTTTTTTAGCTCTGATCAAAATTGAAAACGTGAATTACGTTTACTTTAAGACAAATTCTATTTCAATTGAATACCCTAGCACGAAAAAATTTGGAAATGAGGTTCTTAAAATCATTTTTTTCTTAGAGAGAATAAGAAATCTGCTGAAAAAATGACTAAATTTTCTTATCGATAATTTCAAAATCTGATAATGTGAACCAGAGCAAGTGTGATAGATAGCGATGTTTTGAAAATTATCTACAAAGTACTTCTTCTTACATAGATAAACTATTCAATGTCTTCGGTTGCCTTATGAAAATATCAATAATCAAATAATCAATTCGCAAACGATTTATCTTAATCGCGATTCGGATATTAGGAAGATGAGAGGCGAACTTAATCGATTTTTATTATGTATTTAATAAAGCAATATCGGTATATTAACCTTCTCAGGACATTTAACGTAAGTATGTATCATTACATGACTCACATTCATTCAGATTAAGATTACGAAATTCACGCAGTCGAAATTATTAACCAGATTTGTTCTTTGAATTTGATTCATGCGTGTGGAGAATTCGCAGTTGGATATTCTTTCGGAATCGACGAGCTTTTCAATTAAGAGGAGTATTGAAAAATGCTACTCAATGCTTCACACGAATTCATTAAAAGTTTTCTGTATTTATGAACTCAAATTCGAATTATTATACAACTCTGTTACCAAGTTCTGTGTTCGCTTTTATGAGTAAAAATACGAGAGTGTTTTCTAAAAATAGGATCAAATTGGAAAATGCCGGATTTTGTAAGAGTTTCATTCTCAAGCGAGCGTGTCTAAAGAATGAATGTGTAAGAAAACTGCCTCTATAAATACTTTATTGTAATTTCGAAAAGTTTATGAAATTTCCCTGTTTCATGGCCTATCTAATGAAGAAAGTACGTGATCTCGGATTGATTAAATTGAATTGCGTTTAATTTTTTTCTCAATTTGACGAGTGTTAGATATTCGTTCGGTTCTCGGATAAATGTATTACGAAGTAGATTATTTTGGTTGCTGATCGTCTTTTGGAAAATTTATGAAGGGGGGAGGTTAGGCACCGATAATTTTTTGAAAATCCAATTTTATTAATTTTGAATTTTTGATTCCACGTGAAATATTACATATCAATACCTACCTAAATAACTTTGTAAAGAAGTGAAAAATTAATTTTCGATAGTTCAATTTTTGATATTTTGAGAAACCCTGAAAAGTTAAGAATGTCTTTAGATTTCATCAAATGAGATAATTATTAAAGATATGGGAGAAACTTCACACCTCACTAATTTTTTTTTTCAGTCGGCAGTCTGTACTGATTCGTATCTATTTGATTACTCCATAGTGGAAGGGAGGAGAGAAGACAGTGGCTGAACCTGGGTAAGGGACTAAGGGTTAAATTATACAGTTGAATGATCTTGATAATTATTTTTGGATTTTTTCCAAAATATTTGTTGGATTCTCAGCCATTCGGATGGAAAAAATAGGAAAATTCCAAGTTTGGTCTTTCCCCTCTCTCTTCCTCCGTCAGAAAAATGAAAAATACAACGAAATCTCGAAACAAAAAATTATCATTGATAGATCAAAACGTTATCTGCGTACCTAGACTTGACGTTTCATTTTTTTTTCAAATAATGTTTCACCGTTTATTATTTGTTAAGCAGCTGTTGCTATTAACTAGGGTTTAATGACATAAGGTATTACATACTTACGTTCGTTATGTACTATCTATGAAAACAATGCTCATACATTGGATCTGAAACTTGAAAAAAGAGTTCATTGAAACATAGACAATGAAGTTCGTTAGCGGATTATTCAGATGCATAATGCAGCTGAACTTGTCATCATCTGTGTAAATTAAAAAAGTGTCCAGGTACCGCAATTAATTAATTAGAGGCGAACAAATAATTTGTTTCATATTTTCTTCATCTACGGTTCATTTTTTCGAAAACAGGTACATTTCAAATCGAAAAATTGTATTGGATTTTGACAGTTTTTTCTAAAAATGTGCAGATGTCTTTAAGCAGTCTATAATATCAAGAATTGAAAAATTTGATGCTTGAATTATTACAATTTTGGAATAGTTGTTAAATTTCATGCAAGTAATTGAATAGATATTATAAAAAATTTTGTGAAGGTAAAATACAAGTACCTATAAGAAATTATCTAGAAATGTTTTTAAAAAATTATAAAAGGTAAAAAAGTTCACAAAGTTCCTTACCAAAAATCCTTCAAATTGTGAAATTTTTAAAAGATAATTTTCGAAAATAACTGTAATGGCTTTATTCGAAATACAGTTGAAGTAATGAAATGATTAAACGGTGTAGACAGAAGCAGTACGGTATCCACACATTTAAAGTTGCAAAAATTGCATAATAAAGCTGTGGTAAATATTTTTATTTTTTTCTAAAAATTGAAAAATTGTGTTTTGAATTAAGAAAACACTCTTTATAGGTGTGTCATGAAATTGAAAAAAAAAAAAATTTTCGCCCCTCTTCACCCCACACACAATGATTATTATTCTTTCGTTTTGATTTCAAAAATTGAAGTATTAAAAAATAAAAGAATAATTTTTGAAGCTTAGTTTTAAATTCTGATAAAATAAAATAGCTTAAAATATCGTTTAAAATTTTCAAATGTGTGATAAAAATTATTCAAAATTCGAAAAAAGTAATCAATTTTTTACAGAATTTTTGAAAATGAAGTAGAAATTGATAAAACAGTGATAAAAAGTTTTACAAAATTTAAAATATTACAATTTTTCAAAAAAATTAAAATTTCCAATCAAATTCCTAGAGAATTAATACTCAGAAATTGACAAAACATCAATAATATCGCTTCAAATAATTCAAGTTTTTAAAAATGAAATGAAAATTTTATAAAATGCGAGAAAGTCTTTGAATTACATTGATAAAATTCAATTTAAAATGTGCAATTTTTCTCTAAAGTTACTCAAAATATCTTGAAAGTGTTGGAAAAATTGTCGAATTTTTTAAAAAGTTGTCTGACCATGTCATGAAAAATGTATTTTTTCAATATTTCAATTAATTTTTCCCACATTTTGAGTAATTTTGACACAATTTTAAAGTTTTTCAAGACTTAAACCTTTTTTTTTTTTGAAGTAATTTAGACTACTTTCGATGTTTTGTGCCAATTTTCACCAACATTTGAACAGTTTTTATTACAATCTTAGTAATTTTTGTGTTTTTTAAAACAATTATAATGATAGGAACTAGGTAGTTGGACAATTTTGATGATACTCGAAATTTTTTGCCATTTTATGATGTTTTCAATAATTAAAATAATTTTTTGCATAATTTAAAATATTAATGTAATTTTCAACTACTTCAAAGGTATTTCGAACATTTTTGAGTTACTTTATTGATTTTTTATCACGATCTAAATAATTTGTGCACGATGTCATTCAATAGTGTCTTTTGAAAGAAGTTTGTTTCATGTCCAAGGGCGTAGTAAAAAAAAACAGGGCATGGTGGGGGTACATAAACGACAAACTATTTAAAAATAAATTACATTTACCTGTTTTTCCTCTGGAAGTAGCAAATTCTTCAAATCCAACTGTAAATTAAAAAATTTGATTCTCAAAAAGCATCGCTTTCTTCTTTCTCCCTTTTCTTAGCAAGTTTAAATATTTTGAAAGAGAAAAAAATATGTCCCCTGCCTATTCCATTCTTTCAGGGTCTCAATACCGATTAAAGTGCCTACGCTCTCATTTCTGAATCAGTGAAATTTATAAAAAATCACTAGAAATCGGTGAAAATTCACTGAAAACTCAGTGATACTTATGAAATTCACTGAAAAATCTGTGAAACTCTTTGCATAATCAGTGAAAAATCGCTGAAAATCAGTGAATTTCATTGATTTTTCCTGTGCTGCAATTCTGACTGTTTATCACTCAGAATGATTTTTCACTGATTCGAAATGAGAGAGTACTTTTATGTAAAGAAGTTCTGATAAATCTTGAAAAAATTAATCCTGAAAAGTTGGAAAAATCAAAGGACATGGTGTCTGCGTATACTGGCAAGAAGAACAAGAAACCCCAGAAAATAGCAAGAATTTTAATGATTTTACTCCAGGGAGTGAGAATTTTTAACATTTTCCTTTTTCCTTGAATTTTTTAATTGAACAGGCATCATAGCGGGTCTCTTTTTTTTAGGGTGTTTGTAACTTTTTTCGACTTCAGTCACTTTTGGTTACTTTTAACGTCTAAAAGGTCACTTTGGTTACTTTTTTCCCTCAAAAGTCACTTTTTCTTCGCACTGCCAGGCAAAAATGCAAATTTTCACGTAAAATTGCTATTTTTCGAAATTCTTCAAGAAAAACATTAAAACATTGATTTCTGCTAGTTTGTTTGTTGTTTTGACGCAGGAATTTAATAAATGAAATTATTCACGTCTTTTCAGTTGATTTATCTTTGAAATGTCTGCAGAAAACTACAAAAAAATCCCCCCTTCCTCCCCCCTCCGAAAAAATTGATTTTTGGTTACTTTTTGGTCATTTTTGCTCACTTTTTGCTCAATTTTTCAAAAATTTCGCTATAATGCCTGAAATGAAAATTGAAGGATATAAACTAAAAAGGGTATTCTTTTTCAAGCAAATTTGAAGCAAAAAAAATCAAAAAAATTGTAAGAATTTTCATTTTTTAGATCTAGTAGACACCGCACGAAGAAAAAATAAAATCATTCTCGAAAAATATCTCAACCATCCCTCTCTTTTAGGTTGGAAATTTTTGTCAAATATTCTAGAAATAGTTTTTCCTTATATCTTCCAAAAAAATCACTTTCGTTCCCCTCGAGCGGTCAACCAGTGACGTACCGAAGGCATTTTCCAGGGGGGGGGGGAGAAGAGGTGAAAATCCCAACTCAAATTCTCAAAATTCCCAACTACATATAGCCGATATCAGAATTCCGAAGGGGGGGGGGGTGTAAAATTCAAACTTGCGAACCAATCCAATTTTTTTCAAACTTTCCCGACTGATTTCTTAAAATTTACATGTAGGTACTGATTTTTCCCCAAGTCACGAGGTTTTTTGATTTTTTTTCACTCGTTTTCATCATTTTTGCGAACTTTTGAAGTTTTTACAACCCATTACTGTAAGACCCTTTTTGAGATAAGAAATCTGAATAAATTTTTCTTTGGTTAGGTGCTCCAAAAAATTTTTTTTTAAACCTACAAGCAATGTCATTGTAGTTGAAAAAACATACGAAATAGTTTATTGGAGTTTCGAAGAAAAATTATAATTTTACATCAATAAAATTTTGTAATTTCAATGTAAAGAATAGGGAGATGGATTTGGCCCGAGCGAAGCGAGGGCGAAAATTTTAGAAAACCTCAAATTGAATGTGCAATAAAATAATGTTTTGGAAAAATAAACTTTAATGAAAAATCGACTGTTTCTACTTTGAAATGATTAAAGCAGAAATATATCATGGCCGAGCGTAGCGAGGCCGAAGCTTTTGAAAAATTGGATTTTCAAATATCAAAAATAAGTTTTAAGGAGAATAAGAACAATGAAATTAATTGGAATAATTTTGAAGAAAAGTGCGAAAAAATCTCTTTTAAATTACAAGCACAACTATAAAATTATTTTGGTTGACGAGTGAAAATTTTTAAATTGCAAGGTAATTAATAATTTTTTTTTTCAAAAAAGCATTTATTACAACGGTTTAATAATTCTTCGCTGAGAAAATGATCAATTTTCAGTTGGAAAAGGTTGGGAAAATGACAAATTTTCCCAACTAAAAAGTAAAAATTTTGTTGATTTCCGACTGTTAAAATAGGTAACCATTTTATTTATTCATTTTTCATTAAAAAAATAAATACTAATCGTCCCAACTGACATTTTTACTCATCACTTGGGAGAACGACCAATTTTGAGTTGGAAAAATAACCAATTTTGAGTTGTGAAAATTACCAATTTTGAGTTGGGAAATTTACCATTTTCGAGTTAGGAAAATTACCATTTTCGAGTTGGAAAAATTACCAATTTTGAGTTGGAACAAGTGAAAATTTTGTTGATTTCCAACTTTTGAAATAACTATTTTATTTATTATTTTTCATCAAAAAAATTAATCCAACTGTCCAATTTTCCCAACTGTCCAATTTTCCCAACTGATGTGTTGAAATGTTCAATTTTCCCAACTCACAAGTAAAAAATTTCCTCAGGGGGGGAAGCTCCCCCCCTCCCCCCCCTATCGGTACGTCACTGCGGTCAACTTTCAAAATTTTCCTTCACTTAGTTTTCATTTTTTTTTTTTTTTTGAATTCCTTACATTACTATTCCAAGAATTTTGCTTTTTCTTTAAGAAAATTCTAGCTCCATCTATGTAATTGTACTTATGTATGGTCATCATCTCAATAATAAATATGATGAAGTTATTAAAAAACAAATAAACTTATCTATCAATGGTGAAATATGCTTCGAGAAAATTCAACAGTAAGACCCATCAAATAATTTATGAATTATGACACCGGTACTTATATATTTTACAGATATTAAGATTATGACAAACACCTTCAAACATAGGTTCAATAGCGCTTTGTTGATGAATTAAATCGTCCAATCATTATTTTCGGAAATTTCCACGCCTCGTTAAGGCGAAAAAAAACATCATCGTATACTTCAGACCACACCGCGATTCGGTTTATTTACAAAGTACTCGCTGTATCACAACAATGGCACAAAAACATGACTCGAATTAACGACCTGTAGGTCACTAGTTCATCAATATGTGACATATTGGACGATCCCAGCACCAGACGAAGGGTTGTTATTTTATATAACAGTCCGTCATGGGCACGTTTTACGTGAAAACTACATAATTAATTAAATTATTGGACCGTAAACAGCCGCAGCAGCTTCGAGGTGGAAATATTTCTTATAATTGATCGAAATTATTCCAGGTTCGGTTACGAATGGGTAATAGAAGCGATTATAGATGGATAAACCGGGTATTAATTTCAAAAGGGTGAAAATAAACATGGGATTCCTTTTGATGGAAAAATCAACAGATTTTATCAACATTATCGTCGAGGGATGAATTTCAATTCAATTATGCTGTCGGAAGTCTTTGGCTGACCATCGATATCGTGGTTTTGAAAAATTTTACCCTCGAGGTTGTTCAGTTATCTCTCCATAACACAAGGGCTTATCGTAATAATATGATTTAAGCACGTGTTATGGTAAACAAACGTCAAAGCAGATTCAAAACGCGCCAATTTATTGTACGGTATAAATTCGAGACAAATTACCCCTATCTTTGCAACCTGTCGCATTACGATACGATCAGTTTTGGAAAATTATCTCAACAGCTTAAATGAACGGCACTTCAAATACGGCTACTTTTATCTAATAAAGCGTACGCGAGTTTAAAACGATGGCGCCGATAATAATAATTGTCAGCTATTAATTAAGCGCATAATTGCAATTCCAGACGTTGGTACAGCGTCTGTTTCAATCAAAATTAATTGTTCTTCGTTAAAATTGTTCACGTTTTTAAATATAAATGTCTGCCATGCCCATTTTATGGTATACCAAGCGATTTCATTATTATAGAGTGATGCGCTAGCGTTGGCATCGTTACCATTATACCAAGTCTGTATTTATTTTTATCCGCATATGGGTGAATTAAATTAACAGGATTAGTCGGTGCATCGAGCTGGGTGTATTCGAGAAGAATATTTCAGATTGTTTTTCATTTTCGAGTTTTGTTTGCGAGTTGTGTCGTAAGAATATGGAATGAGAATGGTGTTTTAAAGAAAGAGATTTGTAGGGATGTAAGTTTTATCAGCAACTTTTTCGAAGGATGAAATGAGAATGTGAGGAGAAAATCCGGTGATCTTCCTGGATTGTTCATTGGTGAAAAGAAATGGAATTTTTTTAGGTATTCAAATTGATCTGAAAGTCAAAAAAAAAATTATCGCAAACGAATTACTGAACTTACATGTCGATTTGAACAATTAGCTCTTTTCGCCTCAAAATTTGCATTTTCAAACCGAAACTTGACGTCATCTTGAGCTCCAAAAACCAAACGATTTTGAATTAATAGAAACCATGCGTAATTACTTTCGAAAATCTTGTCTAAATCTTGCATCCATTTTATAGCATTTGGGGCTTTTGATTCTGGAAAAGATTAATTCATTCCGTGTATGTAGAATAACAAGGAAGGTATCCCAATTGTCGTTAGTTTGATTTTCAAAATTCATTTAAAAATCGACCATCTTTCCTGACTTTTGGGTGAATTTTGATGAAAATTTTGGGTGGTTTTTGACTAATTTTTGCTTGACAATCGCGAATTTTGTATCAATTTCCAGCGATTTCTCCCCTTTGTTGCCTCAGAATTCGCGTTATTTGATATAAAAATCAATGATATCCGAAGAATGAAGCTTGAGAACCATAACCCAACGTCAGATATGGATCAGCGATTTCAAATTAGGTAGTTGAATAACACTTTATTTTGAATTTTTAAACCGCAGCCTAAAACATCTCCATATTTTTGAATTTTTTGGACGAATGTCACAAAATTTAAATGAATTTGATCAAGTTGAAGTTTTCAAAATGAAGTCGAGAATTTCATCATCATTTTGAACTATCGGACTTCATAATTTTAGAAAACGCTTTTTCCAGGCAAAAATTCACCATAATGTGAACCTGGATATAGAAATCACCCTTGGAGGTCAAAAATTGGTTTTTGAGTTGACACTAATTTTGGACCTTTCGAAAGAAGTAAAATGAAGGGGGAACCTCAACTCAGAAACTAATTTTTTGATCCCTAAGGGTGGTTTCTATATCCAGGCTCACATATATGGAGTGAAGAATCTTCAATGCCCAGAATCGACATCACAAATTTTGAATTAGCAACCTTGAATTAATCAAAATCCACTCGAAAAAGGTATCTCTAATTTTTTTTCAGAAATCAAAAATCTTGCCAGGTTAACTTTTTTGAGTAACTTTGCATTTTTTTTGGACTCGCCCCCCTTCCCTCCTCTGTTCCTCACTGTTTTGAAACATCCATGTTATTTCTATGAAAAAAAATAATAGGTATATAATCGAAAAAGAATGATAAGGATATACCCACTATATGATTTTGTGGCCTGGTCGATGACTAATCGAAAATGAGTTTTTTTTTTTCTAAAAATAAAACTGCTATAGATCTGTTTTTGGCGAAAAAATCTGTAAGAATTTTTACGCAAGTTTAATTAAATTTTGAACAATTTTTTTGGTTTTTCAATCATTTTTTTATCATTTTTAATAAAAAAATTTTCACCAATTTTCAAACAATTAACATGATTTTTTATCAATCGTTTATACAACACTTTGGATAATTTTGATGTAAATTTTCACCAAGTTTATCAGTTTTGAAGCAATAATTATCAAAATGTCTAAATCACCCAGTATTCTATCAATTTTTCTATATTTTTGATGGTTTTTTGAATTTTGAAGCAATTTCAACTTGTTTTTTTTTTTAAGTCATCATGATTTTTCAATCACTTTTTAAGCATCTTTGGCAATTTTATTGGAATTTTCATCAATTTTAATAATCTTTATACGATGTTTCAATATTATTTACCACGTTTTTACGACATTTCAAACAATTTTTACTTATGTAGTTTTAGACAATTTTCATGACTTTCCAATCATTTTCAGAACTTTTTCGATCATTTTTTGTAATATTTGAAACAATATTTTCTCATTTATAGACGGTTTTCTTGAAATTTCAATCATTTCTGTAACATTTCCATCAACTTTTTTTCGGAATTCTAAACAATTTAAACCAATTTTTCGCCAAAATCCGCATAAATAAACTGAAATCTTCTGGGATTCTAATTCATTTAAAATTTCCAACAATTCAAAGAATTTATTGAAAATTGAAAAAATATAACAATTTTTCTCATAAGTAATATTATCTTCTTAGCATTATCTCTTTCAATCGGAAATCACTGAAAAAATTTCAACTGCAATGAAAAAAAAGTTTCAGAACATCAGAATTTTTGTAGAATTTTTAATGAAGTAAAAAATAGTGCTAAAAAGGTTGAGGTTCATATTCCAAAAAGGTTCAAAATTTTCTGAGGTTCTAATTGACTCAAAATTTCATTTTTTCTCGTACTTTCTTAGCATGATCTTCTTTCGATAAAATGATCCCTTGGCTCAAGTACCACACCACCAAAATTTTAGCTGTCAGTTTTGAGTTTAGCTCCCACAGTGAGAATTCAAAATTTTGATTTTTGCCATGTATTTTAAATGGGCAAACATTTTTTTTCATGAAACCATAAGCTATTATGACCAATGGGTAGAACACGTTGAGAGGAGCAAAAAATGTTATGTGCACATATTGCATAACTTGAACATGGGATGGGCTACTCTTTATCAAAGATTTCATTTGTTGTAATTTTTCTAAATTAAATGGAAAAAATTGAAATGAAATTCAGTAGGTAGGGGTAGAATACCACCACCAAAATCTAAGGTGCCTGTTTTGAAAACAACTCCAGATCTATGTGATCTAAGTTTCAATTTTTGCCATGTATTCTAAATGGGCAAAAAAAAATTCCATAAAACCATAAACTATTATGGTCCGTGGATAGAAAATGTGAAAAGGACCAACAAGTGTTATGTACACATATTGCCTAATTTGGACATGGAAGGGGTTAGACTTGGTCTAAGATCTCATTTTTAGTAACTTTTTCGATTTAGATTTAAAAATAGGGAAATTCTTCCAAAAAAAATTGAACAGAGTCCCTTCAACTTTGAAGATAGGCAAAAGCGTGTGTTTTCGTTTTCCACTCGTATGTTGTGTAAAAATGGTAAATTTTATTTAAATTTTCATCATTTAATTTGGAAAAATCACTAAAAATGAGATCTTTGATAAAGAGTTGCCCCTTCCATGTTCGAGTTATGCAATATGTGTACATAACATTTTTTGCTCCTCTCAACGTGTTCTAACCATTGGTCATGATATAGTTTATGGTTTTATTCATGAACATTTTTTTTTTGCCCATTTAAAATACATGGTGACTACATCAAGGAATCAATGCAACGTTAGAAATTTCGAAATTGTGATCATTGTGAAATCTCTTTCTCATTTGAAACTTCTGAAATTCCTCTTCCCTGCATTTTCTATCGAAGAGGACTACGTGAGAAATGAGAATGATTTTTTTTCAATTTTTTTAGACTTTCTGAACGTCACGTTTGCCTGCTTGGAGGGGGGGGGGCATATAATAACGATCGACTGAGAAGTGAAACTGAAACTTTTCAAACGGTGAGAATGAGGATTACCCCAGAAAGAGGTGGGAGCAGAGACGTCGTCAAGGGGGGGGTGTCAGCCCCCTCCCCGGAAAAATTCTGGCCCCCGCTTGCCCCCCCAACTTATGTTGTATTTATAAATCTACATTACATTTACATCAGATAGGATTTTCAAAGCATTAAAACATGAAAAAATGTATTTTTAGGGCATTAAAAATCCAATTTTTTCAACGCTTCGCTCGGGCATGAACAAAATCACAATTCTATGATCTATCTGAGACGAAAGGGCAGAAAAGGCTCTCTTTTTACCTCCTCCCCATTTTTAGCAGTTGAAAAAAGTCAGTCCCTATTCCCCCCTCCCCTCCTCTTTTCCATTTCGAAAAAGCAAAAAAAAGTTGTTCAACACACGGATTCTGACGACGCCACTGGGTGGGAGGGAGGGGAGTATTTTGGCTTCCTCTATATCTACATAGTTGAAAATTAAGTTGGACAAAACGTTATGAGCTGCGATTCGGTTCGAACCAGGTCCTGATTGTTTCCATTGGACCATTATTACTACTCTATTTACTGGACCAAATTACGTTTTTCAAGCATAAATTTTTTCGAATAGTAATTTTTCAGCTGTTTTATTATCTTATTTTCCTTCTTCTTCGCGCTGGTCTAATTTCATTTAAGGACATATGGCTCAAGGTGTTTCCTTCCATTTTTCTCTGTCTCGAGCGATTATTTTCCATTTCATTTTCCGGCTATTTCCCTAATGAATTTGTACAAAATTTTCGCATTTTTCAAAACTCATACACCTAGTTTTAGCCATCGCAGCCCGGCGACGCGATGTAAATATGAATAACGATCCTCGGCGAAGAGATTTTTAAGGCTTCATTCGAGTTGACACTTTGACGTGCCGCGAGAAGCTGACACAAGGGAAACAAAACGAAACGGCACGGTTATCTTTGTCTGAAATTATAAACGGTATGGTACGAATACGTGGAGCGAAAAACTTGCCATTAGGTTCATAAATTACAATAACACACCCATCGGTGGACATTATCTCTGAGAGACATCATTGGTGAATTTTCGTTTAATTGCGTCGCATATACCTACGTATAGGACCTGTTTATGTGCAGGTACTTTGGCTAACACCGTTTTCCATGTAGAAATGCATAAGTAACGGAAAACCCGTCGCTGGATGACGTCACACAGCGCATTAGCATGTCTTCGATATGCTATTCGAAGTTAGAGAAATTTTCCTCCGAAGAATTCATACAGTCATATTAATGCTTTTGTGGTGTCATGTCATCGGTGAACATATAACGTCGATTTGTTAATTAATTCGTCGTGTTTTACGTTTATTTGTTTAGATTATTCGATCATCGGGTCTAGAAGAGTTTCCAAGCTGGAGTCGTCAGGCATGAGACACGTCCCATCGCCGCCTGTGCTTTGGAGACCGCGACGGCCTTTAGGTAAGAATGTGAATCATGATAAAGTTGCGTTTTACTCTAGAGTGAGATAGAATGATCAGTGGTAAAATTTTTATCACTGATGCATGTTTTTGTTTTTATCAAACGATAAATATTGCCCAACGTCTCTCGCATGTTTGACCCGAGATCGTCTAAGCGGCGTCGTACCATTAATTAAAGTTTTTTGCTAATAAGTCGAATACGAAGAAACACGTGAATACGAGATTAACTGCATGGTAATGTCATCTTGAGAGTAATACGCGGCGATTTTGTTGGCCGCAGCTCGCGATAGTATGCGAAGAATCGTAAATGTAAATTTGATTTACGATATTGTGCGGATTCGATAAACCATCGCAGTGATTCCCAAACTTAGATGGTCGATTCAATGACAACGGTCATAAGTTTAGGTGTAGAGGGGAGAGAAAAAGGGGGAAAATGATAATTAGTTTTAGTTCATAAATTCGCCTTAGAACGTGGTTTAGCTAGGTACGTTTCGAATCATTAAAATACAATACGAATAATTGGAATTCGCATTGTTAATGTGACCTTGAAAATTATTCGAAATTTTCCAACTTTTCTTATCAATTTTTATTGGATTTTTTTTTTGCCTGGCGCAGTCGATTCGATTACTTGGCTTGGTTCAGTTCATCTTTTCGTTGCGAAGTATTGATATTTCGCCTATTGTTTTAAACCTTACTGAAAACTAATTTTAATATTTAATTGGTATTATAAATTTCGTCGAAAGTTGATGCGAAGTTGAAAACGTGCTTTAATCAATTTCGTATTCGACGAATCGTACGGTTGGATCTAGATCTACCTACGTGGAAATCGTAAAAGTGAATTTTCCAAGTATAAGTTCTTTAAAGCTTTTTAAATGGTGGATGAAGAGGTGTGTTTAATAAATGGTACTTCTTTTGTATGTAATTTGTTGCGAATTCGGATAGCTCTTCGTTAAAATTTATTGCTGGTGGGGTTACGAATACCATATGGTTTCGAGTGTTCTTCATGAGTCAGTACGGGGAGATAGAGAATAATTAGGAATTAAGTAATTCTTGTTCCAGGTATTAGATTAAGTATATTTAGTTGATGTTTTGTAATTTGTTCGTTATAGCGTTTTATCTATTTCAAGTTTCAAAGCAAATGAGGGATATGGTCGATTAGGAATGTTCGCTTTTTAGAAAATATTTTCTTACTTCGTTCGTTCTTCTTGATTCACAGTCAGTTATACGAAACTTTGTATGTATTTAGACAATTTTCAGTGTATTGAGTTGATGAAAAGAAAAGTGAATCGACGAATTTTTCTATTTCATTTGAATTAATGATTTGAATATTTATGATTTTTGAGTATAAAAATAATTCGTGACATGATTCTTCAATATTTCTGTGAAAAAAATTCACTTGTGTGTGACTAAAATCCGAAATCGAATTATCAAGATCTCTTTCATGGTTGTGCTTTTGCATTGAAAAATTATGGGAAAATCCATCTTGTGAAAAACGTGGGTGCACTGAAAAAACATGATAATGAATTTTATCCCCAAAAAATAATAACGGAACTCCATTCACAAAGTTGGGAAAATTTATTGTAATTAGAGCATTTTTTTTGAATGTACATAGGCTCTTTATTAGATATATTTTTTAATAAAATGTATCATTTTTTGTTACATTCATTATTTTTTTCAGTTTAAGAATACTAAAAATTCATAACCTGAATTATTTCCGGACATTTTCTTAAAATTAAAATTGAAAATATCAAATCAACAAAAATGAAAAAAATTAATCTATCATGAAATATGTAAATATTTGGAGGTGTGTGGTAAAATAATTTTCTTAAACTTCATTGAAATTGTAAAAAAAATTATAAAAATTCATCAAAACATACAGAAAATTTGAAAAATTTTACATTTCTTAATTGTCGGGAATCCAAATTGATAATTCATTGGAATTTTTGAAAATTAAGCATGAGCCTAGGATGGGAATGAAAACTGCATTTTCAATTGGAAAAATCACGTTCGAGTTTAATAATTTCCAAAAGTAACGTCTGTGTTTTTTCAGAAAATTTGAAAAATTTTACATTTCTTATCGTAAAAATTGAGCGAAATTGCATTTGAGTCAGAAAAAATGACGGTTGAGTCTATTAATTTGCAAAAGTGATGATTTTTTAATTTGGAAGATTGGAATATTTTGAGAATATCAAAAAAAAAATACAGAGGTCAAAAATTTTTTAGTTTTGACCCCTCCCCCTCCCTTCTCTATTTGTCACCAGTAATTCCATATTCGATTTTTGTTAAAGCGAATCATTTTTACAGCTGTCCAAGTTAATTTCATTGTATAAAAAATGAAGAAGTTTCTTATTCGCAGCTCTAAAACTGGGATTGGAACAAGCGAAATGAGGATAAACTGTTCCCCTTTCCTTAGCAATGGTAGCATTTTTAGTCGAAAAAATTGAGTTTAGTTAAGAAAATTTTCGAAAGGAATGCCCACTTTTTTTGGAAAATTTTTGTTTTGAATGGAAAAAAATCAGAAAAATTGTTCTCAAAATTTTGTATCTTTTCCATGTTTTCAAAAGTTATTGATAGTTAAAAATTGAATTTAGGAGCTGGAAATTTGGCGGAGAAGGTTTTTTACGTAATTCTGGCTATAATAATCCATAGAGTTTGAAGAGTTATTTCATCAGAAAAGATTTTAAGAAATGAAAATTGTTCAAAATTCAGCTTAAAAAATGAAAAAAAAAAACAAAATTGTGCCAACTATCAATCTTGTCTTTTAAAAAATATTTTTCAATTGAAAAAAGACTAGAAAGATGGAATAAAGGTACTATGCTCTCCAACCTCCCTTAACACAATTGTTCTACAACATTTCCACGACTGTTTTTTTTTTTTTTTTTTTTTGTTAAATTGAAGATAGTTTCTCTTTTTTTTTCAAATTTAACAACTTTTATTCAAGATCTGCGAAAGTAACTTTTTGAAGAGATGAGGAGACAAAATCGAATATATTTTATGATGGATATTTCCAAGGCCGTGCAAAGAAAATCGAGGCCCAGGGAAAAATGTGAGAGAAAAAAGTCTTTCGATCATCGATTTGACGTGGTTTAGCCAAATTTTTGTTCCCTTACGATGAAGAGACAAAATTTTTTTGACCTAGTGGTCCCTCGCGGACCCCCTAAAAACTCGGGCCCCGGGAAACCCCCGTTTTCCCCCTCTCTTTGCACAAGTCTGAATTTTTCCGAAATAATCACAACAATTATTTTCAATCTTCAATTTTATTTTAAAGTCGATGACGATGAATTTTACTAGTCGAGATCTCAGAGATTCATAGAAATTATTAGGTTTGTTCGAGCGCTCCGAAATTATGAAAAAAAATCGTGAAATTCATAATTTTTTTGTTTACATTAACCAAAGGTGCGTTCTCACCAAATGCCAATGGTGTAAAATGATCATTTTTTCATAGTAAAAATAAGTGGTTACCTATCATTATTTTCTAAAACTTCACATCTTTTAGTGTAAAACTGATAAAAATTGAAAGGTGTCGTTTCGTGTATTACGTTTAAGCACTAATTTTATCGTCATTAAACAAATTTTACAAGAAATTATCAATTATCATCGAAAAAATGGTAATGAAATTTTACATGCATTAAAGTCAATGGTAATGGGTGACCCTTGTTAGTGGAAAGGCACCCTGAGATTTTCTGAAAATTATGAATTTCTCGATTTTTTTTCATAATTTTTGGAGCGCTCGAACGAACCTATTGAGTAGATCAAAAAATCATTTGAAAAATGGAATTTGTTTTTTTTTTTAACTTATTCGCAAAATTTTCAAGTCCTCCCTCCCCTTCCTCTTATTTCCCTTGACCTCGCTGCTTTAAATCTTCTAAGATCTAGGAATTTAGTCACCTTCTTCATCCCGTATCTTTGAAAATTTTCAAAAAATTTCATAGATCCCTCGACCCTTTCTCCCTCGAGAATTTTCTTCACACCCCAAATTTTTTCATGTCACTGAAAATTCTTTATTTGAGACGCAGCCAGGGATACCCGACCATATGTCGGAAAAATTTTTTTTCGTTTTTTTTGGCTCTTTAAGTAGTACAGACTTGTACCTTTCGAATAGCGCAAACCGCATTAAAGAAGGTTGAGAAATGAATTTTCTATGATTTTTCAAAGTTTGTCAAAAAATGATTTTCAAAAATCAAAGTTTTGAGAAAAACGCAAAACAAAATTTGGAACTGATTTCAATGAATAAAAAAAAATTATGTTCTGTAAACGACTTTTCTCATCGGAAATGGTTTTTTTACGTCCTCTTACATCACTTTAGGTCATTGACCCCTTCCAGAAGTTGCCGGCATCGAAAATCGAAACCATACCATATGTCGGGAATCATCTTTTTTCAAGAAATAATGACATTTTTGGTACAAAATTTGTTTTTTTAATAATCGTACACCACTGTAGTTCATTAAAACGAACCTGAAATTACGTGCATTGAGAAATGAAATCATAGTGCAAGTCGAACAACTTTACAAACCAAACGGTGAAAATCATGCTTTGAAAATTAGTGTTCAACAAATATCCGGATAATCGAAATGAAGCGTTTCAACGGGAAAAAATTGAATTTTCGATTTCGATAATCGATTTTTCAATTTCGATTTTTCGATTTCGATAATCGATTCTTCAATTTCGATTCTTCAATTTCGATTTTTCGATTTCGATAATCGACCTTTAAATTTTGTGAGGGTTCGTGAAAGAATTCGGGAACTCTCGGAAAAGTTCAACCGTTTTCGGGATGTTTTCGGAGCTGTTCGGCAATTTCCGTGTGATATCCGGATAATCCAAATATGTAGTATTTGGTATTTGGATATCCGGATATTTGTTGAACACTACTACGTTTCAATAATAATGAAAGTTGTAAATTTTAACATATTTTTATAAAATTCCGACATATGGTATGGTTTCAATTTCTCAGAGGCCTTCAGCAAAATTCGTTTTTTAACCAAGAAGATGACACTTTTGGGACCTGAACCTATTCTCATATGAAAGTAGAGGGTTCATAGTATACAAATTGATAAAAAAAAAAAATTCCATATTTTTGGTCATTTTTTCTTAATTTGCGTTTTTCTCGAAATTTACTTTTCCGACATATGGTCGGGTATCCCTGGCTGCGTCTCATTTTGATCATTTACCATAAAAATCTAAAGAATCCTACTTCTCAATAAATTCTCAATTCGCCTTCGTAAATCTATTTCGGATACTTTTTTATTCCAATACTCTCAAGACTGAATCCCACTTCTCTTCAATTTTATTTTTCATCATTTTCGAAAAATCGCCCATTCAAACGAATTTTTCACGTGCACAGAAACGAAAAAGAGAAGAATGTAAACTCTCAACAGGTATTTTTCCTTTGTAAAGACAAATATTGTCATCGCGCAGGGCAATGTCCTCTACTTCTCCGCACGTCTCTTTTCAGTCTCTAGTCAACTCTACACGCACCATACGCACCTATGAATCAGCAACACAAACACATCGATCAAACAGAATCAACATTCGTAATTTCCTATTCACATAGCCCTGGTTTTGTAAACTAATAACAATGGAAAATTAATTTTTTTGGAAAATTTCTCCACTCTTATCGACATCGTCAGTCTATATAAATCAATATCGAAACTCCTCGAAGCTCAAACCGATAAAAAAACCCATCCAATTGACTTTTTTTTTAAATTTTGACACAGCTGAGTTGAAAATTCGAGTACCGGATGTGTTTACGTCGTTTTTATTACGTAACAGGTCATTGTGAACAGACGAGGTATTCTGTGGTAAATAAAATTTTGAGGACAAAAACCTCAATTCGATGTGTTTCGGGAAGAAGGGTTGGAGCAGAGAAGAAAACAAAATAGGCAGCGACGACGTGGCACTATATGTTTACAAAATCAGAATTTATCTCGAGATAATTTCCGTCTATGCAAAGTGCACACGTGTCACGTGAACTTGTTATTACTGGCAGCACATTATCAACTCTTTGAATTACTGTGTTATTGCGAGAAAAAAAGGCTATTCGATGGAGAGCTTTAAAGCTGCGTTTTTAACGCCTGGTAATAAAAAATTTACTCGTGTGGGGTAAAATGGAAATCCACTTCTTGGAAATTAAAGTTAAATTTTATTAAGGCCAATTCAGCGTTGAAAATCTGGTCAAATTTCATCGACGGTTATTTCTCTCTAATTTTATGCTAATCTTTCTGCGAAATTTTTTCCAAGCTTTGAAATTTTTAATAAAGTTTATGATCTGTTTATCTGCTACAATTCTATATATTTTTCGAATTAAAACATATGGCTCGTTCGGATGTGAATTTTCGACCATCGTTTGGTTAACTGCGTAGGTAATTTATTTGGTAGGCGCAGTGGAAAAAAAACGATCATTATAGCAACATGGTGAAAATTACGTCATCAATGTAGTTTACAATGTTAACCTACTTTCTTCGTTTTTCATTTTGTTCGTAATTAAAGAGAGAAAAAAATTTTAAGTAGGTACGGGCCAAACGAGTCAAAACTGGTAAATCTTTACGAGTAAAATATCTGCGTCGAAAATTTCTTATACAATAAGAATAATTTTAATGAATTTAGAAACGAGTTTGAATCGGTTATTTACTCTGAATACGTTAAATTTAGCGAAACGAATTTTTCGTCGAGATTTTTCACACGTGTATTTATCGGTAATTTATCTCCATTTTATATTTTTTTCGTGAAAGGAAAACCTACCAAGACGATAATTTATAAAACGAAGCAGAATCAGCGGTTAACGTTCCGCATGAAAACTTTCCATTCCGAGAGTAAACATTTAAAACGGACTTTCAAACGCGACGACGACGGTCGAATCCGAGGAGAAAAAAACGAGGTGTTTTTTATGAATGAGAAGCTATAATGACGTAAAGGAAGCTCGCGATATCGAAATGCACATGAATGTGGGGAAAGGTGCGTGGGAGTGTACGTAAAATAATCAAAGGGCAAATTACTAATGTGGTCTTTTTACCCGGCCCGTCATTAAATCTGCTCGTAATCACGCCGCAGAAACGTGGTTTTCGCCAGAGACTCTCGAGTCTGGACGTATAACGGAAATACGAACAGGTTTGCATGTGCGAACCCTACCTCAATATTTTTTTCAAAGTCCATTTCCATTCTGATAGATATTTGGCCGATGTAAATTATGATTAATGCGATGGGCTGGACGGTGATGATTTTACCCGAAACTTTTGACTTATTAATGGGTTACGCTCGCGCGACTACAATTTATTCTACGACTGCAAAATTTCGTCTTTGTATAATTTGGCTATATCGCGAGTAAATATTTGCCTCGGATTGTTTTCAACTCGAGATTCGAGTCTACGTAGATACTAAATTGCCCATTGAGAATAAGAGACTCTCGAAGAGATAGAATTTTTTATGTGCGTTTAACGTGAACTCGAGGTCTTCGGGGTGAGAAAAAATTTCTAAGGTGACCTGTTTTTTTTTCTCTCTCTGATGAGTGTACTCGTGATAATTTCACGTTCGCGTCATTCAAAGTCAAACTCGACGTGAAATTCCACGTGTTATTCATTTTACTCCCATGTGCATTTTTTTTTATTCTCGTGTAAGAAAAATGCGATGTTGTGAGAAGATGAAGATACTCGTGAAATGAGGTTGCTTATATACGTGTACGTTTGATTTAAACAAATCACCTGCAGGTTGGACTTGTGTTTTTTTCCATTACTTTAGTGTAAGAGTGTGTACACGAGATGGTGGTAGGAGGAGGAGGAGGGTATTGAAGCTGTCAAATATTGGCTCGAATTGTACGTTGGTACCTTGTACGGAAGTAAAACGTTTATCTTGGTGGTTATAAATGACTTTTGGTCTTATTTCGTGTAAGATATGGCGGTGCATGATTTTACCGAAGAAAGAATCTTTTTGGATTTAATAAATAGGTATTTTGTTGGTTGGATTATTGATCGAGTTGAATGAAGTCGGAAAAATTGAGATACTTGTTATGAAAAAAATAGTCAAGTTGACCAAAATAGTAAAACAGACTTCAGAGTTTTGTAAAAAGAAAAGAATTGTACATCTGTAGGAATGTACAAAAATTAGGAAAATATAGACGATTACCCAGATACTGAGTTTTCGGACTCTAATACCGTGACGTACTGTTGAACCTTTATGGAAATGGTCAGTTGTGATGATGATAATGAACAGATATATCTTTTATCAATTTTTTGTAAAAAAAAAATGATTTTTTAAATTGGTTTGAGGGTTCGTATTGTAATCAGTTACTAAAGATTTCTCGAAATGATAATTTTTTGAGAAAAATGCGAATATATTTAAAAAATTTGAATTGTGGTGAATTTTTTCCCATTCAAAGTACAATTTGTTTTAAATGGTATCGCTTTTGCAAATTTTTTCAAATAGATTTCAATTTTTTTAAAAGTAAAATTCTGTTTTTCTACGAAAGAGGAAGAAGAACCTGTCCCGATTTCTTTGTCAATTCGACCCTGGATCTAAAAAATATTAAGTATGCTGAACAAAGGTTTTAACAAAGAAGGAAATGTGTCTATTTTCTAAAAAGCACTAGGTAGGTGTCTACAGAGTACCATGGTGTCTACTGGCAAGAAAAACAAGAAAAATCAAAAACTAGTAAGAATGTTACCTTTGTAGCCAGAAAACCAAAAAATAGCAAGAATTTTAATGGTTTTACTGCAAAAATCAAGAATTGTCAACTTGATCCTATTTTCTTGAATTTTTTAATGGAAGGATAAAAAACTTTTGGGCAAATTCGAAACAAGAAAAATTGCATGAAAATGCTAGGTAAGAGTATCCAGAAAATAGCAAGAATTTTCATTTTTCAAATCCAGTAGACACCATGGGTACAAAAAGTTCAAAAATACATACGAAAAAATACGAATTTTTTAAGCGAGTTCAAAAGTACGAAAAAGTACCAAAAAAAGTACCAAAAAAAGCCCCAAAAAATACGAATTTTGCATAGGCGGATTTAGGGAAAGAACGAAACAGCAAAACAAAAACAAAAACAGAATGAAACAACTCTCTCAATCTGAATCAGCCAAATTGACTGATTCAAAAAAGCAGAATTTGAATCAGTGATGAAATCAGTGAAAAATTTACTGATTCAATTAGTAAATTTTCATTTTTGAACCAGTAATTTTTTTCTTAACTACTGAAATGAATCAGTAAAAATTTTAATTTACTGATTCAATCAGTGATTAATTACTGATTTAATCAGTATATTGAAATTTTTACTGATTCATTTCAGTGGTTAAGAAAAAAATTACTGATTCAAAAATGAAAATTCACTAATTGAATTTGAATTAGTAATTTTTCACTGATCGGCAGTCAAATTTCACAGATTAACGGTGGAATCAGTGGAATTTCACTGCCCACCCAGTGACTCAATTTTGTCGATTTCATTCCGTCAATTTTCAGTTTTTGACTGATTCAAATTAAGAGAGAAGAACGACTGGGCCCAAGCACGCACCTGCGAAATTTTATATTACTCTTTTGATTTGAATCAGTCAAAAACTAAAGATTGACTGATTGAAATCGACAAAATTGAGTCACGGGATTGGCAGTGAAATTTGACTAATTCAAATTAAGAGAGTATGCTAATTGCGTAGAATTTCAACTGAAAAAGTTTTTTAATGAAGAAATTAATTGTGGTCCAAGCTTTTTGGAGTAAAAATAATTCAAAAAAAATCTCCATTTTTCATAAACTTCTAATTTCTTATCATTATCAATATCTATCACTTTTTTCGAAAAAAATTGTTCAGTAAAATGAGATTATTTTCAAACACTAATGAAAACAATGCTCAATTAGCATAAACACAAAAAATTCTTGTGGGGGGGGGGGTATTTCACTTTTGGGAAAACTAAACTCTCCCGGGATCCACCCTAAATCCTCCTATGTAATTTTGGCTAAAAGTTAGAAAAAATACTGAATTTTTCCTCTCAATATACTTACCTAATTTATTTTTTATGCCAGTAAAAATCAGTTGAAATTGATAAAACCATGCGTTGGCTTTTAAAATTACTAATCATAAATTTACTGATGATTTGTAGTAGGTATGCTTTAAAAATAACAAAAACAACCAAATTTTTTTGGATGTAGGGAGGGAAGAATAATCGATGAATATATAATTTAAATTTAAAATTTGTATTCCAAAAAAAAGTACAGGTTTTTATTCTTGTGATTTAGTAGACTTCTTACCTCGGGACTTTAATCCATTTTTCAGAAATCATGGACATAATATTCATTTTCCAAAAAATAGGAATAGGGACATAAGTCCAAAGTCCAAAAAAATAAACTTAAATTTTTAAAATAGAAACAGTAGGACATGTGTCCATTTTTCAAAAAAGTGACATAAAAACATGAACTTTTGTCCACTTTTTCAAAAAACCGGGCTATGTATCCAATTTTCAAAAAAGAAGGGTATGAATAGTGCAGACCAAAAGAAGAGGGTTTCTAAAAATTGTAAGTTTTAAATAAAATTCCCTTGCAAGTTTGAAATCTCCGTGCTTCTTTACAATAGCAATGACTTTTCTTGATAAAAAATTTGTTCAAAATGGACACGTGTCCTTTTTTTGAAAAAAATTGGGAACACATTTGTTTCTTGTAAAAAACAGGGACAGTATGTTCATTTTTTCAAAAAACAAGGACATGGCTATGTCATATATTACAAATAAACTATTGATTGATTGATTGATTGAATATCTCTATTTTTTCTGAAATCCTGGGCATCAGATCAAGTTCATTTTTTCGAAAAACTTATTTGTCCATTTTATGAAGAAAACCCGCGAATACAGTTTATTTTTCAGAATGAAGGAGGAATTTGTTCAATTTTTCTAGAAACATGGATGTATGACTATCCCCCCCCCCCCTTCAAAAAAACGTGGTCGTTCGTCCATCTTTAAAAAAAGTGATGGTCATTTGTCCATTTTTTTAAAATTTGGACATATGTTTATTATTCAAAGGAACAAGGACATATGTCCATTTTTCAAAAACTGTGAACAAAATTGAACATCGTGTCTATTTTCAACTTAATCCCTAATTTGCATTTTTAAGATTTTATTTTTGATTTAATTTTCGATATTTCTGCACCCATATTTTCAAAAAAAATTGAAAATTTTGTGAGAGGGTGTGGAGGGGGCAATTTTCTCTACTAGTGTCAAGTACCTAATTTTAAAATATAGGTAGGTTTACAAATTCATGAATTTTGAAAATTTTTGCGAAATTTCCAACGATTCTGATGTGATAACTTATAAAGTAGATTCGTTTATAAATCATTTCAATTTCTACGTCACTGTTTTACAAAGCTCGACCACTGTAAGCTCGTGGCTGAAAAATCCATCAATCTGTCTTCGAAAATCCAGTCTCGTAATCTGTAAAAATAATGCGGTATCATTATTTCCGAAAACACAACTTATTTTACCAGCAATCGAACTCATTTCGCGAATAATTCTTTGCGAACAGTCTGAATTCGCACATTGAATCGCCACAAGAATGCGGCGAAGAGCATTCTACATCCGTCCAATCCTACCGAACAAGTTTTAGTAAATTCTCCGGCAACACGTACTGTTGATCGAATCACAATTCACAATACCTATGTTTCGCTCGTGTCACGAACGAGATTCCATAAAACGTTTAAAACAATCAAATTCCTTTACCCATCTCTCATAAATAACGAATTCCACAAAGCCATAATATTCCAGTATCGTTTTCTCGTATTCTCACACAATCGATAAAAATAATACGAAAAAATCGCCCACAACTTGGAAAAACATTCGAAAGGAAAATCAACTTACGATTTCTTTCCTTGATGTAAAATTTTTCGCTTTTAATTGCTTAATAAAAAAAAATCACCCATCGAAAGTTAGAAAAGCCCATGTTTAAAATTTCTACATCCGAAAGCAGCATAAATTAGCAATTATAACGAAATCGTTAATTGTTTGCATACGCCCAAGTCTTTTTTTATCGGTAAGCGATCAACCGGCGCGTAAATTTCAATTTATGAAAGAGATTTTTGGTTTAAGCACTATCCCTAATACGTAAGATCAACTATTGCAAAAAAAGAAAACCCAAATTTTTTTACACTGGTTATTTATGTACACGAAAACAGTGAATCCTTAAAAATCCTTCGCCGACTTTTTCGCGTTCTAGAATAATTAAGTTTCTGAATTTACTTTTTACGCACCGAATTTTAGGCCCAAAACCCCCAAGGGATTCCCTGCCGCTTGTACTAACGAAGACACAAATTATAAGCTAACGTGTACGGGCGTTGGCCGTAAAGTTCCCGGGATATTATCTGACGTGTACCTAGCGTACCTTAATTTGGGGAACTGTGGAAAAAAATTAGGCATAAGATTCCCTACTATCCCCCATCTCGGATTTAAAAGCAGTTCTTTTGTAAATTTTAAAGGAAAATCCTAGTTTAGCTTTGCTTAAAAGGTATATCCCCTACGCCCCTCTTTAAATCTTAAGGCCTTATTTCCGGGGTCTCGGTTACTCACTGAAAAGAGTCCTATTGTAATACTCAAGAACCGATTCAACATGCAAAAACTTTAATTAACTTTTAACGTAATATAACAGCGCATGAAAAAGACGAACGAACATACATAAACGGTAGGTAAATTTCTTATAAGATAAGTATAAAAATTTCTTAATTCTAATAACAGTCTATTTTTTTCGCAGATACTCCACGTTCCAGTCCAGGGATGCCGGCCGAAGCGCATTACGATGACGATGACGATGGAGTACTGCTGACGAGATCCTGGAAGGATACTTTCGGCGGATGACGACGAAAAAAGGTACTTTCTTGAAGTTGGATTCCATGATCTATTTTTCTTCAAGTTTTTTAATTCGAACGATGTATTTTCTTTTGATTTCAGGACGCCGAAACCTTCAACGAGTACAAACCGGAAACTGGCCACATCTAACCGCATGGGACCGTAGTAACCGCTTTTTATTTTAACGTATCGATAAATTTATAAATATTACTAACTAAAAACAAAACGAGCTCCGATTTCATTTCTTCTTTTTCGATCTACAGATTAACCTGCTGCTGTTGCTGTCGCTGTTGCTGAAGGTAAGCCTCTCTTTCGCGTAATTGATTCTGCGTTCTGGTAAGTCTATCGTACTCGTCGTACGCGGCACGGCGAACCAGCAGAGGCTCTTCTTTTTCGATCTCCAACTGTGGGTTACGAGCGAATGCGACCAACATTTCGGTGACGGTCTTGATGTCATCGGGGTGTAGGAAACGAAGAAATCCAGAGGGAATCGTATTTTTAGCATTCCAGATGAGGTTTCTGGGTTCGTCGAAGTAGTACCACCTCCAATTGTATTCATCGATGGCAGACAACAGGAAATCTTCAAACGCCTTTCGACGGTCCGGCGCCTCGCGGTACAGCAGCGGCATTGTCAAAATCACATAGCGTACTCCTCTCGAATAGAGGTCAGCGAATGTCTGGCGCACGTTCTGTTGGATCACCAACAACTGGAGATGGTTTGTCGCGGTACAATTATCTCCGAGGCCGATGATTACTTTCAGCGGGAGCCGCTCAAGCAGACGGAGGTTACGTACGATTATTTTCGTGGGAAATTTCCCAGCATAAAACGCGCTACGCGCGAGCGCATCATCGAACAGAACTTCTTCGACTATCGATCCACGCGCACACATGTACGGGATTGAGTCTCCGTAAAGGAGCCAATCGTCAATCCAATACGTGTAGTTCTTCGGTCCGATCTGGGCTTGCGTGATCTGGCGCTCCGTCCATCCAGTTAGCTTAAAAATCCGCTGAAGATTGGCCGGTACCGTTCCACAGTTCGGTGGCGGGTGAGGGTGTGTACTTACGACGGGCTGTCTTTCCTGCGTACGCCTTATCGGATTACCTTCGTTATCGAGCTCACGTCCCCAAAAATCTCTGACCGGAGCGCGTTGCTGGGCCTGCGGAATGTCTCGGATGTTCGCCGGTCTTCGATCGATATGTGCTTCAAACGCCAGAATTCTTTCCTCCACATCCAACTGGGCCCGTTGTTCATCGGATTGACGCGAGGTTGACGGAATCGGAATGTAATTCGGTGTTACTGTCGGCGGTGGAACTCCACGCGGCGGTGACGGTGGGTTAGATGAACGAGATTCGTATTTTAGAATCGACTTTGTTTCCGTTTTTGAGGCTTCGAGTTTAACCTGCAAGTACTCAGAATCAGTATCAACGTACGGTTGAGGACTATACTCTATCGGACTTACATTAATCGGATCCGACGGCGAATACAAACGTACATCTCGGAGTGTTTGTGTCTGAGTTAACGACCGCAACGTACCAGAAACGTCTATTTGAATTTTTACTCCTCCGGTTTCGGTAGGAAAATTGACACGTTTACTGTCTGACTTATCGAACGTACGCACTTGGCTTTCGATCTCGCTTTCATCGGTCTCTGTGTTCTTTTTTGTGTCTAGCTTTTTTAGGTCCGCCCACGAGTCATCGGAATCTGAATTCCACAAGATTGTTGAATAATCAATGTCGTTATTCGCATCTATGAATTGCGGGGTAAGGGTAATTAGGTTACCTTCGTTGATAGTTGGTATTCTGACTTTTCCAGTTCTAAATTCTTCCGATACCTCCGCAACGGCGGTATCCACCATCTCCGGTGTAATATGCTGTACAAACTGTTCTGAACTATATTGCCGTTTTATCGGAACGTCATCATCTGTAACCGAGCACGAATAGTGGAATCTAAATAATTTTCGAACTATTTTTCTATTTATAGATCGTCTAAACTTACTTTCAGATATTTCAGATGTTGGAGACATCCTCTTCGTGGGCGATTTTGGTTCATCAAACTCACCATCGGAATCCGGTAGCGCAACCTCGTCTGGCGTCTTCATCGTATTGTCGACCGTACTTTCTGATTTTGACTCAGAATCCTGTTTATTCAAAGAGATCTGATAGAACGCAGCACGAAGATCGTACATTGTAAAAAACTCGTGAGTACTTACATTTCTGTTCTGAGTAGGTGATTCAGCTTGATCTGTTTGCGTCTCCGCCTCGTTTACTATCGGACTTTGTAGCTGTACAGGTAAATTTAAATTTTGAGACTCGAATAACATAATTTTCTCGTACCTAATCATACGATTGACAATTACCTTGCATCTGTTCGTTTCAGATCTGACGAATTTGAGCTGGTGCTCCTGTCTGGCCAACTTCTCCGTCGCCACCTCGTAGTCCGCGCTCAACTGGTCATACCTTCTTTCAAGGTCGGTGTACAGATCTGATTTTCGACGAAGGTCCGAGCGTATTTCAATGTTCGCTTCCTGCGATTCTTCTAATTCAACCGTCAAGTTGGACACGAGGTTTGCCAGATGGCATTATCGTTCTGGAGAGCGGCATTTTGTTCGTTTAAGCGAGCTAGTTGCTGACGGGAGTCACGATCCTCAGCATTTTCGTCGATCTGACAGTAATGTATCACATTCGGTAAGTAGACCTCTAAGCGCGTGTTTTTGCTGTAGGTCTGATGACATCGCGGGCACTCTTGTTTTGCTGCGCCGGTATCGTGTTTAGCGTAACATTTCATATGGAATACATGTCGGCATTCGAGAGCAATCCAACGATTTTGATTTTCCTTTCCAGGTACCGGAGCAGGATCCGACAGATTAAGGTTACATAGCCGACACACCGGATACCGCACTGACGTCATCTGCACGAGCAATTTCGATTTATTGCAATTGTACACTATTATTTCAAATTTATTCGAACGTATTTACCTTTATATCAGTACTCTGGCCGGTTTGATTCGTAAGTCTCCAAGGAATAGCGTTACTAACTGAGAGAATTGCCACAAGGCGTCTTCGCTGAGAAAAAATGCCGAAATTAAGGTTACGATTAACAACCATTCGATAAAAATCATGTTCTACTTACTCTGTACAGCTTAGTCCTTTCTTCAACGTAAACGATCGCAAGAAATTCAGCACCAAACTTTCAAAATTACTCAAAATTACACTCGAAAAAATACACACAATGTGCTTCGCAACAGAAAACATACAGAACTGAACATATTTTATTCTCGGGATATTGTCAGAATTCGTCGAATTTAAATCTATTGTTACATCTCTCTTATCGCGATTTACAAGATAAGAGCTCGATTTCGTACTTTACTAACTCACGATGCGCGCGCAACACTGGGTCCGGTTGAGTTGTCCAGTGTTGCCTAAAATTTTACACCGTTTTCTCGCCGCCGCCGTTTGACATTTTGAAAAACCAAATTCAAAAATATTACTTTTCTGCCCCAGTGCCGATGTTCAGTCCCAAACGGTACCTTATAGCAATAAATTGCCGTGGTCGCTTTGTTGGGTGATTTGCCCCTGTACTCGAAAATGTACAATCTGTTGTTGCGTTGGTTGTACCATTTTGAAATTACGAGTCGAAAATTAATTCGGGATTTCAAGTACATAATCGGTAACAGAGGCTCCCCTGGGAATAGGCGGGGTAGAGGGGTAACTTCTCACGTGCGTTTGTTTACTTTTTAGATATTAATTTAAAAACAAAAACTGATCTGTTTTCGTTCGTCTCTTATCATTTACGCTGCTAATTACTAACTTAGTCTACCGGAGGTATAGTCGGTTTCTTACGGATAATATTTATTAAATTAATCATAACGGTGGTGAGTTTGCTTTTCTTTTTCAGTCTATCGACTCCAGTTTCATCGTAATTTACTGCTTTTGTTACTCTACCGCTACGAGTCTGGTACTTAGCCGGTGGATTGGAGTCCTTCGCAGAAACTCCACTTGTACTTGGCTGCGGGTCAGCTGGAAGACTAGTACTCGGACCATCTGGAAACGGTGGTTCGTACTGTTCAATTTCAGAACGAATTCTGATTGCGGCTCTTTTGCGTATATTTTTTGAATTGTTATCTACTATTGTATTTTCATTCTGTATTCTGACTGCGTCAGGTTTATTTATATTTAAGTATGTTTGTATTCTCTGTTCTATTGTTCTTGAGTCTAATTTAGAGGTTAGTTTCGGGTCGGTACGAAGATCATGCAGCTGCTCCTTCGTCAAGTACAAAGTCAGTTGTCGGATGTTGACGACTTTGTCGTCCTTCGGATCATCCGGTGCGATGATATTATAGTTGTTCGTATCGATACGGGTTACTACTCTGTACGGACCATAGCGTTTTGCGTACAATTTTGCAGAGGTACCCAAATCCTTATTCGATTGGGAGTGAGCAGTCATGACGACGAGATCTCCTGGTTGCAAGATGGTTGGTTCGCCGATGGATTTATTATGCAGGTACTCATCTTTTTCTCGCTGTATACGTCTTCGTTCACGTATCAGTTCAGAGATGGCTTGTAAATCAGTCAGATCTTCTATCTTCTGTGTTACAGACTGTTTTGTATATACTGCTTTCTTCGCGAGTTCATCTGCAACCATGTTCATCTCTTCGAATTTTCTTGCGTTGACGTGTGAAATTTCGCAATCTTCGAATTTGCTCATCAGTTCTTTTATTTCCTTGTACAGCATACGATGTTTTACCGGCTTCTTGGCAGCGTTTTTGAAATCGTTCTCCGTCCAATTCTTCATGTACTTGTTGATAGCTAGTACAACGTAGTTCGAGTCTGTACGTAAGTGTACTTTCTTTACATCGGATGCGAGTGCAATTTCCAACGCTCTTTTTACCGCCATTACTTCCGCCAGGTTGTTTGTATTCGTATATGCTGGGTGACTAATCTGTTCTGAGATGTTAAAATCACATTCTGGTCTGATACAGATACCGATACCTGCGACTGGATCATTTCTGCCGTTATTTGAGCAGGCTCCGTCGACAAATATACGTAAGTATCCGTGTTTGTCGTACAACAGTAAACTTGAGTCAAAATTTACCATCGACTAGCTCTTCGCTGGTAATCGAGTTTATTTGTTTTTTCAATTGCTGCTCGCGCAGTAATTTCAGCTCGTATTTCGCGTTGATTTTGTTGTTTTCTGTCGGTAGGTGTTCAGCAAGTGCGTCCGTTATACCCCACGCTTCAAATGGTTTTATACCGAACATGGATGGAGTATTATTCAGTTCTTCCTCGATGTCTTCGATGTACTGGTCCCAACCATGATGCGTGTACTCATCTGTTTCTTCGTTGGTATTGATCTTTACTCGCAGTTTATCGCCTATACAGCGCATATTTCGTTCAACGCTTGAACTGTTTGCACAATATGGAGTAATATGTGCTATTTTGATGTTATGGTGTTTCAGAGTTTCGTTCCAGAGCTTCGAAGTAAACTGAGCTCCGTTATCCGTTATTATCTTCCGGATTTTTACACCAACTTGTACTACGCTGGCGATTACTTCTGACATCTGATCAACGACGGTTTCCGCTTTCATGTCGTGCATCGGACGAATCCATAATCTGGACGTGAATATGTCTTTTGCTACAAACAGATACTTCGGTGCGTCATCGTTGTTTGCTACAGGGCCGAACAGATCGACCGATAACACCTCACCGACTCCATACGCTTCGATTTGTGCGTACTCAAGTTTCTTGCGTTTTCCATAAATTTTGTTCATATTACAGATTACGCAAGCTGTTGTTATTTTCTTTACGTACTTCAGAGCATTTGGTGAGTAATAAAGACGCCGGAAAATCGTCTCCATTTTCAACGCTCCTACGTGACCGTATATATGGTGCAGATATTTTACCGTATCTGCAAATAACATGTCCGGTAGAACTGGTACGCTTGTTCCGTCTGCGTACGTTCTATATAATACCTGTACATCGTCCGAATTTCTTCGTTTCATCGCAAATTTTCTAGCTTTCGCTCGTTTGACCTTACGTTCGTGCGCTGTCAGATCGCCGTCTTGTTCTGTGATCGTCTTTATGATCCGCATACAATCTGGGTCCTGATTTTGCCAAACGTCGATGTTATTAAGTAGGTCTAAAAGTGCTACTTCAGCTGTTTCCAGAAAATTCACTTCATACGGTTCCAGGTTCGTCTCTATCGAGTACACGGTTATTTCTGCATCCTGATTTTTATACAACTTTTTCTTTGTTTTTAGGTCGTATATCAGATCGAAACCGTTCAGAAATGTAATCCAGTTGGCTGCTTTTCTGTGCGTCTGCGCCATTCCAGCGAAAATGTCTACTATCGATCGGAGATCCGATCGGACGTGTATGATTCTGCCGTGAAGCCACATCTGCAATTTCTTTATCGTTGAAACCAGGGCTTGGACTTCTTTATCGATCATAGTGTACTTCAGCTGATGTTCCTTGAAGGTATGACTCGAATACATAATTACTTCCTCGCAGCCATCGATAATCTGGTACATTACTGCATTCATAGCGTTTTCTGTGCAGTATGTGTCTAAATGGATATCGAGATCCGGTCGTGGTGGTGTTAGTTTAAAATTTTCACAATACTTCGCTTCCAGTCGCTTGAAAGCTTCTATCTGGTCTTTGCCCCATTCCGCGGGGTCCTTTTTTCTCGTCATGCGGTACAACGGTTCCAGAATCTGTTGGTAATCAGGAATAAAACGTCTGTACAAGCCGGTCAATCCTGCGAGAGTTTGGATGTCTTTTTCGGTCTTGAGAGCGAATACTCCATTCTTCGTGTGTTTAGCTTTAAATTCTTGGAACTTTTCTATTTTCGCATTCTGTTTACTAATCTTGTTTTCAGCCAGTCTGAACCCTAAATGATCGGCTGATTTCTTGAAAAGTTCTGTTTTGTTGGCGTTTAGCGTTAGACCGTTCTGACGTATTATATCTAAAATTTCTACAATCAACGCCACCATCTCTTTAAACGTTTTTGCTCGAAGTAGGATATCATCTACGTACTTCGAAATATTATCGCGATCAGGAATTATTTTATTTATTACCTTAATAAATTCTGCTGATGCTATTTTCAGACCGTACGGTAACCGTTCAAATTGGTACACCTGGCCATCGACCTGAAAGCCACAGAACTGACTCGACCATTCATCTAGTACTAGCTGCCAAAACCCACATACGAAATCTAGGGTCGTAAAATACTTGGCTTCTGGACAGTCGGTGATTATTCTATCGAGTAACGGAGCTTCGTTATAATTATTTTCGAGTAACGGATTTAACTCGAACGGTGCAAGACATGGTCTAATTTCTCCGTTCTTTTTTACTTGCAGCGTCGTGGTATTGATATACGGGGTGTCTGAAGGAGAGACCCACGCTTTCCGTAGCTTTTGCTTCATTTTCCGTCGATACGCTGGCATCAGTTTATTACTCGGTTTGTATTTTTCACCTCGAAACTTGGGTATGTTATCTGGATCTTTAAATTTAAAGTGTACTGGCTCACCTTTGTACATTCCAGGAAACTTACTGAATGCATCTGAGCGTTCTTTCAGTACATCGAAGGCTTCAAGAGCTTCTTCCATCGTGATTTTCTTGGCTTCAACTTCGCCGTTCAACGATGTCCATAATTTGCGTACGAAGATTTCTGGTCCGTCGTCGTAGTCTTCGGGATGGAGGTCTGCATATCTGGAATTCTTCGTATATTTTCCAGTTAAGTGTACCGCTTCTGATTGGTACTTTTCCGTTACGTCCGCGTGATAGACGGTTAAGATCGATTTGTACTCTTTTTCAGCCAAAAATGGGATTTTTACTAGATCCGTTTCACCTGGAGGATGGCAGATAGCGAAACCTGACGCTAGGATCGGTAATATACCTAGCTGTAGCATCGAATTTGTACCCATTATAAAAATTTTCTTATTTCCTTCCAGAATATAGAAGGGGATTTCCAAGTCGTGTGGACCCATGCGAAATTGTACTACCAGCACGTGCTCACGAGTCGTAGCTTGCTGATCGTTCGCTACCGATACCGTAATTCCAGCTCCGATGTACATGTACCGTACTTTCAGCTTGTGTTGGTACGTTAGATGTCGCACCATCGCCATAGATAATACGTTGATCGTCGAGCCGGTATCCAGCTGCATTGGGTATTTCATTCCTTCGATCGTAATTGGTACTATGCAGCGTAGGCCTTTTCCACTTGTGATTAGGTGGCTTTTAACCCGGTCGTTCATTTCTTCCATTACTTTCAGCAATGAATTTTCCGGTTTTGGCCGTCCAGCGAGCATTTTCTTCCAATCAATCGAAGTATCGGGTGGTTGTAGGACGTCAGTCGGACCTGTCCTGTCAAATTCTGATTCCAAGCAGCAGCTCTCATACTTTTCGGCCTCTTCTGTCTGAACCGGTGATTCTGTACTACCGTAGTTCACCTGTACATCCGATTCCTGTTCACTTAACGTTACCGCCTGTTCACGGTTCGCTTCTCCGGTGTCTGTTCTCTCAAAAATGGACACTGTTGCAGGACTGGATCGGGGTTGTTGTCCTTCCGAGCGAGAAAATACGCAATTCCATCGCCTATCAGCTGATATCGATTGCTGTTTATTTCGATCGAGTGTACTGACGGATTTTGACACGTAGCGTTACCCGCAGACGGAGCTGCGACTAATTGTGCTGAGTTGCACTCGTCCGCTACTGGTTTAAATCCCCGTTTTCCGGTGTCTGTTCTGCGCCTATGTCTGTAATTACAGGCGGCGCGAATTGTTCAGGCTGATGGAAATTTCCTTGTACGTACTGTTCACCGGAAGGCTCTGCGTCTTGATCCACGTGATGGATCGTTATCGGGTCACTTGGGGTACCTGCCCCAGTACTAGGCCTAGCTGTCTGTGGCCTTGGACCTCCACTTCGGTTCGTGTTGTCGTAACGCGGCTGACCTGACTGGTAAGTACCTCTGTTATCTCGAGGTTGACCGTTACTAGCTGTGCTGGTATTGCTAGTAGTTGGACTCGGCCTAACCAAGTTCGTGTAACCTTGGTTTGTTGTGTTTTTAAACGTTTTCTTCTTTTCAGTTCTGGGCTGATCGTTTAAACTGGCCGGTGCTTGTCTAACTGACGAGTGATCGAGATCTTGTTTCATCACTTCAATAAACTCCATGAAGCTGTGCATTGAACTTCTCACCGAAATTGTACATAGCTGATAGAAGTAATCGGGTAATTTCGCTCTTAGGCGCTCGATTACTTTTCTGTCGTTCATGTCTTCCATGTTACACAGCGCCTTTTTCCATTTTTCCAGGAAAATGCCAAACTGTTTGGTACTACCGTCAAATTCAACCGAGTCAAAATACTCCAACGCTTTCATCTGAATAGGCGGGCTCCATACGTCGCTGAGGAAGTCTTCTTTTAGGCCTGCGAAAGTTTTTATCTTCACGCTGGTCTTTTTTCCATTCCTTCGCATCTGTACAGATTACACAGCCTCTGAATGCGTTTATTCTGTCATTCTCCTCGATTTCGGAGTCGTTGGTATGTTGTTCAAAAAGTTCGATAAATTCGTGCGGAAAATACTTTTCGGCGTCATCGTATACCACGCCTATCTCTCTGAGCAATTGAGCGCTTACTTTTTTCTGTTTTTTGTAGATTACATGCTGCGTTGCCGGAGCGGTGCTCGGTGCTGGTCTTTTCTTCAGCTCATCGATTTCTTTCCTTATATCTCCGACTTGCAAGATGGTCGCACACAGATGGGAATCTATCGGTTCTACAATGCTCTTTGCATATTGACAATTAAGTTGTCTCTCTTCGGTGAAACGATTTTCCAGTTCAGATTGGTACTCGCCTACCTGTTCTCTAACCTCGCCTATCTGTCTGGTTAGGCGGTGATCGGTTCCGGAAACGGTGCCTTTTATATGCTCTACCTCCGAAGCGTGCCTTTGCTCGAATGCTGCTAAGCGCCTGGTCGTAATCGCGACCTCTTCGGATGCTTGCTTAGCTGTACTCATCGCTACTGTAGCTGTTCTTCCAACTGCTTCGACACGTTGGTCGTTTCTGACGTGTCCTTTTTTTGAAAAAATTCGCATACGTTATCAGACGTTCCATTTCATTTCTCCACATCTGCTCTGATATCTCTATTTTTCTGAAATCTCCTTTCATTTTTTCGAAAAACTTATTTGTCCATTTATGAAGAAAACCCGCGAATACAGTTTATTTTTCAGAATGAAGGAGGAATTTGTTCAATTTTTCTAGAAACATGGATGTATGACTACCCCCCCCCCCCTTCAAAAAAACGTGGTCGTTCGTCCATCTTTAAAAAAAGTGATGGTCATTTGTCCATTTTTTTAAAATTTGGACATATGTTTATTATTCAAAGGAACAAGGACATATGTCCATTTTCAAAAAAACTGTGAACAAAAATTGAACATCGTGTCTATTTTCAACTTAATCCCTAATTTGCATTTTTTAAGATTTTATTTTTGATTTAATTTTCGATATTTCTGCACCCATATTTTCAAAAAAAATTGAAAATTTTGTGAGAGGGTGTGGAGGGGGGCAATTTTCTCTACTAGTGTCAAGTACCTAATTTTAAAATAATAGGTAGGTTTACAAATTCATGAATTTTTTGAAAATTTTTGCGAAATTTCCAACGATTCTGATGTGATAACTTATGAAGTAGATTCGTTTATAAATCATTTCAATTTCTACGTCACTGTTTTACAAAGCTCGACCACTGTAAGCTCGTGGCTGAAAAATCCATCAATCTGTCTTCGAAAATCCAGTCCCGTAATCTGTAAAAATAATGCTGGTATCATTATTTCCGAAAACACAACTTATTTTACCAGCAATCGAACTCATTTCGCGAATAATTCTTTGCGAACAGTCTGAATTCGCACATTGAATCGCCACAAGAATGCGGCGAAGAGCATTCTACATCCGTCCAATCCTACCGAACAAGTTTTAGTAAATTCTCCGGCAACACGTACTGTTGATCGAATCACAATTCACAATACCTATGTTTCGCTCGTGTCACGAACGAGATTCCATAAAACGTTTAAAACAATCAAATTCCTTTACCCATCTCTCATAAATAACGAATTCCACAAAGCCATAATATTCCAGTATCGTTTTTTCTCGTATTCTCACACAATCGATAAAAATAATACGAAAAAATCGCCCACAACTTGGAAAAACATTCGAAAGGAAAATCAACTTACGATTTCTTTCCTTGATGTAAAATTTTTCGCTTTTAATTGCTTAATAAAAAAAAATCACCCATCGAAAGTTAGAAAAGCCCATGTTTAAAATTTCTACATCCGAAAGCAGCATAAATTAGCAATTATAACGAAATCGTTAATTGTTTGCATACGCCCAAGTCTTTTTTTATCGGTAAGCGATCAACCGGCGCGTAAATTTCAATTTATATGGCGCAATTTTTCTTATTAACCCTCGAATGTTGAAACGGTGTCGTTTTACAAAAGCTCTCATTAAGGTGATATTTTTAAAACTTCTTTCTAAAATTGAATAATTCCTTCACCCCCTCACAGTCGCTATTAAAAGCTTCGATAAAATTAGACGCTATAATTTAAATTAGTTCCTCGAATACGTTTCATTCGAGGGAGGAAAAAAAAATCGTCATCGTAATAACCCAGGGAAAATATATTGTTGACATTATTTCACCGAAAAAAAAAAGGGTTTTCAAATTTTAATCAAATTACAACCTTTTTTCCTCGGAATTTTACCGAAAAGGAAGAAAATTGAGAACACCGCCGAACGTGTTTCGTAAATAATAAATTTTCGTCAAAAAAATATTTAAAAAGCTAGAAATGTTTTGAAATTGTTGATAAAACGAGCAAAGAAACCCGAGTACTATTTGTGGAGTATTTTCGTTATAACCTTCGAGGTAAAAGAAATACTTACCTGCGTTGAATTGTCGAGTCGGTGAAAATAATAAAATGAAAATGAAAACTAACGAATTTAATTAACGAAAAATATCGTACGCTATTGTATTTTCAAATTGGGTAAAATTCAATTTGTTGAAAAAAAACTCGTTAATTACCTTTGATGTTTTCAACGTGAAAAATATTTGGAACGCGAATTTTTAGGCTCAAGTGTTTGGAAAAAAACTGGCTCGGAAAGTTGTCAAATTGACACTGCGACGAGGGGTGGATTCGTACCAGCGTGAAACGAACGAAACTTCTTGATTGTTTTGAAAAGCGTCTTACAAATGAATTCCTTTGATTGTGAGTAGATTTCTTGTTGTTTTATCTGCTTTCTAAATAAACTGCTTTAATTAATTATTCTCAGCGAGTTCCACCTTTGATAAGCCAACATCTGCCGAACCATTCAAAAGATAAATAACTAAGCGATAAAATTTTAATTAAAATTTCGCACTTGCGATTTTTTTCATTTAATTTAGACCCGTCCGTCGTCTGATAAATTACATCATTGGGAAGTTGCGAATACGAAGAATAACCAAGTTTGGGAATTTTCGAGGGGGTGGAATTGGGTATTTTCATCTGCAATTAGATGGTAATTTTTTCGCCGGTTTTGGGCCAAATGATCCGATAGTTAGATAAAGTTTTTAAAATTATATTGAAAGATATTAGCATAATATTGGAATTCGACCTGCCTCGGTTTTTGGTTACCGGATACCAGTTGTAGATGAATTACGTAATAAATCCAGTCCACATACCTGATCGTAGTTCTATATAATCGAGTCGACGATTCTTTGGAAGAAAAATCAGCCACGTTGGAGGAATGATGTGTCGAGGGGGAAGTATGAAATAGGTAATTGATACGAATTTAAATTGAAATTGAATGAAAAAAAATGACAAGATGGCACAGATGAAGAATTAATATAACGGTAGACTCGTGAATGATATAATGTGAAATCATGTTGCGGTGTAAGCCAACAATTCATGTTATAACGGCGTAGTAATATCAATTCAACAGGAAGGTAGTGGTAACGGTAAGATTACACATTATGACGTTTTTGCGTAGATGATGCGAAGGTGAATGGAGACGTGTTGAGTCGAAGAAAGATAGTGAATGAAACAATTTATCGATTGATTTGTAATATTCGTGTCGATGTCGGTTTGATTTCATCTCCGGTGATTGAGTAGAGTGGTTGATCGAGAAATATCCCTTCTTTGCCCCCCTTCTAATCTTATGTTGTTCTTTATATTGCCGAACGAGAAAAAAATCATGGAATGAGGAATGATCCAGTTGAATTCTGTAACTTTTTTGAAGCTGATTTTTTTGTATCAGCGAGTATTTTTCTTGACTGAAGTTTGGATCAAGAGAAAATATAATTTTTTTTTGAAATTTTGATATTTTTTTGAGAACACCGAAAATACATATGAAAATATGATTATTTTCAGTCTTCAAAGTATGTAAAATCACAGCAAAATTGATATGCCTGGTTTGAGGTAAAAAATACAAAAATTTCATTTTTTGAAGCATTTTTACAGTTTTGTCATTTTACTCAAAAAAATCCTCAAAAAACAAAAATTTGGCTAAAATTTTCAAAATGTGGGAAAAGTCAGTAAATAAAACTTGAAAATGAAAAATATGCTATTAAAATGTAAAAATTATAGAAATGTGTATTTTAACTTATTGAAATATTGGACTTGATTTACAAAAAATTGTATGAATTGTGAATTGCAAAGATTAGAATAATCCCCAATCTTTTTAAACGTAGAAAAAATCTCCATTTAATAAAAATTTGGAATTCTCAAGTAGGTGTAGAAAATAATATAAAATTTTGCAACTTTTTTTCATTAGTACCTCAGCAAGTAATTCACTTTTTATTAGAATTCCCACCAGATTTTAAGATGTTCCTCAATTCACTGATTTTTTTATTGATTTTTTTCAGATAAATATATTTTGGGTTTTGGACGTAACTCATGGTTACTTCATAATTTACCGAAATTTTAAATTTTTGACGATTGATAATTCAAAACTTGAGGGTTTGAATTTTCATTTTGAAAATTCGACCGGAGTGGAAATTAAAAATAAAAAAAAGAGTAAAAATAATAACCAAGAATTATAGAACTCTCTAAATTTTAATCAGTGACATTTTACTGCCAATCGGTGAAAAATTGCCGATTCAATTAGTGGATTTTCATTATTGAATCAGTAAAAATTATTTGTCTAATTTCAATCAGTCAAAATTTACTGATTCAATCAGTGATTTTTCATTGTTGAATCAGTAAAAATTTAATTGACTGCTTCAATCAGTAATTAATTACTGATCCTGATTCAATCAGTAAATTTTTATTTCTACTGATTCAATAATGAAAATTCACTGATTGAATTAGTAAATTTTTTTACTGATTTCAACAGTGACTCAATTCTGTCTATTTAAATCAGTCAATTTTGACTGATTCAAATTTAGAGAGAAGGCAGTATCTTTTTTTTTAAATGAAAACCTATAAAATATTCAAAAGCAAGTCAGTTTTCGCTTTTTCCAAAGTAATTTTTTGAAGAACTGTCGCCCAAAAAAAATTGAATTTCATCACATATATTTTGACATTAATGAACGATTCTTTTTGTTTTTTTTGTTTCAGGTGAGTTACTATTGCGAAAAGAATTCTCATCCTTAGATTAAGTAGATACCTATAGATATAATAAATGATTTGGGTAAGTAATTTTTCATAATTTTTGAGAAAATCTTACATTGTTTTCGAAGTTTTCCACTTGAGCGGGTTTTTCCCTCGATTAATTTCTTTCTCCTTCCTCCATACTTCCCCTCTCCCTCCTCTCTTTCTCTTCTCAGATTATCTTTTCTCAACGTTAGAACGAAGTTTTACAAATAAATCATTGAATTATTTTTGAAAAATCTGGGCTTAAGTGAAAAGATTTTATTTGCAATTCGAACGAAAATTCTATCGGGGGGGGGGGGGGATTCAAAAATTCAAAAAATAGAGAATTTCAAATTGTTTCCTTATCAATTTTTGCTACTCAAAATGCAATTTTCTCCATTTTTTTTGACTCGAAATGAATATTTCCTATAAGGAGATCATCGCCACTTTTGAAAATCCTTCAATTCAAACCTAATTTTTTCTCAATAAAAACTGCAATATTGTCATTGCACAGAGATCTGCCTTAGATCTGCCTTGCCTAGTGTTGCCATTTCTAGCATAATTATGTCAAAATTATGCTAAATCACACAAAAAAAATTTGTTTTGTTTTTGGCCTCCTGGCATCATAAAATTATACCAGGAAGCCAAAAACACCAAAGAAAAAAATTATGCCAAATCTGGCATAATTATGCTAAAATGGCAACACTGCGGGCACCTCTCTCGGTACCGCTCTTAATTTATTTCCAATTTTTTCCTTTTCTCAATAGAGAGACCATGCCTTAAACAATGAAATATTAGTAGTCCAAAGAAAGTCGTTTTGATTTTTTTTCTTTTGAAACCGGAGCTCATCCGCATGTTTCTATGAAAAAGAAATTTGAAACAAACCATCCATGTTAATTCTTTCAAATATGAAGTGTTTCTATTTTTCTCATTATTTGAATAATCAACACTTTGATTCTTTTCCCTCAAAATTTGTAGTTTAGAAAATTGCAGGGTGAAGGGAGGGAGTGTCAAAAAAGTTATCTGATGATTTCTAAAAATCTTGTAAAAATTACTGAAAGATTTGACTCATTTCATTTGGCAAAACTCCCCTTTCAATTTATCGCTCCAAGTCCAAAGTTGGAAAATTTTTATGCCCAATTGCCCACTTGACATTTTTCATGATTTTTTTTCGTTAGTTTCTTTTTAACGTAAGTGTCTGCTTTGAAGTTTAATCACAATGTGAGAAAATGACAATTTCTACTTTTTTTTTCATTTTTCAATGGAAATGGGTTCCTTCAGCAATTTTTTTTAAAGTAATGAAACAAGATAGTAATTCCGAATCAATGAAAAATCACTGATAAATAGTCAGAATTGAAGCACAGGAAAAATTTGTGAAATTCACTGATTTTCAGTGATTTTTCACTAATTATTCAAAGAATTTCACAGATTTTTCAGTAAATTTCAAAAACATCACCGAGTTTTCAGTGAATTTTCACTGATTTCTAGTGATTTTCTTTCACTGACTTGCTTTTATTGAAGTAATTTTCACTGATTTATTACCGTACTGCAATTCTAACTGTTTTTCAGTGATTTTTGATAAACTTCACTGATTCAGAAATGAAAAAGTAGATTTTTATTGAAAATGAGAAAAAAATATTCGTAGAAATTTTACCTCGATCATTTTTTGATATCATTTGGTGACTTGATGCTCTCCTAAAAACTAATTTTTCAAAAAATAGTCGATTTCAACTCGTCGAAAAAAACTTTTCTCCTTTCTGGTCAAACATGCCGATATCAGAAAATCGATATGACAATACGATTATTTATTCGAGTTGCCAAAAAATCAAACACACGCGGCGCGGTATCAATTTCAACGACAGTGACGAGTGACACAATTTGCCATCCATGTGCTTCGAATCGACTTGGTTTATCGGTGCGAATAATAATTCATGTATGAAGGTTACCCTACGTAGCCTAAGTGAATTCTATGTACTTCGACGTAATGATAAATAGTACGTACAATATTACATTTTACGGCGCAATGGTAGTAGCACTAATTACCAAGTTGTGCTCTTCCCTCGATGAATTTCGTTGCATTGTTTATCTCTTCGAGCATAAGTATTATAAACATGTGGTGGTGAACTTTATATGAACGATGATGATTTGTTCGATGATAATTTTCAGCCAAGCTGGTGGGTGAATACAAACTATCGACTGAGTGATCCCACGCCAGTGCCATATCAATCGTCATGCGAGAAAATGGATTTTATATTTTTGTGATGGCCGGATCTAGTGGGCCCAGGAAATTTAAATTTTGAATATTTAATTATCACGTGGTCTGGATATGATTTATGGGGATTGGGATGAGGTTCGAAGCCTCAGATTGTTGCCACCTTCGTATTCCATTTCCTGTAGAGTACAAGTTTTGAAAATTATCGAGGTGTTAGTTGGATAAATTCTAATTTCGAGTTGGTTAATTTGGATCGACTTGAAAAGACTTCAAATTTTCAATTTGGAAAATTTTTCAGGTTATTTAAATTTTTTGGCAATTTTTAATGATTCAATTCATTTGCAATTGTTTTTTTGTTTAATTTCATTGGAATTTTTATTTTAAAATGTTTATACTTTATAATATTTTTTTCTTGCAGATTAAAAAAAATTCTTATTGTCTCACAAATTTTTGAAAAAAATAATGTTTTCTCATTTTCTCATGCTCTTTAACTATCCCCTATTCAAAACATTCCAATACCCTTAACTGATCTAAAGAACACTATCAAATCAAATACTCTTTCCTCTTTTCAACAATTTTGGAACCAAATTCCCTCTACTAACAAACTCAAAACCATCAAAGATGACACACTCCCTAGAAATTCCTTCAATAACATTTCTCGAAGAGCTGACGTCATCTTCACTAGGCTACGTACAGGGCACACTCTCCTAACTCACGCATACCTTCTTAAAAAAGACCCACCTCCCATTTGTAATTTATGCAACACTCAAATCACCACTCTTCACATTCTCACTCAATGCCCCAAATTTCAAAAAGAAAGGCTCACACTAACAAATTCTAATACCCCCACAGAAATTTTGAAAGACACCTCCCAACATATTCAAAAAATTTTAACATTCCTCTCTAATACAAATCTAAAATCCCTACTCTGACGTAACTCCCTTTCCCACACGCCTCTAGCCTTAGTTGCTGTATATGGCGTTATATATAAAAAAACAAAAAAAAAACAAAAAAAAACAAATTAAAAAAAATACTCATAAATCTAAAAAAAATGCTCACAATTTTAAAAAAATTTCCTCGCAAATTTTCTTTTTTCGCAAATTTAAAAAATCTTTTCTTTCCAAATTATTGAAATTTGTTTTCTTCTAAATTTTTGAAAATTGTTCTCCTTCCATATTATTGAAAATTTTTCCTTCCAAATTTTAAAAAAATTTTCCTTCCTTCAAAAAAAAATTTCCTTCCAAATTAAAAAAAAAAGTTTCCTTCCAAATTAAAAAAAAAATTCCTTCCAAATTTAAAAAAAATTACCTTTCTAATTTAAAAAAAAATCCTCAAAAATCCTATTGGAAGAGTATCTTAGCAATTTAAATACTTTTTTTCGCACTTCGAAATCCATTCAGCTCCTTCCTTATTATCAACTACTCGATATTAACGATGCACTTTCTTTCTACAATCACTCCACAGTAAATTGCCCAATCGTGATTTTCATTATACCATCGAATTTTATTATTTTTTACGCGTATAAAAAAATTGCATCTGCCCGCAAAATTACCTCGATTATACGATAACACTTTCACTATTTGCAAACTAAAATATAGAGATCGGATATCGCGTAGATACGCAGTTTAAGTGAAACCACACTCCACGTCCACTCGTTTATAATTTTTTCCTGCAAAAAGCTGATATTACCAACCTGAAGTCTGATTACATCAGCGTTTAGTAATGATTAATTTTTTGTAGACGTTATTCAATGCGACCGTGAACTTGTATGTTTGCGTTATCAAAAGTGGTAGTTGTTGTATTTGTATATGGCCAATAAACATAATAGTGGTTACTAAGCGTAGATACACGTAGCGATACCTATTACGATAGAATTATTTTTCAAACATCGAATTTCTAAGGTAAAAAATAAATTACGTCGTTGAAAAAAAAAGCTAGGAAAATTGATTATTTTTTGGACACCCTGTGGTAAATACATGATCGTGGTGATAATCGAGTGAAAATTTGATCCACCAAATTATATTTTTTTTGTAAGTTAATGCATTTATTTATGGGCAAAAATGGCGATTTTTAATGTTTTTGGCCCCGACTGACGCACGAATTGCTGGAAAATTATTTCCGCAAGAAGTCTGTATATTTTGGTTTGTTTATCTTACGATAAATTTATCTTCATTAAAAATTCATTAATAAATTGTCCTTCTTGTATTTACGAACATGGCCGAGTTAAATTACTACCTTTGTGAATAAAAAATTCAAACGTAATATAAATTGAGGTATTAATTTGTCGACCATTTCTAATAGCTCCAAATTATTACGTTTCAATGTCATGTGTACGAAATATAATATCCGCCAAAAAAATTCTCCAAAAAAGAATTAGTCCCCGCCCTCTGGACCACACAGCTCCAGTGTGAGTCATCATTGCTTATCTACGAATAATACGTGCCAAATTTTAATGCCTCCTAATAAGTTTTTCGATAGGAAAATGTTATGATATAAAAGTGAAATCCGCCCAAAGGCCCAGAAGCCCAGAAAAACATCCTTCCACTTCACCAATTATTTAACCAATTATTTTGGTAAAGACTAAAAAATTGAAAAAAAAAATTGAAAAAAATTGTGGGGCGTTCAGATGCCTCACATGTTTTTCAATACGCTATAGTCTATTCACTTTGAGAAGGCAACCTCTTAAAGCATCAAATTTCTTTTTGTTAACCAGTGAAATTTATTTCCAATCTATTTTTTTCCAAAATTCAAGGTACTTCCACACCAGAGAAAATCGTGACGTTTCCCAATTTGATTCAAAAACGTCATTTCTTATGAAAAATATTATCCAAGACGAAAAATTCAAAATCAAAATGAAGAAAAGTTGGGTTGAAGTGCATCTATGTTTTTATTACTCAAGATCTTCATTTAATAAAAATGTAAAATTGTCACGATTGATATCTGGAGTGTAGAGGTACTTTTAGTTTAGAAAGAAAAATTTACTGAAAACGAATATAGTTGGTTAGCAAAGAGAAATTTTATGCTTTAAGAGGTTGCCTTCTCAAAGTGAATAGACTATAGAATAATTTAAAGTTGAAAGTGTTGAGAAAAGTACCAATTCTTTTAAGCATAATTAATTAAGCATCTGTCCGCCCCACAATTTTTTTCAATTTTTTTTTTCAATTTTTTAGTCTTTACCAAAATAATTGGTTAAATAATTGGTGAAGTGGAAGGATGTTTTTCTGGGCTTCTGGGCCTTTGGGCGGATTTCACTTTTATATCATAACATTTTCCTATCGAAAAACTTATTAGGAGGCATTAAAATTTGGCACGTATTATTCGTAGATAAGCAATGATGACTCACACTGGAGCTGTGTGGTCCAGAGGGCGGGGACTAATTCTTTTTTGGAGAATTTTTTTGGCGGATATCAGTTGTTTTTTTTACGTAGTTAACCAATCTGGCTGAAATTTCGATATAATGTTCGATTGATCCAGATAATTCTACTTCTTGATTTTTTTTAAATTTCTATTTCAACAACTATTTTTCTAAACTTTCATCAAAATGTAAAAAACCATTTAAATTTTCCAAAAATTCTAGTTTTATTTACTTACAATTTTTCAAAAAACTCTAGTCATTTCTTTCGTACAATTCGCTTACCTTTTTCAATTCGTGGATTTTTACAGAAATTATTTTCAAAAAAATTATGATTGCAGAATTCATTACTTTTTTTCCATATTATTGTTGATTTTTTTTTGAAAGTTTCCATTTTTCGGAAGATTAATTATCAATTTTTTGTCACGCTGATAAGACTTTTTCACATAGGTTGATGCAAAATGAAAAAAATGGTACCTTTGATTTGTAGGCACGAAAAAATCGTTTTTTTTAATTCACGATTTTCACAGGCCATTATGAATAAGAAATAGGGCACTGATATAAAAATTTTCAACCTGCTTGCAACAAGAAAATTCATCATTTTTGACGTGCGTAAAATTTAATTAAAAAATGATAATGAATTTAAACATTGTTCATTGTTATTGCCTTTGACTATTGCTAACCAACTATTTGTCAATTAATTACCAGCTTTGTGACAGAAATTTAAATTTTAGTTTTTCCTGTTTTTCTTAATCTTCTTTTTATTTTATTATATAACTTTCGTTATTGCTTATTTTTTGCTCAAAAATCTTTCGAAAATTGCATTATAAATATCAATTGAAACCCTAAAAAAAAAGAATTGACTACATATTTTTACCTACTACATTACCTACCTAATGGTTGAGCTTTTTCACTTTTCCATAGAATTTGAAAACCAGCAATTTTTATTTCGATTCTGGCTAACTTTTACAACCAGGCTGGTACCATGAATATGGGGTGCTCAGTATAAACAATTCGTCAAAGCTTCACTTTTACGCTTTCACTTTTGTGCAATCTTTCCGCAAAGCTACAAAGTTTTTGAAAGCATCAATCAAAACCAAACTTTGTACATATTTAGTTCACACATGTCTTCAATCGCTTTTGCTATTCTCGACATTCAACTCGTTGCTTTTTTTTTTCTACATCTCATTCAAAATGGCCATTTTTCAACAATTTCAAAAACTTTCAAAAGCTCTAAAAATGGCAAAAAAAAACCAATCAGACTGGAATTTCAAAGAAATTGATGATTTTCACTCGTAAAATCCGCTGAAAACTTCAATTTTTATTTTTGAAAATTTTTGACCCATAAAAAAGGGGAGGTTAGGGGCAATTTTCAAAATTTCAAATTTTTGCTCCGATCACATTGTCCGAATTGACGAGTAGATCCCAAGTACAAATTTTCACCAAATTCAAACAAAACGTCTATTCTCCAGCCTTGTTGTAAGTTTTGTCCAAGTTTAGTAAAAACAGTGAATTTGGGGGGTCTGGAACTCGGCGAGTTCTTTTCCTGCAATTTCCGTTTTTGTTTTTTTGAAAAGAACTCGAAAAATTAAGAAACTTTTGTCTAAAAAGTTTTTTAATTCAACGTTTCATTTCTGAAAAAAAAGAAATTGAAAACGTGAAAAAGGGCTATTTAATGATTAGAGAATATAAGGTTCACGCTAGTACGTTGACATGACGTTTACGATTCTGACATGGAGGGGGCGGGGGAGGATCACTAGCGTGATCCTTGATAAATTCTATACCTAACCTAAACAAATAATCCTTATGTTATTTTCATTCGTCTCCATAGCTTTTGAATGGAGAAAAAAAAAACAACAATTCAAAAGTTGTTTTCGACTCGAGTTTAAAGAAACTTTATAATGATAGCTTGGAGTTCGTGTGGGTGACACGAGAGAACGGTTAATTCAGAAAACAACACGTTAAGTTGAGAAAAAGTTTAAATGCTAAAGATTGAAATTATCTCGCCAAGAATATAGGACCTTTTATATACATAACTAACGAAAACAATTTCATGGAGTGAGGAATAGAGAGCAAGGAGGTTGGGTAACTACCTTTTTATCGTATTTCCCCTAAGTACAAAAGCATTAAGTATGCGAAACGAAGGCGACCCCGAGGAAAAGGAAAAACATTAATTGTGGCGAATGTTTTTGTTTTTCTGCGGTACTTAGAGACGTTGTGAGCTCGAGGTGTATAATGTGGTAAAAAATTTTACGATTCTGAATTGGTCGCACTTTTTAAAATAATTTTTACCACTTTGCTAATGATTTGAGCGTTTTTAAATGTAAATTACTTACGTGATTGTATGGAAATTGGCGAATTATAAGCGAAAATTTAATTAGCCGAAGTGAGTAATTGTACGACTTTTTCGTATTTTAATGATTGAGGAAACAATGAGAAGTCATTTTTTATTCGAAATTTTGGCTATTTGGTAGCTGATTTGGGTTTTTATTCGGTTGATTTTTTTCGCTGCTTTTAATTGCATGAATCGATTTTTTGCCAAGTGTTTTGTAAAGTTAGGTTTTTTGAAGAGAATATTTTTTTGTCGTTTTTGATTGGTTGGAATTGAGACAGTGTTCTTTTTTTGTATAAATTTTTGGTGCTGATTGAGAGTTGAGTGTGAGATTCATATCAGTTAGAGCAAGGTAGTCGAATTTGGAAGATGTAGTACACCAGAGGATTCTTATTTTTCACTTTTTTGTGGTTAACTTGTGACCTGATTCTGCATTGTGAGTGTAATTTTATCTTGCGTCATACTTTTTATGTCGTAATCATTTTTTTTCACATCATGTCACTTTTTGTGTCACATGTCACACTTTTGTTTCAAAAGTTACACAATTTGTGTTTGTGTTGAATATTATGCTTTTTTGTTTGGTAATTTTTACCAAAAATTAGAAATTTTTATGAGAATTTTTTACCAAAAATATAAGTTTATGCCAAAAAGGAAGCTTAATTTTTACAAAAAATTATATTTGCATCATATTTACATTTAAAAAAATGTTTTCTTTCTGAAAATGATTATTTTCACCAATAATGATCATTTTTATGAAAAATGATGATTATTATTTTTTAAATGGTAATTTTTACAAAAACTGATAATTTTCTGGATATTGAGGCAAAAAAAGGTCTTACGTTAGATGGAATAGAGTACCTAGATCAAAACGGTTGAAATACTTCGTACATTATCGGATTTTCGTATTTTCAAAAAATGTTTAATCTTGAGGCCAGCGATCAAAAAATCGGAAAATGATGGTGTTCACTAAAATGTTGATTTTCTGTGAAAATGATGATTTTTAAAAGAGAAGTCATTTTTACCAAAACTTCTGATTTTCACTAAAATTGATGATTACTTTCAAAAAATTGCGATTTTTACCAAACTTTATGATTTTTAAATTACGAAAAATTTATGACATCACATTTTTTGAGTCTCATCAAATTTTTTGTCAAAATGTCATGATTTGTGTCACATTACATTTTTGTGTTAAATTTCACTTGTTATGTCACATGTCACATATTTTATTCAAAATTTCACATTTTGTTCCAAATAGCACACATTTTGTGCCTCATGTCGGAATTTTTGTGTTCTATCTCTTTTTTTATGCCACTTCTAGTATTATTATTTATATTTTTTCACGTCATTTTTTATATCATACTCATACCTATATAGTTTTGTGCCATTATCATATTTTTCACATTACATGTCACTTTTTGTGTCACTTGTCACACTTTCTGTGTCACTTGTCACACTTTATGTGTCACTTGTCACACTTTTGTGTCTTTTGACACTCTTTTTCGTGTCAGTTGTCACATTTTTGTGTTAGTTGTCATAGTGTTACTTGTGACTATTGTGTGTTACTTGTGATACGTTTGTGTCACTTGTGATACTTTTGTGTCATGCCAAGATTTTATTATTGTATTTCATTTGCTGTGTCTCATGTCACACTTTTTATGTCACTTGTCACATTTTTTGTGTTACTCGTCACACTTGTAATGCTACTTGTCACACCTTTGTGTCACTCATCACACTTTTTTGTCACTTGTCACACTTTATTGTCACTTGTCAGTTGTCACACTTTTTATGTCATGTTCATTTTCTATTATCGTATTTAATTTTCTGTGTCACATGTCACACTTTTGGTGGCGCCTGTCACACTTTTTGTCACTTGTCACATTTTTGTGTCACTCGTCACACTTTTTATGCCACTTGTCACACTTTTGTGTCACTCTTCACACTTTTTGTGATATTTGTCACACTTTTGTGTCACTTTTCACGCTTTTTTGTTACTTGTCACACTTTTTGTGTCATGTTCATTTTCTAATATCGGATTTCATTTTTTGTGTGTCACATGTTGAACTATTTGTGTCACAAATCACATTTCGTGTCACATGTCCAATTTTTTATGCTATATGACATTTTTTTATGACATGTGTCTCAAGTTTTGCGTCATATGACACATTTTTTAATTTTTCTTGGACTTCTTTCTGCTTTACATCTCTAAAATTATTATTCTTGCCATAAAATAAAAATTGACGAATAATCATTTTCAGTTTTTTTTTGACATGGATATGTCTTTAGGCCTGGGGGGTAAAATTTTGAAATGGTTACGCTAGAAAATTCTTACGCTAGAAAATTCTTACGCTAGAAAATTCTTACGCTAGAAAATTCTTACGCTAGAAAATTCTTACGCTAGAAAATTCTTACGCTTGAAAATGGTTACGGTTACGGTGGATCAAGACATTATGACATTATGTTAGACTTAAAAAAACATAAATAAAATTAAATATTATATTTGAACATAATAATTTGCTGATATTATGTTAGACTTGGACGGGTTACGGGTTATGTGTAATGATCACAGTGGATCAAGACATAATGGCATTATGTTGTTACGGTGGATCAAGACATTATGACATTATGTTAGACTTAAAAAAACTTATGAATAAAATTAAATATTATATTTGAACATAATAATTTGCTGATATCATGTTAGACTTGGATGAGTTATGGGTTATGTGTAATGATCACAGTGGATCAAGACATAATGACATTATGTTAGGCTTGAAAAAATTTATAAATAAAATCAAATATTATATTTGAACATGATAATTTGCTGATAACATGTTAGACTTGGAGAGATTAGGTCAAGACATAATGACATTATGGTGGACACCAAAAAATTTGAAAAACATAATTTTCACATGAATATGTTTTAGGGCTGGGGAGGGGGGGGGAGTGGTAAAATTTGAAAAGTTTAATGTAACGCTGGAGGTGTTACGGAACACTGGGATGGTTAAGTAACGTTTTTAGATTAAGACATAATGATATTATGTTAGACTTGAAAAAACGTGGAAAAAATTTGTATTTTAGACGGTCAAAAAGTCGGTTGAAAAGTCGGTCAAAAAGTCGGTCAAAAAGTCGGTCAAAAAGTCGGTCGAAAAGTCGGTTGAAAAGAGATAGTTGGAAATCAGAAAGATAGTTGGAAAGCTGTAGAAATCGATTCGGGACTGACACGTGAAACGTAAAATGGACGTAGCGGCGTTAGTGGAGTGAAGAGGGGCCAACTTGAAAATGGTGTAGAAAATAATTTTTACATAGCGTTTATATGGGAACGTTCTATTATTTTACAAATTTATCCAGAACGGTGGCAGATGCGTAATTTTTTGTAAGAACTGAATTTAAAGTAAATTAAATTATCTTTAAATGCTATTCAAACAAAAAATTACACAAATGTCTCGTTTTCGAGAAATTTTGTAAAAACAAAACGTTCCTGTTCAAACCTTATAGTGACGATTTCTTCTACACTGTTTTCAAACGAGCGCACACTAGCGCTACCTGGACGGATATCAGTCCCGAATCGGAAATTCGATCAAGAAATTCGATCAAGAAATTCGATTAAGAAATTGGATTAGGAAATTTGATCGGAAATATGTAGACGGATTATTAGACGGAAAGTTAGATGGAAAATTAGACTGAGCGTTATATGGAGTTTTAGACAGTTACATTTTTAGATTATGACATAATGCCATTATGTTAGACTGGAAGAAGTTAGATGGAACGTTAGATGGAAAGTTAGATGAAGCATTATATGGAGTGTTAGACAGTAATATTTTTAAATTAAGACATAATGACATTATGTTAGACTCAAAGAAGTTAGATGGAGCGTTAGATGGAATGTTAGATGGAAAGTTGGACAGAATGTCAGACAGAAAATTGGGAAAGATTGCCGGGAAAATGATTGTCTGAGAGATAGTAGTTGGGAAGGTATGCGCTAGTTTGGTAGAGGCACAGCACTAGAAGCAGAGTGTATGGTGCATCCCTCTCCTTAATGGTAATCAAAAGTGTCTAGACCTGTGTGATAGCGGTAACACAGTAACTAAATGAAGCTGCCATACCTTAAGGGCATTGAAAGGAGTACATCCCATGTTGAATATAAGTTGATGAAGATGAACATCCTGAAGAATTATATTAAATTTGAGAGTACGGTATATCTTACTGACATATCCATGTTCTAAGATTTTTGCTTTAAAGCAAAAAACGCGTTCATTTTTTTTAAATTTTCAAATAAGTTTCAAATCATTTCAAAATGCATTTTAGACGCAAATTAGATTTATTACATCACTTGAATCCTCCAATCGCCTTATTCTTTCAAATTAGGGTGACTACATTTTTCAATGTTGATTTCAATCGATACCGACGATTGTGAAAATTATATTCTAATTTTACTGCACAGTTTCGATTTTAATTTTTTTACATCTGCAAAAAAAAACCATCTTGCAACTTATCAATTCCAAGTTTAAATTCAAAACGAATTCGAAAATAACAATAAAAGCATATTTTACGATTACATCCGGCCTGCGGAGAAGGGGAGCACAAACCATAAAGATTATTGCTTTTGAAAATCTAATTTTTATCGCGTGTTTATCGTCGCCGACGACATTACATCCTGAACTAAAACAAACCTACCATTTGTAAAATTTGCATGCATTTGCGATATTAAAACCTAACAGGGTGGATTGCTTTTGAATATTACAGACATCATATCGATACCGTGTATTCGACGAATCGTTCTTGGCTGTAGGTTTCTTGGGCAATACGACGTTTCAGCGGATAAATAATTAAAAAAGAAATAAAGGACGGACGTCGAGACAGCAAAATTGATCGATCGTGGCCGGTTATCTATTTAGCATTCTTATCTCTGAGAAAATTTCGCGATGATAGAGCGAACATCGTTGAATGAAATTCATTTTGAAACGTCCAATATGAAAAAAAAATCCGTCCACGAGGGTAGATTACAATCTGACAGAGGAGGAAAACCTTGGAATGACATTTTGTTGCAAAATAACCAAATGTTACATTGTATGAGTTCAGAATTGAAATATTTTCAAACGATATCGATCAACGATCAATCATAGGTAAATATTCATCGACTTTTGGTATATAATGGGTTCGGTATTCAGCTTGGGTGCAATAAGAGGAATACTTTGTATAGATCCAGGTATCCATATGTGAGATACAGGCAAACTGGAATGAAAAGCTTTCTATATCAATGAATTATGAAATGAGAAAAGTTTTCAATGAAATTGAACTCATCGAACGCTTCATTGGTGAAATTATATCTTCCTCGTCGAACTGGGGAGTTCGTTGACACTTCGATACATTTCCAAACACATTATCAACTTGCAAGTGGAATTTAATTTTCGAAACGTTAAATTTTCAAGCGTGAAAATTTTTTCAATTCGCGCTTCTGGCTTCTGGTTTGATTTATACCTACGACATTGCAGCCATTTCGACTCCGGTGAAAGCTCTTTCGCGATCGCTTCGCCGAGCAAAACGTAACGGTACAGAAGAGGAATAAACGGCGCGCAATATGCAACTTTAGTCACCACTGTTTATTCGTAAACGCTGTGGAGATTTCACCGTCTTCTTTTTCAACCTGCCCCCACTATATTTTTATCAATGTCAGCGAGGCGAAGGGAGCGTTCAACGTGAATCAGCCTTGTAAGTAAACTTAAGTTAAAAACCAGTCTGAGTCTGCCGAAGTGCCGTTCATTATCGGTTAATTATTTCGTCTGTATGAAATTTTCTTTCATCTAATAGACGTTTTTTTTCTCATTTCATACGTACGTATGGTGTACTGTGTCGATTCAATTTTTTTCTCCATTTCGTCACGTGATTTTTTTCAAATATTCGATCGGGAAAATTTTTTTCGGTACTCGGCTCGTATGAATTTTTCGTAATTTTTGATTCGTGGTGCGACGATCGAAGTTGTTCGTAATTTCGGATTGTTGTGTTCGCGAAAGTTACAAATCGTTTGGAAAGTTCATCTTAGTAAATAATGACAAATGCATACTTTTCGTTGGCCTTCATTTATCAAATGCATTCAACGGTATTTGAAAAGAGGTAATGGATTTTATTCTGTTGTGTTCTGTACGGTCTATGACGATGTGTTAACTGTGAGCTTTGTACAACTGCGTATAACGTCGTTTGGTCATTTCATTGTTACGAAATAAACGTAATTAATTCGATAAAAAAGATTTCGTGACTCGCGAAAATATGCATCGTAAAACCAGCACGCAACAAGTTTGTAAAATGTGAAAAAAAAACTATCGAAGGCGAGCTAACTTATGGGGTTTTCTCGGTGGTATAGTTTTAAAGTAAAGAAAAAATAAAGGGGTTCGAAAATGTAAAATTCCGAAATTACGATGGTCTAGGTGGAAAACATGTGGGAGGGGTTGTTTTCGTGTAGATTCGATGGGTTTTTGTAAACAGGGCTTAATATGGGTTGGAAGATTTCTTGAAAATAATATTGATCGATTTTGAAGTACACGAATACCCAGGATTTTGGAATCTGGACTAGAACCGCACGCCGCCGAGCCCGCGCCGCCGCCGCCGGTGAAATGTGGACGCCGCCGCTTTGAGCCAAATTACTCGGCGCGCCGCTGGCCGCCGCCGCCGATAACAATCGGCGGCGTCACTTCGGCGTGGAGTTTTTTTACTTTTTTTTATTACAAAAATATGAAAAAATACATTTTTTCGCTCTTATATCAAGCAATATTTTTCAAAAAATTTCGCCCTCGCTTCGCTCGGGTAGTATTTTCATCATTTTATTTTGAAAATTGATGATTTTTTATTGATTTTTCAGTCACAAATCACTGATTTCTCAAATAATCCCCAATTTGTTTAGAAAAATCAATAATTCTGACTGAAAGACCTGTAAAAAATGACTGATTTGAAATTTGACCCCTTGACCCTATTTTTTTTGATAGGAAATACCGTTTGAAGTTTGATCAGCATATTTTTTCGGACAGATCACGAAAAAAATGGTAAAAAATTCCATCACCAAAAGATTTCTCTCAATCTGTTTTTTTTTTTTTTGTTGCACATTTCGTTTACAATTTTCATAACTTTTGACACTTGAAGTCGATCTTCTGAAGAAAGAAAGGATTCTTTAAAAATGAATAGAACATCAATTGAAGAGCCAAAAAATTTCCTTTTTGTCGAGCTCGATTATCTAGCTTCTTCTTGAATAAGAAAAGATAACTTTTCTAGCTATTGAAAGTTTAAAATTGAACTTATTTTATTATAAATCTGAAAAACTAAGCCTCACAAGAGAAAACCAATTCGATTAATGGGGGAAAAAGGAGGCTTGGTTTTTGAAAAATTATCAATAAAATGAAAAAGATTGAACTTTCAGTTGAAATATCTCAGCTTTTCACACAAAACTAAGAAAATATTCAACAAAAAATTCAAAAAATGTTGAAAAAATTTTCGGTGATGGAATTTTTTATTATTTCTTCCATGATCAGCGCGAGGATGTTCCATAAAAATCACCCATTACATTTCAAACAGCATTTTAAAAGTTTGAAAATGATGGCCTGAGACAAAGAACCGCATGGCGCCGCTCCTGCGCCGCCGCCGCCGATAAAATGCAGACGCCGCCGCTTTGAGCCCAAATATTCGGCGCGCCGCCGGCCGCCGAAGAAAAAACCCCAAACGCCGCCGCCGAGAAAAAGACCGTCGGCGTGCGGTTCTAATCTGGACGTGATGAGGGGTTTTCATCACGAGATGAGTACGATTTTCGAATCTATCGTTTCGTGTAAAAAGGGCATATGTGAGAGTGAAAGATTTTTAGTGGAATTCTTGATCAATTTTAAAAATTTTAACGTTCTGAGGAAATTACGATGAAAAAAAATCACATATTTGATCAAATCACTCTTAAGCCCTTTTTCCAAATTTTTTTTTGAATATTTGCAGCAAATTCACTTTTTTCCAATCAATGAATTGTCTTCTGATGTTTTAATCAAAGTCGCGATTATAACGATTTCTTCAGTATTCAACTCGTTTCCTGTAAAAATGGCTTAAATCACATTTGGACAATTTTCTAATCCAACTACAATATTCTGCAATGATCTAAATTCTCAGATTCATTAAAAATTTTGATTTTTATTGAAGCACACTGAGGCTCTTTTTGCATGAATTCGTATGAAACGTTTACGTCCAATTCATATGAATTTTTTTCAAGGTCCATCTAATGATAAGGTGCTTAACGTCGGAATTGATGAGATATCTTTAATATTGAATCGTTCCCTGTGAAAATGGTCTTTTTGGCAGGTTTTGACTTTTGAGTGATTTTCAAAAAGAAAAATTACGTATTTTTCTGTCATTGAAGTATACCTACTCAGATTCTTTGAAAGTGTCGATAATCACTAAAATCTCGCTTCGGGCCCTTCTCCAAAATTTTGTCTGAAAATTTTGTAGTGAACTCCCACGAAATTTTTCAATGAGTCGTCAAATGATGAGTTGAATGGCATCAAAATTGATCAGATATCTTCAATATTGAAATTTTTCCCTTAATTGAACTGATTTATGGCTGATTTTCAGAAAAAAAACACATATTTTGCCATAATTGGAAAAGTACCTGCTAGATTTTCACCAAAATTTCATTTAGGTTTTTTTTTTACTTTTTGTGAATTTCATTAATTTGAATGGAAATGGAGTTAACCACTTTAATAAATTTTCATCTATTTATTTTTGTAAATTTTGATGCTTTTTGAAAGTTGAATTACTAATTTTTAATGACTGTTGTTGATTTTGATTAATTTCTCTCAGTGTTGTAAATTCTACTTATTTTTATCAAATTTTTGTTGACTTGGTCATGAATCTGATTAATTTTGGAGTACTTTGATGATTTCATGTAATTTTATTGATTTCTGTGAGTTTTTCGGATTTTAGTGAATTAAATTACATTATTTGATTTGAGTTAATATTACAAATTGTAGTGGATTTCACAGATTTTTAGTAAATTTCACTAATTTTTAGTAAATTTCACTTATTTTAGTAAATCTTACTAATTTTTAGTAAATTTCACTAATTTTAGTGAATTCTTCTGATTTTTAGTGAATTTTTCTGATTTTTAAATATGTTTACTAATATTGACTTATTGATGAAGCTTTTCAAGTTGAGTGAATTTCCCTGACTAGTGAATTTTACCTATACCAATGTTAGAGATTTTCATTGCTCTTCAAAGAGATTTTCATTGCTCTTCAATGAAGTTTTAGTGAAATTTTGTTGAGTTTGGTCAATTTCAATAAATTTTGTAAACTCTTTTCAATTTTTGCGATTTTTTCTAATGTTAGTACTGCTAATTTTAGTGAGTTTTTTTGATTTTGATGAATTTTATTGATTTGTGATTTGTGTAAATTTCTCTGATTTTAATGAATTCAAGTCATTTTGGCAAAAATTGCAAATTTTAGTGGATTTCACTGATTTTTAGTGATAACTCGCTACTGATTTTGAGCGAAATTTTTGAAAAATTCACCAATTTTTAGTAACTTTTTTTATTGGTAGTAAAATTTGTTGATTTTTAGTAAGATTTACTGATTTTAGTAAACGTTGCTTTTTTAGTGAAATTTGCTGATTTTTGATAGATTTTTCTGATATTGTTAAATCTGTTCAATTTCAGTTGATTTCACTAATTTTTGTGAATTTTACTGATTTTATTCAGATTTTTTGAAAGACTTGATTTTCACCAAAATACTATTCAAAGCTCTTTCTTCACAAATTAACATGAAAATTAAGCGCCAAAATGTGAAATTTTTCAGTGGTTCGTCAAATGGTGGACTAACTGGTGTAAAAATTGAACCACATTTTGATATCAAATTACTTCCCAAAAAAAATTATTGACTAAATTTTGACCAATTTTTAAATTTTTTTTGAAATCCAGGCATCATGGCGGGTCACTTTTTTAAGGTGTTTGTCACTTTTTTCGACTTCAGTCACTTTTGGTTACTTTTCACGTCTGAAAGATCACTTTGGTTACTTTATTCCCCTCAAAAGTCACTTTTTTTTCATACCTTCAGGGAAAAATTCAAATTTTTACGTAGAAATTGCTATTTTTCGAAATTCTTCAAGAAAAAAATTAAAACTTTGATTTTTGCTGTATAGTTTTGTTTGTTGTTTTGACGAAGGAATTCAATAAATGAAATTATTCACATCTTTTCAGTTGATTTATCTTTGAAATGTTTGCAGAAAACTGCAAAAAAATCGCTCCGCCAAAACTGTGAAAAAATTTGCCCCCCGAAAAAAATTGAATTTTTGAATATTTTTTGGTCACTTTTGCTCAAAAAAAGTTACTGAAAGTTACTTTTTTCTTCAAAAATTTCGCTATAATGCCTGGAAATATTTAGATTCCAAAAAAAAATCATCATTTCATTTAAACTCTTATTTATCCATCTCGTTTGAAAATTTCCCGCCAAATTCTCGCGATTTTTTCAATGGCTCGTCGTACGCGATTATCTAACTGGCGCCAGAATCGAGCGTCGACCATATGTGTATTTTATGACGTTAGAGCATCGAAGTATATGGTTAATTCGTGATAAGGATTTTTTTTGTTCGGCCAAATGTGCGTTTTTTGTATTTTTTTTGTTAAGACGCAAATTGTATAGGTTTGTCGACTTATTGCGTTTGAAAAAACGTTAATTTTTACGTGCTTTAAGGCACTCTCGTACACGTTGCGTTGGTTAATTTACATACTTAATTACCGGGTGAACATTGACCAATAAACTGTTTTGCATGATAATAATGTCAATGCACGTTTAAATTATTGGTATGAGAAGGTTGGCATTTTTTTTTCCTCGTCGAAATTTTTTTTGAACGAAATATAACTAGGGGAGGGGGAAAGAGGTATACGTTACGCTGTGTACAATTTTTTACGTGTGTTTCGAAATCGTTACTTCATTATCACGTCGTATACTTCCGAAAGTTTTAATCATAATGATGTCGTTATCGTAAGAGGCTCGTAAGTCGTTATCGATTGTCGAATCGAGTTCTCCTTGAAAATTTTTTTAGAAAAAAGTTCCAATTTTTCAGTGAACGTATTCGACCGAGGAAAATTTTCCACTCTTAACGCAAGAGTACATGAGAAAATCGGGTGATTATTGTTTAACCGTTTGATTAGTGAAATAATCGAGTTGATATGACATGACGTAACATTAATGTATGATCATTTGATAACCAATAAGTACTTCTGGCTGAAAGGTTATCACGTCCAAATTTACCATGATGATAAGGGTCGTTTTAGGATATGATAGTTTTTACTCGTCTTATTCTTCTTCTCCACTATGTACTTTTGGGTTAGCTCACGTATCTATAGGAACAAGGAAGTGTTTCCGAGTTCTTCGGATTGTTTTTGTTTGGCAAGCGAGAAAATCGGCCAAATTTTATCGTCGTAAAACGACCCGATTTGTTGAAGAATAATCAAGTTCTGGTTGCGCTTTGAATTTTAAACATTTTGGTAATTTTGTACGAGTTCGTGGATAAACCCGGAGCGAGATTGCTTTCAACGAGCTTGAAAATGAAAGAATATTCTAGCACCATGCGAAGGGTTTTTGTCCAAGTCGAAATACCTCGAATCTCATTATTGTACCGTGATAAACGTATGTACATATATTACCTCCGTATGTCGGTAAAATGGAGCCTTTTTTGGTGTGTAAATTAAACATCTCTCCTCTTGCCACTTTACCTGACCCGTTCGTGGTATCCGGGAAACTGTACTTTTCGTCGAAGTGAAAATTCAAAGATAACGCGAGTTTGTGAGTTTCGTAATAAGTATTTAAATTTACTTATATGCGAATTACTAAATAACTTCGAAGAATTTGCATATACTTTCAAAGGAAAATTGTTTCCTTTTTCGTTATTTTGACGTGGGTTCGTGTTGGAACTTTTTTTACAGAGAGTTTTGGATGAAATTAAAGCGTCGTGGGTGGATTGGAAAGTAGGTAGGTGTGGTATGTGTGAGAGAACTTGACTCGGTGAACTAATTTCTGAAAATGATAATTTTTACGTGGCCTAAAAATAAAAACCTTGTGAGATTTTTCATTTGAATTTTCCAACTACTGAATTCCAAAAGCTAAATTTTTCATTTTTTAGGAAAATTCAGTCTAATAATGAATTTTTTAAGGTGAAATTGTAAGATGATAATTTTTTTAAATTTTCGTGAAAATGACTGGAATTTCGTGAATAGACGATTCCCACGAGTTTTTTTTTTTAAATTGGTGAATTAATGGGAATAAAGCTGAATTGTGATGAAATGGAAGAAAAGGGGGGGGTGAAAGGACAGAATGTTCAGTAATCTGTTCAAGATTGAAAAAGTCCCAAATTTTACAAAATGTCAAAAAAACAGTCAACATTTTGAATGAAAACTTGTAAGTAAAAAAAATCAAATTAAATCTTGATAGGTTTAACAATTTTTTTAATTTTTGGAGAATTATGAGAATTTTACGAACTAATTTTGAACTTTGAAATTTTCTTCATCTCTTATTTGAGAAAGCTAAAATTTTTCCAAATCAAATTTAAAATAATAGGCTGTGTAAATGCTAAAAGTCTTGCTTTTATTCAAGGAATCTGGAAAATTGTCAATTTTTGATCATTTTTTCGATAGTGAAACTTATTTTATTGCTCATCTAAACTTCTGACGAAGGAGACGCTTAGATTTTTTCAAGCTCAATTTTTGAAAATTATGTTGGCTGGTTTTCTTTTCTAAATTGAATATTTTGATTATTTTTCGATTGGGGGGGGGGGTGAAGGGAGGTGAAAATATGCGTTATGTTCATTCGATTTTCTAAATTTTCCTGGGTGCTTTGTTTTTGGATTTTTAAAATAGTTATTCATTCAGTCACAGAAATCATTTGAATTTTATTCAAAAATCGAAAATTGAAAATTCTCGATGATCAAACAAATAATTACGATTTTTGACCACTTTTGATCACTTTTTGGATTTTTTCCAAGGGGGGAGAGGATAAGAAAAATAGCAAGAATAAAAAAACTCAAATGTCTCGGAATTTTCCTAAATTGTCTTGGAAACTCATGGAAGTTCAGAATAATGGGAAACAAAAAATCCCCATTTTTTACACGTTTTTAGAGAAATTTTTCGTAGGTATTTGCCAAAAACTTGGTGAATTTTCTTCGATAAATGAATCAAAATTTTTACATCTGGATAATTGAAGACTTTTTTCGTTTAAAAATGATGGAAAATGTACCATTACAATTTGAAAAAACAGCAAAACAAAATTTTCATGGAATGAAGAGGGAATCAATTGAAAAAATTACTCTCTCATTTATATAAATCAGTGAAAATTATCGAAAATCACTAGAAAACCGTCAGAATTGCAGCACAGTAATAATTCAGTGAAAACAATTTCACTAAAAGCGAACAGTGAAAAAAATTGTCGGAAAATCAGTGAAAATTCACTCAAAGTGAGTATAATTTGTGAAATGTGCTGGAAAATCAGAGAAATTCGCTGAAAAATCAGTGAAATTCGCTGAAAAATCCGTGAAAATTCGCTGAAAATCAAATAATTTCACTGATCTTTCCTGTGTTATAATTCTGACTATTTATCAGTGACATTTCACTGATTCAAATTGAGAGAGTATATTTGATCAGTGGAGGAAAATCGTTGCATAATTTTTTTTCTACCTTCTTACTTTTTTTCTTCATTGATGAGCTGAATTCAAAATGGACAAGGAGAAACAGAAACACTCAGCGTAGCAGTGACGTAGAAATATGTTTCATGGGCTCTCCCCCCCCCCCCATTGATGAAAAAAATGAGATTTCCCCCGGAATTGGTTGAAAAACGTTGTACAGTCAGTAGAGTTGACGAATGAATGATTGCACTTACCCCTTCCACGTGTAACGGAAACTAGCCAATCGACGCGTTGGATTAATTATTTTCAACACATTGGTTGGCTCATCTTCATTACACTTGGTGGGGGTAAGTCCAATCTTCATTTGACTCTGCTTTAATACGTAGATTTTTATCTCTCAAAGATGGACGGTATTTTTTTTAATGTCACCCTCTTGCTTTGCTGATGAGGCAATTATTTTTCACATTTTTTGTGTCTTGTTGGATTTGTTGTTGCTGAAAATTGTATTTTAGACGATCCTCATCTTCAAAATTTATTTTGAATCTTTCCTGTGAGGTAATTCTGGTTATGCCCCTGCAACAAGCTGTCTAATAGAGATAAAAATAATAATTTCAGCCAAAATTCAATATTTTTTTTTAAAGATAGGACGATTTCAGATTTCGTTATTCCTATCTGAAAATTTTTCAGAATTGAATTTGTGTCATTTTATTGTTGAGGGAAGGGGAAAATTGCAAATATTTTCTGCATCAGACACCCTCAGGTTAATTTTCATGAAAATGAAAATGCAATCGCTTTAAAAATTATTTTTTCAACTTCAAATTCTTGAGCATAAATTTTAGGAAAAATTTCATTTTTCGAAAAGAAAAAAAAAACAAATTAATAAAATCATCACGTCATCGTACAATTTCAACGAAACATGCAATGTTTTCCCAGTGTATCGATGCATAATTAATACTTACCTACAAAGTGGGACATCATGCTAAAAAACTCGTAAATTTCTCCGAAATTATTACGAAAAAAATTCACGTAAACAAAATCAACAACGTGGAAAATTTTAAAATGGAAAAAAAGGCTCGCACAAAATTCCCTTTTTTTTTGTTCGTTCGAGAAAAAAATTAATTTTTCTACGAACCCAAATAAATACCCTCGAAAGGGATATGGGATATTCCCATCAAACAAGTCGAACAACGCGTCATGGATATGAAATATGGTTCTTTATGAAACCTACATGCAGTAAAATTTAAAATTAATAACAAAAATGACCCATTTGACGAATTCTATGTACTAAATATTGGTAAAATATTCATCGTAGCGAATAAATAAAAAATCAACAATAACCCCCAACTCCTGCTATCAACTGAACGTTAAATTATACACGAAAAACCCCCATAACTGGAAAACGCAAAAAGCTTTCGAAAAAGTTGAACGAGGTTCGAGAAAAAAGGTACCAGGAGGGAAAAAATCCCACTAGAGAATACCTTAGCGGAAATATTGGGTAAAAAAATTAATAAATATAATGTACGGTTGCGGTGTACGAAATTGAAAAGCTCTCGAAGTATTCGGGCACGTACCTTTATCTACGTACAGGTCTCTGTGTGTGTGGAACGAGGTACGAACGACCTTGGAAAATGAAAATAAGGCTAGAAAAATAGAAAAAAGGAATCCAGAATTGCGTGCTCGGCCCATTTTCAAGATGACTAAATCAACATCACGTGTGAAAAATACCGCACGAGGCGTGTGGAAATTATTGCTGGCGTATGTCGAGTCGACTTGATTGGAGGGTCTGAAATATGGCGCCGGTGCGGTGGTAAAGATATATGTGGAATTTGCGTCCGGTGGATGCGAAAGGTATCGTACCTGAATAAGATAATTTCAGAGATGGTGCGATGAACTCGGGGGCTGCGAATTTATACGATTACAAGACGACTGTGTGTGAGGTGAAAATGGACATAGCTAATTAAAACGATTTAACTCGGTGCCGAGACGAGAAACAGATAAAGAGGTGAAAAGATGTTGCGAGATGGAGATGGATCCCTGGGAAATGAGATAACAGATGGCGATCGAGAATAAAATTCAATTTTTATACCAGTTATGTTAATGAGCTCGTAGGCGCCGCATCGGAGCCAACCATCCGGAGTTTTTTCTCCGAGCTTCGAGGTGTGGAAAATTCAACCCAGGTGCCTCCAGGGGGGTAGTTTTTACACCAGCCGAAGGGAAAAAATGACTGTAGATTTCGTATTATTACTCGTCGTACTTGTAGAATTGCTCGCGTGTGTTTGGCGATCATCTCTCGTTCGAGGAAAAAAAATACATAAAACCGGTCGTCGGCTCGAGATGTTTGTACGTCACAGATGCAAGAGTACCGGAAGGAAACGCGAATTCCAGAGATATCCCAGGCTCGTGGGCGTTGAAATGGGTACGATGCGATGATGCGAGACTCGCGATGTACTTACAAGTACCAGATGTATGGATTTTTGCTATGCATTCGGTGTCATTCCAATACCATTTATTGATAATGCGAGTACCACTCGGACGACCTTTACTTGGCCGCGAAACCGGTTCGATTTAGCGAATTTTTACACTAACGTCGTAACGGGTTTGTTGCCAGTTGAAATTTTCATCCGAATGTCGCCGCGCCGCTAGATTTACATAACAGCTGAATCATAATGAACTCGAAAGTGAGTGTTTTTTTTTCGTCAGCTTCAAGGAAAGCACCCGTGGAACACGGATGAATGAGATTGTGAAATTGGCAGCCGGATTGCGAATTTTTTATAAAGTGGGGGAGAAAGAATGGGAATTTTGGAATTTTTTGGTAATTTGACCGAGATTTCGTGGAAAGGGCAGAGGCGTCGTCAAGGGGGGGCCAGGCCTCCGGAAAAAGTTCTGGCCCCCGCTTGGCCCCCCAATTCATGTTGTGTTTATAAATTTACGTTACAGTTACATCAAATAGGGATTTTCAAAGCATTAAAACATGAAAAAACGTCTTTTTAAGGCATTTAAAATCCAATTTTTTCAAAACTTCGCCCTCGCTTCGCTCGGGCACTAACAAAATAACACTTTTTTAATTTAATTGTGACGAAAGTGCGGAAGAATGCGTCCTTTTTACCACCTCCCCATTTTTAGCACGTGAAAAAAGTCAGTCCCCCTTTTGCACTTCGAAAAAGCAGAAAAATTGTCCAACACATGGCCCCTTTTGTGCCCCCCCCCCAATTTTCCATTCTGTCGACGCCACTGGGAAAGGGAGAAGCTATTTGAGATTTTGGGCTCGGAAATTAACGTGGGTAATTTGATTCGGAGATATAGAAAATTTTCAGTATTTTTTCAATTTTGAATACGATATTAGGTTGGAATGCTTTCTAAATATGGATCGGTCATTTTTAGCCCATTTGACTGATGAAATATAGACAAAAATTTCACCGAGTCGCTAGTTTTGCAATTTTGTGTATATTTCATCAGCCAAATGAGCTATAAATGACTGCTTGAGTGCTTAGTGAGTGAAAATTCGCTGATTCATGTTCCGAAAGTGAATAATCACTACAGATTATCTAAATAGCATTCTGACAACAACGTAATTTTTTTCATTACTTTTTCCCCTTTTGTCTCTTGTTTTTCATTTCATTTTCAAAATGAAGTGTGATTTTTTCACCCATTTTTGTGATTATTTACGATGATTTTTCGCTTTTGTGCATTAAAATGATTTGGAAAAATCTGGGAAATAGAAGACGTTAGAAGTCTATTAAACTTGAATTTTTCAAAAATAATGAATAAATACATGTTTAAAATTTTAATTTTTAAAGAAACTTGATTTCTGGAAATTTTTGAACAAAATTTATGACTTTTTGATCAATAACAGAGTGTCTAACAACTCCTGTTCGTCCTGTTTGTACTGTTTTGGGCTGAGTGGTCCTGTTTGTCCTGTTTTTGTACTGTTTTAGGGCTTTTTCAGTGAAAAGTCCTGTTTTGTAACAATTTTGAAATTCCACCCGCCAAAATAGAAAAAAAATTTCAATAAATGATCGTAATTGAAAAAAAATTAAAAAAAATTAAAAAATAGCTAATTTTTTTGGAACTTTTTTTTTAGTATTACTATCTAATGTTCGTTCTTGTTTTTTATATACAGGATAAGATTTGTTTTTATTCTACTTCCTTGTCCTTGAATTTTTAAAATGAATTTTTTGCTCATTTCTAACAATTATTGAAAAAATTCGTTTCAATTTTTTTTTGCCAGAATAGGATTTTTTTTTTGGGGGGGGGGGGGGGGGTACAAAATCGATCAGAACCGATTTTTTAAAGGTCCTGTTGAAGGTCCTGTTTGTCCTGTTATTTTTTAAAGGTCCTGTTGAAGGTCCTGTTTGTCCTGTTTTGGGGTTTTGAAATTTTGTTAGACACCCTGAATAAGGATTTTTTGATTTTAGATCTGAAGAAGTGAATATGAAAAGCATCTACTTCAAATTTCAACTCACTATCGCAATGGTTGTAAAATACTGAAAAAAAATTTGTCCTAAGACAAAAATCGATAAAAAAATTTTCTATCACATTTTTTTATACAATTTTTGAATAAAAACCGGTCGAAAAAATATCATTAAAAAGGTTCTGTTTGATTATAGCGTTAAATGAATGTTTTATTCGAGTTGTCCTGAAAGATTGTTGAAATATCTTGAAAGCAGGCATCCCAGTAGGTTACTTTTGAAGTAACTTTGTTAGGTACTTTTTTAAAGGAAAGTCACTATTAATTACTTTTTGTGCTCAAAAGTTACTTTTTTCAAAAATTTGAGCAAAAAATCAATTTTTTTGGTTTTTGCTTTAAAAATAAAAAAAATTGCTTAAAAAAGAAAAATGAATTGAAAAAAGTATATCATGGCATTTCAGTATTACGAACCCTCCAAGTAAAAATTTGAGTGACTTTTTTACATTTTCTATTTGAAATCATGAATTAAAATTTTGAAAAAAATATTACTTTTTTCGACTTTTTCGGTTACTTTTCCGACTGTCACAGGTTCCTACTGCTACTTTTTTTCAAATTTTAGCTGGGATGTCTGGTAGAAGGCAACTTGTGCTTCCCCTCCAACTAATAACAAAATTGTAAATTTGAGACGGAAAATTTGCGCAAATTATGACTTTTTGGTGGAGTGGGAGGGAGTTCTGTAATGAGTTGTAAAAAATCCATCAGAAAAAATTAGATTTGTAAGTGAAAAAAATGAAAAAACAGATTTTCAGTCGAAAATTCTTTTCTAAAATATTAATTTTGGTTCATTTCTGGAAATAAAAATTACGTAACTAAAAGTGAGGTAAAGAGGTAAATTGTTCTTCTGAGGTCGAAAAAGCTGATTTGAGTAGGTACTTTTAAAACATTTTGTACTCATTTTGAAAAAAAATCTTCGAAGAATATGTTATGATTTTTTCAATTCTACGAATAATGTATTTTCATAAAACAGGGGTTGCTTGTTTTGATTTTTTTTTCGAAGCCGTTGTTGATGAATTGAACAACACGATGAATCTGATGAACTGTGCTCATTTTCACACGAAACCCAAATTGAAAATTGGGTAAAATATTTCTCTTTTTTAGAAAGTTTAGGAGACGTTTGAGGATAATTTCTTCAAAAAGTTTGGATAAAGAGGAAACCAGATTTATTGGACGATATAATTATTTTGTCTCTGTCTCTCTGAAAGATTTTCTCAAAAATCATGTTGAATTTTGTCAATAGATTTTCTACCTGAAAAGGTCCGAATAATACCTACTTTCTTCAAAATAATATGCTAATTGTTCAAAACATCGAAAAAATCATATATAAATCGCATAAAAATGGTTAAATTAAGCTAAATTATACAAAATGACTAACACGAGCTATCTACTTTTGTGCTTTTTTTGATTTTTCGATGAGTTTTCGTGTCAATTTATAAACTTCAACATTATTTTCAGCTACTTTTATGTCACTTCGATTATTTTCAAGTATGAAATAATTTAAATGAAAAATTTTTTGGATTGCAAAATATTTCTTATAAATTTATTAAATTTCTATACATTTTAAACAATTTTAATGATTTTCAGTTCAGTTTCATAATATAGTTCCAAATTTTAATTTTTTTGAAAATTTTTCGTAATTTTTTGATGCTTTGAAAATTTTGACTTGTGACTTTTTCACGACTTTCAAGGTAATTCCAACGAGTTCCCTTGTGTTATAATTACCTTTCACTCGTCTAATTCAAATTTTCAACCATCAATGTTCATTTTTGAATTTTTGGCGAATTTTCAAAAATTTACCTGTATCAAAATTTGTTTAGTTTCCAAATTCATTCATGCGAACAAGAAAATTTTGAAAATTCGCCAAAAATCGATTGCAAGAAACGTGGATAACTAAAATTTTGATCTTGAGGTTTCTTCAGTTACATAATCAAATTCCTTTTTGGAACTATAGTATGAGTAAAGGAAAAAGATTTGTACGTATTTTCCTTATATATAAATGATTTGAGAAGTTGGTATCAAAAAGCAGCTAACTCTGAATCTTTAAAGCTCTCCCTTATCCCCTCCATTCATCATACAGATTTCAAGTTCAAGTTTTTATCATCAAAGGTATATCATCGTCAAACAAAGTAGTGAAGTTCAACTTTTTAGGTTCAGTTGATAATTTTTTTGGCGAATTTTCAAAGTTTCATTTTGTGTCTTTGAATAGCACACTGTTATGAAATTTTTGAAAAAATGCCAAATAACGTAAAATTAAATTCAAAAATTTTTAGTGGGTTGAGATTTTGTGAGGTTTTTAGGTGTTTTTTTTTCAAATTTAGAAAACTAGAGGACTGAAAATTCATACAGAATAAATTTTTGAATGGAGAGGATCATACGATTTGAAAGATTATAAAACCAAAATTTAATATTTTGAGGTATTTTTGATCATTAGATGAAAAAATATTGGCGAAATATTTACTATAATTTTTCCCCTTTCGTGCAAATGTCACTTAATCGTATTCTCTCGCGAATTTTATTTAATCTGCGAATTTTTTTGAAATATTCTCCCTTTCCTTTCCAAAAAATTATATTTCTAACCAATTTTCATCGCAAAATTTCCCATCTGAACTGATTTAGCGACACCTTGTTCGATTCCAAGCTAAAAAAATTACACCGAAGTCGTTCAAAAGACAACGCAGGTACAACAAAACGATTCGCTACTCTCTCTGGGGAGAAATTCGATTAATTGATTTGTATGTATGGTTGTGGGATCCTCGGGTACGGTAGGCATAGGATAGGGTTAAATTGAAATTTATAGATGGGTTGGATTTTTATGTTACACTGGTCCCTACCTCGACAGTACCAGCATTCAATTCGTATCGTGGTTCGTATTCGTACATCCACAAAGTATACGACCTTCGGTTATAATAGATTCGCTTGAATGGTACGGATAAAATTTAATAATAAAAAATTACCCGCTGACAATCAAACAATTGGCTATTAATTTGAAACGAAAACACGCGCCGCGGTAATTTATTTTACACGAAAATTCCGACCTATGTGTGAGAAAAAAAGAATAGACCGATGTACGTAGAATTTCTATACCCCATATACATATTACATACGTTTATTTAATCGTTACCATATTATAGCCTGGATATTGTACGATGATTCATGGGAGAAATTTCATTACATTAATTTATCCTTCGTTGGAATATTTTTCCGAATGGTAATTCCAAAAAAATACCCATACTGAATACTTGGTCAATTTTCCTGCATCGAAAGTTGAATTTGAATTGATGTAGGATTTTCAAAGCCTCGTGAGAATCACCGAGTGTGGAACTGGTTTTACGTGGCTAGACCGCATTTATCTCAAAGGACAGGAAATATGGAAAATTAATTTAAAAAGGTGTCTCGGCATCTGGTATGGTCGTTCGAGTCATAATATACGTCCAGTTGCGTCTCGATGTTGAGAAACCAGACTCAGATACCGAATTCGCTTTCGTTCGATTCTCGAATTTATCATCCGAAAGAAATTATTTCGAAGCTGTTTAAACGAGCCTTGGCTCTGCGGTCGAGAGCCATACGATTTATCAGCACCGTCGACGAATAAATCTGACACGCTGTAGATTTTCAAATATAGCAACATATGCGCCCAAATATCTCGTGGGAGATGGAAATTTGAAAAATGGTTCATGTAGGCGATTTCACGGTTGCGAGTCGACGATGATTAGGGACATTTTGTGTTTTTTTTCAATAGCTCGCGAAGGAATTGTAAATTTCGTTGGCTGCTGATGCCATTGCGAGACCGAAATCGTTCGAATGTAGGTTGATCCTCGTGTTCGGGTGAATTTTTCACTATTTTATTGCCGATTGAAATGAAACTGATGTGTAATTTATTACGATTTTATGTACTTTCCGCGGTTTGGAAATTTTACCAAGATAATCTAATTCATGTTTTTATTTTCAGGTGAGTTGATCGAGTCTCGATTCAATATGATTCACAGACGACTATCCGAATATCGAATTTACCCGAGTGAGTATTTAATTTCCGATAAATTAAAATCGTGATCGATCGATGGAGATTTCGATAAATTTGGTCGTACATCGAAATACCAAATTAACCTCGCGAATAATTTTAAATAAAAATTCCCTCGTTTGCAAATTCTCAAAAAAACCCTCAAAGAGAAAATGACGCGATGAAACAGAAAAACTAATTTTCAAACGTGAACAGTCGAATTTCGAGGAAAATTCACACCTGTGCTAGTTCTATGTATCTGGCTCGTGGTACGATGGGTATTAAAAAATAGTTTGCAGTTGGTATAAATGAATGGAAAATCCATTAAAATTGTCGTACCTACGTAAACATTAGAACAGATATAACCATTGTAGGTCTATTTAAAATAACGCCACGATGCGTCGTTTAGCGAATGAAATTTTTTAGAATATGAATGAAAAGAGTCGAAGAATTGGAACTATTTTTTGAAAAATTACCAAATTAATGCTGGTAAATGCATCTCAAAGGTATATAACAATAAAGGGAATGTCGGTTTTGAAATTTTTTCCCCACAAATGTATAATATTCTCTAGAGATCGAGTGAGGCTCCTACCTACACACGTGAAAAATACTGTATAAAGCTAATGTTCGGAAGCTGTTGAATTTAAAGCCTTATATTTCTTTACTTCGAATAGGGGATTTTCTCGTATAAACGCGTATGGAGGCTTTCTTTCCTTTTTTTTATTTTCCTCGGTCTTGTGCTTGGATGTGCACATAGAATATGAAGTGAAGTTTTTTTTATTTTATTGGACGAATAGAACGAGAAAGGCTCAGAAATATATAGTTTTTTAATACTAAATTTTTAAATTGAAAAATAAAAGTTTCCTGTTTTCGAACGACTCTTTATTTGAGCCGTTTGTTTCGCTACGCCGCGTCGCCTGGTACGCTGCGAAGCTCGTAATTTTTTCCACGGAAAGATCGAATCGACCTCGAAGCATGAAATGTAAAAGTACGTATGCGTAAGTGGCTTTTAATTTATTCGTAGAAGTTTTTCCGAGACGAGGATTGTCGTATTTTGTGTTTCTGAGACAGAATCGAAGAAATGGGGAAATGTAGCGAAGGAAGGCAATTTTTTTTCGAAATCGTGGTGGAAGAAATAGTCGTTGTGAAAAGTTGCATTCGAGTTATCGTATTAGTCTTATTTTTTCATCCGGTATGAAGTATCAGTTTTATTGGGTAATTTGGAGAACAAGTTTGCAAAATATGAGGGTGATTTTGAGAATTTTTAAGACTTATTTGAGGAAATGTTGACATTTAAGTTGGATAATTTCGAGGTTAGAATAGTGGAATATCGTTGAGCACCGTTATTGGAAAAAATGGAAAGTTTTGAGACTAAATCTAAATAGTTGACGTTAAGTTTGGAATTTGATGAGACCAAGTTTGAAAATGTTTGAGTTTCAAGTTGAAAAAATTTTGAGACTATCTTTCGATAATTGAGAGTGAACCTGGAAAGTTTTTGGGTCACAATTTTTCATTTTGAGCTAAATTTTGAAAATTAGTTACGAGTCCATTATTAAGAAATTTGAACTAAAGGTGGAATATTTTAGAGCTGAGTTTAGAAAATTTTGAGACCATATTGGTAGATTTTGAGACCAGATTTTAAAATGAAAAATTTTTGAAATCAAGTTTGAAAATTCTCGATTTTGTATTTGCGAAAATTCGAAAAGATTCAAGTAATTAAATCTAAGTTTGTAACGTTTTTGGCCGAGCTTGAAAAATTTTGAGACTACATTGATTGGGTTTGAGACCCAGTTTCAAACATTTCTAATCTTATCAATTTGATAATTTGGGGACTAATTTTAAACTTTTTGAGACTACATGGAGAACATTTTGAGACTACATGTAAAACATTTTGAGACTACATGTAGAACATTTTGAGACTACATGCAGAACATTTTGGGACTACATGTAGAACATTTTGAGCCTACATTTAGAACATTTTGAGGCTACATGAAGAACATTTTGAGACTACATGTAGAACATGTAGAACGTTTCACGTCAAGTTTTTGAAATTTTGAGCCTCTACATTCAAGATAGTTTTGAGGCTATTCTTTCAGAAAAATTTGACTCCGATAAACATATTTCGAAAATTAATTTGAATATTTTTTTACAACTTTACGGGATTTTGAGTCTCAATGTGAAACTTTTGAGACTAAATTTGGAACGTTTTGAAACCAAGTTCAGAAAATGTTGTGTTTGAATAATCAATACTGAATTTTGGAATGTTTTTGAAACTTGAGTTTGAAAATTTTGGGCTTACATTTGGTCAGTTTTACAATTTGAAAAGTTTTGAGACCAAGTTCTGAAACAAATCAGACTTAGTAGTTGGATAATTGACCAATTGAAACTTACAATGTTTTGAAACTACATCTGAAGCATTTTCAGAAGAAAGTTTTTGGACGTTCGGAGACCAAAATCGAATTGAAACTTTCTGATATGAAGTTTCGAAAAATATTCAAGTCCAGTTAAATTTAATTAAGGCTCATTTGTAAACGTTTTGAGACTACATTTGGAACATTTTAGATAACATTTAAAACTTTCAAAACAAAAACTGAATTACTGAGACCAGTTGAAGAATTGTGACTCATTTTGATACATTTTCGGATGGCCCTGTTTGGAAAATTTTAAAACTGGTTTTCAAACTTGAAAGTACATTAAGACTACTTTCACCAAATTTTTAGCGTTCTTTCATTTGAAATGTTTTGAGACTACATTTAGAACAATAGAGACTATTTGAACTTTTTGCGACCAACTATGACAAATTGTGAGATTTTATTTTTGAGAATTTGAGCCATGTCCGTGAAAGTTTTTATCCAAACTTTTGAAGAATTTTGAGACTACATATGCAGAATTTAGAAAATTTTGAAACAGAATTTGGAAAACATGCTTTGAGACTACATTTACATAGAACGTGTACAATAAAATATAGTGCTTTAATTGGTCAAGTTTTGAAAATTTTTTGAGTGGCAATTTTCAAGAAGTTTTCACACAAACTTTTGAAGAATTTTGAGACTGAATTCGTGTAGGTTTGAGACTTCATTCAGAACGTTTTGTGGCTAAATTTGAAACTTTTTGAGACTCATGTGAAATTTTGGAGTAAAAATTCCAAACTTTGAGACAACGCTTCACACGTGGAAAATTTTCCCTATGGAATTTTAAGGGATAGTTTTTGAGACTACATCCAAAACGTTTTGGGACTAAATTTAGAACTTTTTGAAATCAAATTTACAGATTTTTGAGATCAAATATTGAAAATTTTGAGATGAAATTAGTAAAATTTTGTGATATTGTTCTGAAACAAAGTTAATGCTACATTTGAAGTGTATCCAGAATGTTTTGAGGCAAAATTTGAAACTACTTGGCACCAAGTTTTGAAGATTTCAAAATTAATTAAATTTCAAAAACAATTTTTTGAAAAAAATTTCTCTGGGACTACTTCTAGAACGTTTTTAGACAAAATTTGAGACATCCTGAAACCAGATTTTGAAAATTTCAAAATTAAATTTCCGTAACAATTTTTCAAAAAAAATTTCTAGAGATGTTGGAACTACATTTGCAGAGTTTGGAGACTAATTTTTTTTGCTTTTTTGGAAAATGTTTAGTTAAGTAAGAACTTATTGTCGTATTTGGATTTGAACCCAACTTTCACAAAATGTGGAAAATTTCATGGTTTTTGAAAAACTTTTCGACAAAATTTTGGAAAGTTTTGTGTCAATTTTCAAAAAAAAAAGTCATCTCCACCTTTTTTACGTGAAAAATCAATTTCTTGTTGTTTTTATGCTTGTATTGGAGTGGGAGGGAGAGAGGAATATTAAACATGCGTGCGAAATTCGTTTAGTTCGTAATTAGGTTCACATTGTAAAATGCGGTAATTTTTTCAGCAGATCGAATTAGATTACACGAAACCTCGTTTAACTTATCCTTGATCGTTGCAAACGACTACGACATTATTAGGTTATAAACACTGCTCATACGGAAGGTGTAAAGCACACGTATGTGTGCGGCTATGTACACATTACACACACATATGATAAAGAATAATCGTCGAATTCATATCGCAACATTAACTAAGTAGAGAAGGTACAAATACCTAATCGTAGCAGCACATACAAAATTATTGTACGTATAGTACGTTCACACAACCGTACCACAAAAGTACGATGTACTGTAACAAAGCTACGAAGACGTAAAACCCATAATACTGTGAATAATTGTGAATTGCGCCGCACAAAAAAGCTCTGCTACATGAAAGAGAGATAAAGAAATGAACATTTCGTTACACTTATACCATAGTATTAGTGTATCGTAGTACGTATAATATCGTAAATTTATATAAGAATAAAACGTATAATTGCGGAAGTTTGTACCCTTGTGTGTTCGTTTTGGTAGTAAGTAAAATAACTATACACGGTATGAATGAAAGAACACAGGGTTGAAGGTGAAGCGAGGGCGAGCAGGGACAAAAAGAAGAACCACGATGTTTGATTATTAAAGTAAAGTCGACGTGAACGGATTGGAAATACGTGGTGTAATATAGCTGCGTTATAATGGCGCCTTGTGGTTGGAAATTCAAACGTTATACGTATATAGGGACGATTTAAATGGAAGGATTGGGGGAGTTCGTTAGTGAGAATTTGTTTCAAAGTGGTATAGATAAAACAAGTGTACGCACTCTGAAATGACCTTGACGGAAATCTATGTTAGAGCTAAACTATCCGCCTGCAGCGCTGGCAGTCTATTGCGATGGAAAATTACATTGGTTTAAATGGGAGAATGTGCATCTCAAAATTTTTGAATCGTTAAGGAGGGTAATTTTCATAATTTTTAGATTCGATCTTATGTAAAATTCACCGAGCTTTCCGATGGTGTAATTACTTTTTGATTATGTGCGATAGTTTTCAAAAAAATTGAAATAAACAATAAAAAAAACTGAAAAATCTAGTCTACAATCTACAACACCTTGCTGTTTATCTCAATTTTTTTCGAAAACTATCGCACAAAATCAAAAAGTAATTACACCATCGGAAAGCTCGGTGAATTTTACATAAGATCGAATCTAAAAATTATGAAAATTACCCTCCTTAACGATTCAAAAATTTTGAGATGCACATTCTCCCATTTAAACCAATGTAATTTTCCATCGCAATTGGTAGTCAACGCTGTAGTGGGATAAATTAACTCTAACATACTTTCGCGCCACGGCCAGAACACGGCGGCTTATGGGAGTGCGTACACTTGTTTTATCTATACCACTTTGATTTGTTTTTTACGTAGTAAAATGAGCTGCGGAGTTTTCCTCTGTATACGTATATGGGAAAGTATTGATTGGCCGGAGGAAATGTACGGCTACGTGTGTATTTTTATTGTGTAAAGAACTCGTGCCAGTTATGTAATCTGCGAGGGGTCGGGGTCGAGCTAGGGCTCACTTTGAGTAGGAAGTTTCGTCTCTTTTTTTCGCACGCGGATATTAATAACTATTTGCACGTTGGTGAAAAATGCGGCCTCGGTGGCGTCAAAAACGCGTGTCTGTGATTTTCGTGGTGGGTGGGTTTTGGAGGGAATTTGAGAATTGTATGAATGAAATTTAGGATCAGGTGCCAAATATCCGGTTGGGGCGTAGGGTTTGGTTGATTTTGAAGTTGGATTAAATGGAAATTGGAGGATGAACAGGGAGGGGGTGATATCGATCGAAAATTTCGGATAAAAATTACCAAGAAAACGGATTTTATATCAAAATCATACGTTTTTTCTCAGTATAAGTTTGATCTCCAAAATCAGTGAAAGAAGGGTTCTAAAAGTGCATTTTTTGCAGAAAGCTCAAATTTTTTGAAAGAATTGACCTGAGAGCTGTGAAACATTGGAGATTTTTTATGAATTAAAAAATATCACACGAAGTCTAATCATTTCAAAAAGATCCATCGGATCAAATTATCTTCAAAAAATCGATCAAATTTTGAAAAAATTTACAAATTGTTTCAAAATTGATCAATTTTTCAAAAAATTGAAAAATAAAAACCCAAAAATTGAAAAATCAGTTTGAATGGTGATTGAAATTTTGTTCAATATTCAAATTTTTAAGTAATAAAATTGATTTAATTTCATATTTGATTTTGAAAAATATTTTTTCGATGACTATTGAAAACATAAAAAAAGGTCCTTTTTTGTTGAAATTGTCATTTTTCATCAATTTAAGGAGTGATGTTTTAAATTAAGAAGGAAGGGCGTTGAAAATTTGATTTTGAATTCGTTATGGCAGTTACTTTTTCTTGACTTCTTCTATACTCTCTTAATCATAAATCAGTGAAAAATTGTTTACTGGAAACAAATCAGTGAGAAAAATCACTAGAAAATTGGTGAAAATTCAGTAAAATTTATGAAATTTGCTGAAAAATCAGTGAAAATTCTTGAAAGAGAGAATAGATACTAGATTAATCTCCTTCCCCTTTTCCCTACTCTTCTCATTTTGAATCAGTGAAAAGTCACTGATAAATACTTAGTCAGAATTTCAGCACGGGAAAATTCAGCGGATTTTCGTTGATTTTTCAAAGAATTTCACTGATTTTTGAACAAATTTAAGAGATTTTATTGACTTTTAAGGAAAATTTACACTGATTTTCCCGCATTTTTTCACTGATTTATTACTGTACTGCAATTCTGACAGTTTTCCAGTAATTTTAGATTATTTTCACTAATTTTTAATAAGAAAGGACCTCTTATCACTCCAGTATTGGAAATACTTTCTTTAATTTATGCAAGAAATGAGAAATTTTGGTTGAATACAATTAAAAAAAGAGGAAGAGTGGAAAAGTGGGGATTCATCTTAGATTTCATCAATGAAAAAACATCATTTTATAGAAACTCCAACCTGACCTAACGGAACAGTCGATAGAATGATGATAATTATCAACATTTTTTAATTGCATTTTTCAAAGAAAATTGTTCGTGTTGTTCTATTTAAAATAAATCTTAATTTTCTCCCCATATTGTTCTTTTTGATTATTTTTTGAATGTTGATTTTGATTTTATAGCCAAAGTTTTAACCAAAAACTTTGATTTTCTGAATTACAAAATTTTTTTTCTAAAAAGCTCCATTTCTCTTATTTTTTCAACTCCACGCAAATTTTTAGCTGGAAATGCAATTTTTTCATTATTGAGGAGAGAAAGTACCCCAGCCTCCCTTCCCTAATAACTAAATAATAATAATGAAAATAATTGAAAAATGGGTAAATTTTTTTTGAAAAATAAAAAATCTAAATTTTACAAAAAATCAAAAAATTGAGCAAACTGGCCTTCAAAAATAATTTGGGGAGGGGGGGTCGTCTGAATAAAAATGTGTATGAATCGCAGTTTTGAGGTAAGAAAAATCGAAGGGTTTGAAATGAGAATTCGTTTCTTTAAAATAATCATAGATTTTTTTTCGTTCATGAAATGAGCTCGAATTTCTTTGATTTTATTTTCATTTTTTTTCAAGATTTTCATGTACTATTTTTTGGATAAAGGTTTCTCACGGCCATAAGCCTGTTACTCGAATAAATTCCTCGATTTTGTTTCCTGATTTGTCCAGAATAGAATCTCATTTTCTGTTCAGAAAGACGAGACGTAATTTCCTTAATCTTCAAATTATTTCTTGCTAAAATTGTTGGTTTATTTCTGCGCCATTTTCCGAACACCCCCATAAACGGTTGGGGGGGGGTTGGTCCAAATTTCAAATCTTGGCCATTTGACAAATTTTCGAAAAATAAACACAAATCGATCATTATTTCGCTACGCTACGTCGTATTAAGTATTTATATTGAAAAATTGAGGAAAAAAATTGTTTACAGCCGAACCATGGAAAGTCGGTCGTGGTCTCGGTATGTACGTAAAAATACGTGCTTACACGTTTAGTCGTTCGCAAAAACGAATAATTTGCTGAAAGAGGAGGTTCGATGTTGGCGGACATAAATCACGACGCGAGCGAGGCGTAAAGTTGTTTCGACAGTTTGGGATATTTTTCTTAAAACGCGTTAATACTTACGACGAAGTATGTTAAGAAGTGATCCACACGCCTAAAAGGGGTATTTGTATACGACATACAACGTTGTAAAAAAAAATGGGGGTAAAGTGAGATGAATGATCGGTACGATATTTTAGGTACCCCTTGGGTCAATGAATCGGAAATAAAGAGTTTGAATTTGAATTTGTTTTATCTTCATAGTATGATAATGTAATCGGCCATATAGATTGAAATATGGCGATAGGTCGCCGATGACACGACCATATCGAGATGGTATTACATAAATTGAGAAAATTTTATTGGCCGAGAAATAATTAGCGTTAATTGAACGTAAAGGTCGATTCGATGAGGGTAAAATGTCATCTCAGTGTACTAAATTTTTCACTTGCGAATTTACGAAAATCGAGCAGATTAAAAACCCCCAAAAAAGGAACATTTTGTTGCTACGAGTATTTGGGCTAGAGAAAGGAAGAAGGGAAGAAACAAGCATCAGCTATCACGAGTCTGGGTATATTTTTAGAAGAGATGACGCTCTGAGAAGAGAAAATGCATTAAAATAGATATAGGAGAAATTAGGGTTAGAAAATTTCGCCATACGTGTACACGTACGTAGCACTACAATGTAAGTACCATCTCGTTATACTCTTTAGCATCGAAATGCACAGCGAAATTTACTCTCGCAGTATCATTGTTCTCATGGTTGCCGGAAATTACAACCATGTTCGGCGTGCTCGCGTCGTCTTAATGCTCGAGAATTTAATTAGTAGCGCTTTTTTATGGCTTTGTATCGTTTATGGTAATTTTATTTTAGATAAACATCCGAAAAAGAGCAATGTATGGTCGGATGTGACGCTATGGGATGGGTCGTCTTTTAACGGAGGCTTAGGCTTTCTTTATCTTGGATTTTTTTTCGGTCGATGATTAGATCCGATGCTCTTGGCGGATGTTGAACAGTTGTGTGTGTTTTACATACGTATGATGATGATGTAACCAAGAAGGCGTACGAAATACGTATTCAGAGATACGATGAACGAGTTGTTTGGAAATTTCATACGTACATACTACGTAGGTACCCACGTTTTTTGTTGCGGCGCCAGAATGTGATAATTGAAGAAAAAGAGGAGTGTGTTCGAAGACTATCTTTTTTTTTCATCTAGAATATTTTCTTTGTGTTTTTGAACAGAAGTGTATGAGATCTGGTCTGAAATTTTCATTGCCTCGGGTCATTTCAGTGTCTCGTTTATGACCCCTGAAATTTCAAGGTATGGTGAAATTGTGGTAAATTCAAAGGATAGAAAAAGTGAACTTTGTGGAATAATTTTGAAAAAAAGTGTCGTGTGAACTGGTTCTGAAATTCCAAGAACTGGTTTAATCGAGTGAAATCGGTCGTAAAAATTTTTCAATAGATAAACGAGGCTTTTTATCGATTTTTTAAACGAGTGCCAAATTCGGTGAACGAGCGTAGCGAATTGATTGCGAATTGATTAAGAGGTTGTTGGCTTGAAATGAAGAAAAAGAATGGGAAATTGGCCAAAGATACGAGGAAAAAAGTGATTTTGAAATTTTTTCGCGAAGGAGAGACCTGAGGGGGGAGGGGTCAGTGGATGGCATTGATGATCCGTCAAAATTCAAAGGGTACCGGCGCGACGGTCAAGATAGGCGAATCTGTCCCCGAGCTGAAATTCGAAACTAACCGATGGAATTTAGTTCTTAGGGTCTGAAAACCACGTGGTGAAAATTTTGGCCCCCTACCCCTCTCTTGGTCCTAGTTATGCGACAAAACGTTATTTTTTTCAGCTTTTCCATTAAAAATTTTTATTTTCACGAGTTTTTAACCAAATTTTTTCAAATTTTCGTGAGTTATACACTATACTGAGGGGTATTAGTGGGTGGATTGAAAAAAAAAAATTGATGATTTTTTCTTGCCAAAAATTGCGTTTGAAAACTTCAAATTGAGTTTTCTGTATAATATTTCAGAGGTGAAATTCTGAAAAAAAATTATGTATCTAGTCCCTATGTGCAACGTGATATTTTTTTCAAAATTTTTTAGGTGGTGGAACATTTTAAAAAATATGAAAAACCATTTTTTCACGTTTTTCACTCATAAAAATGGGCATTTTTGGCTGAAAAATTTTTTCTCGTAATTATATCCCAAAATACGTATTTATACACCACTTGACCAATTTTCACTTTATTTCATATCTTTTTCGTGATTTTTGCTATTTCAAGTTCAAATAAGTACAGCACGATGCTCAAAATTGAATATATCACTTTCTTTGCATACGAAAAAGTTTGCAACAGATTCGTGTTCAGCAGCTCACACTACTTCAATAAACTCCATTTGTACCAAATTTTGAAAATTCAGTAACATTTTGCCCCAGTAACTAAAGCTAGGAGAGGGGTAGGGGCCAAATTTTTCACCACGTGATTTTCAGACCCTAAGAACTAAATTCCATCGGTTAATTTCGAATTTCAGCTCGGGGCAGATTCGCATATCTTGACCGCCGGTACCCTTTCAAAGTATTGTTTACTTACTGTAATATTTGTATCTATATATTTTGATGGTTTTGTCAAGAAAATTTCAAATTTTGAAGTAATTTCGTCCAATAATTCAAAAAATAATGAGATTTGATAGAAGTTGAGTTCTGAATAGCAGTCCGATTTGATAAATTCTACAAAACCGATTATTTCTGGTATGAATAAGTAATCATTGGTTAATTTTTATTGAAACACTGATAAAAAAAATTGGACTTGAAAAAAATTAGATATAATTTAGTCTGATTTTCGAATAGTTCGTCGACAGCGTCGATTTAAAACTCGAAAAAAATGCACGTGGAATTTTCGAATTGTTTGTAGAGGTCATGGAATAAATAATATGGAGTGTTAAATCAATCAATCGATGCCTTACTCTTCAATTGATAGGTTTATTCGAGAAATTTTTCATGATTTTTCTTGCTCTCGGGGAAAAAATGGATCGAAATCGTCTAAAAATGATCTCATGGGTTATTTTGGCAAGTTGATGAAATTTTTACTTCGTCATCGTGTTTGCGAAAATTGTTCCAAAAAAACGTCATCGTTTATGATTTTCGTGTAATCGTCGTATTGAAGAAATTGCGAGCCATTAAGTTTCCAAAGCTTGATTACTCGAGAAATTTGCACGAGAAAGGTGAAAAATTTGCATATGTTTTTTTTTATTTCTATGGGGGCCATAAAATTTATTTTTGCAAAATTTATCTAAAGGGGTCATGATCTTTGAAAAAATCAATAAAAATTGAGCAAAATTACGTACATTTCGTCGATCGCGTATTTAATCGAATATGCAGTCAAAGGTCACCTAATCAGACGTACAATTGCGAGTACACAATGTTAAGACCCTCGCTGACGTCACAAAAATTCCACTGTAAAAGTGCGATATTTGCTCAGAGTGTAATAAAAAATCACGCCGCTGCTTGGTTTTCGGGAACTCAACGTACATAACTCATTTCATGACGATGAGCTCATCTCTGTGAAATCCGCAGTTATCGGATCCGACGCGGCTGGCGAATTGACGCATCCAGGAAAGAAAGAGGTCACTTTTTAAAACAATAGTGACGTAATGCGAACTGAAATTTCGAGCTGAAAAGTTTAATTTGCGGAAGGAAAAATGACGATTATTCGGAGTAGGAGAATCATCGGAATTGGTTTGAAAAAAAAAAGTATCGTAGGCTAGATGATGGTTTTTTCCACCAGAATAAAAATCACGTCCGTTGATTAAGATTGAGCATAGTACGATGGGCGATGGTGACTGTTTATTTTACAGCGACGCCGCTCCGTCCTTGTTGAAATATTACGACGTTGAATAGCGGCCAAATGACTGGAAGAATCATTCATACGGTTTGATTTTTTTTGATGAATGTAATTAGTACTTTGTCGGATTTCCCGCGCTTTTTGCTACGATATTGGTCCTTGGGTTGAGCGCCACGAGCGTGCGGGTTGTATCGAGGCGACGGACGTGAAGATTTTTTTCCGTTTTGATTTACCGCCGATTGGGTTGTGCATTATTTAAGAAATGGTATGCAATTATAACGAAATAGCTGCTTCGGTATTGGCAATATTGTCTGATAATGTAATCGTTGGCGTGTGTAGCAATTGTAAATGGTTTTTGCAAATTGCGAATGTAAGAGGTTGTTTGGAAAAATCGTATCTTTGCCAAATGCAAATAGTCGATGGGTGGATGAGTTGGTACTTCTTGTTATGAACTGATGATGGCCTGTGATTGTAGTAATGAAGAGCCACATGCAGGTTATTAAAAATCAGGAAAAATAATTGCATTCTTCTTTGGTGTTTTTATTTTCTCATATTTTAAAGATACATCCAATGAGAAGCCGTGAAAATTTTGAGACCAACCTTGAGAATGTTTTGAGACAAAGTTTGGAAAATTCTGAGACTAAATTTTGCAAAATTTTGAAACCACATATTGTTCAGTTGAAATAAATGAGATTAAAGAAACATTTTAGCCCCCTGTTGAACCTTGAGACTACATTGAAACGTTTTGAGACCAAATTTTGACCATTTTGAGACTAAATTCAGTTTCAGTGTTTTGAGACTATGTTTGTCAACATTCTTAGGCCATTTTCCGGTAATGAAGACGGAACCTAAAATATTTTGAAACCGAGTTTGGAAAATATTGACACTACATTTAAATGATGGAGACTAAATTTGGTATGTTTTGAGATCAAATTTTGAAAAATTTTGAGACCGTGGTGATATAATTTAAATAGAATTTGGAACATTTTTAAACCAAGCTTCAAACATTTTGAAGCTACATTTGATCACGTTTTGAAACTGCATTCGAAATGTTCTGAGACCCGGTTCGGAAAAAAGATGCGACTACATTTAGATATTTTTCTTAGCTTTAAATTCAAAAAATCTTTATACTGGAAACATATCAAGAGTGAATTCCAATAATTTTGACTTTGAGTCAAAGTTTGAAACGCTTTGAGGTTGAATCTTAGAACGTTTTAAGACCATAATTTCAAATTTTTGGGACCATACGAAAGGAACTGTTGAAGACTAATGATGAGCTTGGATGAAGAAATCACTTTGAAAAGTTTTCAAGACCAAGTTTTGGAAATGTTGAGGCTACATTTGACCAAGAATGTATTAAAGAAAATCCTATTCTGAGAACAAATTTTGAGAATGAATTTGGATACGATTAAACACTATTTGAATAAATAATTTCAGTCTACATTTGAAACATTTTAAGACTACATTTGAAAAAGTAGAAGCTGCATTTAGGTAGTTGTGAGACTAATTTCGGAAAAGTTTCAGCTTCAATTTTCGAAGAGGAATCTGGATACTTTTCAAGATCTTGTCTAAATAATTTGAAAATCTTGGAATTTAAATTTGGAACGTTCTGAGACCAAGGATGAAAAAAAAATGTATGTCTAGATAAATGATTAAAGGATGTTTTTAAAGATCTTATTCGGAACATTTCCAGACTTCATTTCAAACGTTCTGAGACTTCTGAGAGTTTATTCAGAACATCTTAAGGCTTAATTTGAAACTTTCCAATAATTCATTTGGAACATTCTAAAACTTCATCGCGAGACTCCATTCGGAACATTCTGAAACTTTATTTGGAACATTTTCAGACTTCATTTGAAACGTTCTAAAACTATATTTGGAACATCAGACTTCATTTAGAACATTTTGAGACTTCATTTGAAATGTTCTGAGATCTTATTTGGAACATTCAGAGACATCATTTGGAGCATTCTGAAACTTTGTTTGGAACATTTTCAGGCTTCTTTTGGAACGTTCTGAGACTTCATTTGGAACATTTTCGAACTCCATTTGGAATGTTCTGAGTTTTCATTTGGAACATTTTGAGACTTCATGTGGAACATCCTAAAACTTCATTTGAAAGATTTTCAGATTAGGTTTGGAACATTTTGAGACTTCATCTGGAACATTTCGAGACTTCATTTAGAACATTCTGAAAATTTATTTGGAACATTTTGCGACTTCATTTGAAATGTTCTGAGATTCTATTTGGAACATTCAGAGACTTTGGAGCATTCTGAAACATTATTTGGAACATTTTTAGGATCGTTCTGAGACTTCATTCGGAACATTTTGAGATTTGATTTAGAAAATTGTGAGACTTCATTTGGAACATTCTGAAACTTTATTTGGAATATTTTTTGGACTTCATTTGGAACATTCTGAGTTTTCATTTGGAACATTTTGAGACTTCATCTGGAACATTTTGAGACTTCATTCAGAACATTCTGAAACTTTATTTGGAACATTTTCAGACTTCGTTTGGGACATTCTGAGATTTCATCTGGAACATTTCGAGATTTCATTCAGAAAATTGTGATAGTTCATTCAGAACATTTTGAAACTTCATTTGGAACATTCTGATATTTCTTATGGAACTTTAAAGCTGAATTTGAAACATTTTGAAGCTAAGTTCAACAATTTTCGAGATTAATTGAAAACTTAATTGAAATTGAAATTATGCTAGTGTTTACAGGTGACAGATTTTGAAAGTTTCAAAACTATTTTGAATATTTTGAAGTCAATTTTTTGGATTTTTCAATCCACCTTAATTTTTTGTGAGTTCAAGGAAATGTTACTCGAAGGCAAGTTTGAGGCGTTTCTCAAAAAATAGAAAATATTAAAAATATTTCAAATCAAATTGAAAAACATTGAAAGTAGTAGATTTTTTATTTAATTTTTTTGTATCAAACATTTGAGTAAAGACTAAAACTTGAGGAAAATTGAAAATTTCTCAATAATTTGCTTTAATTTCCTCAAAGTCATAACTCTGTTCGTAAAACAAAAAAGCACCGATTCTCAACACTCTACAATTTCACTCCTTAGCATTTTCTCCGTATCTCCAATATTTGAGGACTTGCCGACAAATCTGCTCTTAATATTGAATCAACTTCACCTCAATTCAATCTTCACGCTGTTCATTCATCTCCCATAGGTACCGAAATAGCTCGCAAAACCACGCATCGTTCACTCAAAGGTGAACCGCAGCAGAGGGCGAAAAAGGGGGCCATATAAAAGAACCACGATGCTTTGAAATAATTCGCCGAGCGGTAAATTAGAAAAATATTTACTCGACGTCGGTGTAATTAACTTTGTTGCCGAGTATGCTGGTACTATGTATATCCGCAGCGCTCGTACGTATATTGCGAATTAGGTTGGGTTTTTATTCTCCGCGTTGATGAACGACGTAGGTTCGAGCCGAGGCTTCAATCGTTCCAAATTTATTTCTTCGCGTTTTTGGCAGCTCGCATCGTGGCTTCAGCGTGCACGATGATTACAGAAAAGATGGTCTTAGGTGCGAAACGAGCACGAGAAGTGCCTAAAACCGGAACAGAATAAGTGGTTGTGATAGAACGACGATGGAATTCCTTTCCGTCACATTTAGATTAAACGTAAACATTCCGTTATTAAATGGCGTTTTCGTTTCGTCTTTGGCATTGTGCGGCGCTGTTGGCGCGAATACTTATCTAACGAATGAAGAGAGAAAAAAACCAACACCTTGAACGTTGTTATATATTTTTTTCGATAGGTTAGACTCGCAATTGCCATATCTCTGAAACGTATGTGTTATGTACATCTACGGAAAGAACCCAGAAGCCGACGACAGATTCATTTTCCTGTTGTAATCGTTCTTTCGTATGAAAAAAATTTAATCAAGTGGAAACGGACGAGTGGCATATCGCGTGTAATTTCATTTCACGTTCGACATATCTCACGATCAAGGGACAAGACTGTATCGGAAAATGTCATCGCCAAATACATTTCCAATCGTCTTCGTTTTTTAACTCATGTGTGCCAATTCAGCTCGAATAATACGACTTTGCGACATGCGACAGGTGACCAAATTGTCTGCGAATTTCATCCGGTCGTATAGCCAGAGTTGTAAAATTTGGCGCCGCCGTCTTGCTGCGCCACTTCATAGCCCCTTTCGAGACAGATTTAAATTTATCATTGGCTCGGTGCCATTTGCGCCTTGCGGTAGAATGGCTCCGTCGACAAGAGACGAAGACTTACTGCAATCTCAGCATTTCTGTTGTCAGTTTTTGATGCAGCTGTGGGATGCTGGCTGGAGCGGATGAATGCGACACAGGACCATGACTAAAGACACCAGACTGCCATGTCGTCAAAAAAATTATTAATGTGTGAGTAAATCAGCATGTTTGGCTCAAGTATTCCCAGAACATTTTGAATAAATACAAATTCCAAGTTACGAAAACTCCGCGTATTCAAATGTCTGACTAATCTCAAACGTCCTGCGATAAATGATTGTGTTTCCGTTCAATTCTCGCCGCAAATGCAACCCAGCATTGAAATACGTATTTCATTAGTTGAAAGTATACCCAGAATGGCTATTGTTTCCTCGAGAAGTATTTTCTGTATGTACCTTTTTCCTAGAAAAAAAACAAATGAATTTACGACTATAATATGTTCGAGCAGTTATCGTACAATTTACGATGATAAATTTTTGCCTATGTTCGCGAATGTGGCGAACAATGTTCATGTAGGCGGATGAAAGAATTTGATGAATATTTTAAGTTATGGCCATGTTATCTCGTTTCGAAGAATTTCGTATTTTTCGCCATTTAATCGTAAACGATTGTGTTCCCGATTGTGTAATGGATACATACAAAACCAGGGGTTCGTAGGATTGTAACTCGTATAAAAAGACGATTATTTAGATTTTTTATTGGTTTGGGTACAAAATGTGTTCTGACAGAAACGTTACAAAAACATATTTTTAGTTGTGTAAATAAGTTTTAAATAAAACATTTAAAATAAACGATGACCTTTTTAACAAAAACAGAGAAAAAATTGTACCTTGAATTCTAAAATTTGAAAAACTCGCATTTTTAGGCGAAAAATTCAGAACTGAGTTGAAAAATTTTAAAAATTGAGAGGTGAAAAGTTTATATCAATTATTTTTAGTTCTGAAAATAAGGAGTGAATAAAAAAATTGAAATAATTAAGATTTTTTGAGAAAAATTGAAAAAAATGCAGTTTAAACATGAGAAATTTTTAATACTTGTTTTTTTACATAGAAAATTTAATAATTAATTTTATAAAACTTAAATATTTTGATAATTTTCATTTTTCAGTGCTAATTTTTTTCGATTCACACTGCTAATATTCCCCAAAAAAATTTAGAAATTTTCGTGCAGATTTTTAAAAATTGAGCTTTTGCATGACCTTTTTTTATTCTGGAAAGGACCAATGCATTCAAAATTAATTTTTGTTCACATGTCTGACTGAAAGGGGAAGTCTAATGTTAGGATCATGGGGGGGGGGGGGGGGTAGTGTGAAAATCATTTCCAGCTTGGGTAAGTAAGTATAAATAGAGTCAAATTTTCGGACTCAAATTCCATAATTCTGGAAATTCGAAATAGACAGTTGGTTTAAAACCCATAAAATTGACGAATTATTCCTAAAAATTTATGATTTTTTTCAAAGATTGAAATTTTTCTATTACCTGCTGTTTTGATTTCTTTGACTATTTTTTTGGAGTGGCAAGGAGGTGTGTCATTTTTATATTCGAAAAACGTAGAAAATATCGTAAAAACAGCACGAAGAAATTTTGAATTTGCTTCCGAAAATTTTTGTATTTCATAAACATGTTAGGAAATTCCTAATTTTTCAATAAGTTTTTTAAAAATAATTTTTTAGGTTCATTTTAGTTATTTTTAATGATTTTTGAAACGATTTTGATTCCGGACAGAAAAATCGATTTTGTGGACTTTTTGACAAATATTGAAGAATTATTGCATACTTGATTCGTTATTTTTCGTACCATTATTTGCTTTTTTTTTTTTAATTTCAAACAATTTTCATCTCAAGATCGATTTTCAATAGGTACTCTCTCATTTCTGAATCAGTGAAATTTATCAAAAATCATTGAAAAACAGTCAGAATTGCAGCACAGTAATAAATCAGTGAAAATTTTTTCACTGAAAGCAAGTCAGTGAAAGAAAATCACTGGAAATCAGTGAAAATTCGCTGAAAGCTCAGTAATATTTATGAAATTCGCTGAAAAATCTATGAAATTCTTTGAATAATAGAATAAAAAATCACTGAAAATCAACGAATTTCTCTGATTTTTTCTTGTGCTGCAATTCTGACTGTTTGTCAGTGATTTTTCACTGATTCGAAATGAAAATGAGAGAGCAGATATTTTAAACATGTTCTCGGGTATGAAGCAAATTTGACATTATTTGAGGAAAGTAAAGCTAAAAATTAAAATTCTTGATTCACTGAAATTTTTTTCAATTGTTTGCCTCAAAATATTGATTTTTTTGAAAAAAACATAATTTTTAAAAAAATTTGACTGAAACTCAATTTTTCCGACAGGCAGGACAATTTTCTACCTCTTTCCTCTTCCTTTTTGGTTGATACGATTATGTGTAATTTTTTGTCGATTATCATATCATTTAGACAATTTTGTAAGAGGGAACAAAGGGGGCAGTTCCTCCCCAATTGTAGGATTGAATTTTTGCTCAAATTTTTTTTCGAAGTATATAATGATTTTTTGAAAAATATTTCATTTTTTGAGTTTTAAAAAATAGAAAAATCGTACTCTGAGTCGAAAAAATGCAAAAAATTCGTTTTCAGTCGAAAACTTTAGATTGTTTGTTTTTCTAATGAGTGAGTTTGGCTCGTTCCTTGAATCGTAATTACATTTTCATAATATTTTCGAGAACTTTGATTTTAAAATTTTAACAATGAAAACTGAAATTATTGTAGGAATAATTTTCACAATTTTTGCATAATTCTTCAGTTTTTTTTTTTTAGATTTTCAATATGTATAGTGTTTCTCAATTTCTACGACATTTTAAGCTTTTTAACTAATTCTTATGATGTTTTAACAAACGAGAGGTCTGCTCGTTTGTTCGAAAGAAAAATCATGACTTTTACGAATATATTCTCATTTTTTCCCTTCTTACCTTCATTTTTCTTCTGTAAATTTAAATTATGCCTATCTAGCATATCAAAATTACTTTACTTGCTTGATTTCATCACTTTTTCAATTTCTCTACCCTTTCGATTATTCTAAAAATGAAGTATATCTAACACGAAATCACTAAAAATAAGTTTTTTTTTTAAGAATATTTCTGAATCCTTCAACTATTGAAATTGGTTATCTGCCTCATGAAACGTGGTCAAAATATAACGTAAATATGACAACATCGTAACCTTAAAACTTTATCGACAAGTTGTGTTTGTTATTATGTAAATGGACAACGTTCTCGTAGAATTCCATGCGCACGCATATATCTTATCAGCAAAACGGTTTGGTCAATTTCTCGTGCCCAAGTCTAAAATATTCATTAATGAAGTAAAAACTATGCTACGTGATGAAGTTAAATCATCTGTGTCCTAGTAATTAATAGGTCGAGTGTTTGAAGATCACTCTTCTGAAACATTTTTCTCAGAAATATCGAAACTCATTAATATCCACCTAAATTCTCTTCTCACCAACTCATTATCACACCCACAACCTTAGGTGTAAAATTACTTACTTGGATATCTTTCGAGCACCTTTTAATATACTGATCGACTTTCACTATTTCCTATTCTTATGCAGCTCGGTTGCATTATCGAGACTGCTCACAACAGATGAAGGGAAAGAATAGGTCTTAAAGTCAACTCGTTCGCTTCGGTTGGACAAAAGATACAGCAACTATTACGGGGTCGTGTCGAATAAATAATACCAACTAATCAATATAGAGAACTTGGTAATTCGGCCAAATTGTTGTACTTGTACATAATTGTCTGTTAAAAGAGAGAGAACCGGGTCAATGGTATTAAAGGTTATGTAAGCATAAAACACGTCGTTGGTATACTCGAACACAGCGGACTATGGCCATTTGTTATTTTTTTCCACTCGGAATAATTATGTTGACTTTGTAAGGGTTCTTTTTTAAAAGAATCGTCGTGTTTCCGGTTACGTAGGTTGGTATTTGAAGAAATGTTTCACTTTCTGTGCAACTTGTGACATTAGAATATTCATGGGATGAGATACTTTCTTAATGGTGAAGATTTTGTAACCAGGAGGGAGAGGAGGGTAATTTGTAAGCATGGCTGGAGGCGATTTGGACCATTTTGAGGTATCGATCAAAGGCTAGATTAAAAAATGGGCGAATTGGCTTGTTTTTGTTCTAGTATGAGTATGATTAATAAGTCTGGATTATCGAGCTGGGTTCATCTTTGGCCAAATGTGACGATACGAGGAATTTTCTGGTGTTTTTACTCTCTAATCGAGGTTCCTAGCCTGCTGGGCTGTTTACGTTTTGCCAACAGGTTCAGGGGTTCCACGAATGGTGCTTGGGTATAGAATTCAACTTCCTGTGGCTGGGTCTATAGCCATTGAAAGTTAATAAGATGGTATTCGATTAGCTCCTAATTAACGCTGCTAAAATTAAGATTTTGGAATTATTCTAGAATTTTCTGAAAAATTTCTCCAATTCTGAATTTCAATTTGGAAATTTTATTGAAAAAATTGAGGAAAAAATTAGATAATTTAGTGAAAGATTTGAAAAAACAGAACTTGAAAACATTTTTGGAAGAATTGTGGAAATTTGAAAATTTGTAATAAATAAATCAATTTTGAAGTTGAAAAAAATTGAAATTGGAGACATTTTTGAGAAAATTCAAAATTCAAAAATACATAGAAAAATTGAAAATTGGAAATTTTTGTAAAAAATTCAAGGGGAAAAATTTTGTAAAAATTCGAAAAGTAAAATTGAAAATGATTATTAAAAAAATTTTATTTAAACATTTTTTAAAAATTTGAAATTGAAAATTTTTTTTAAATTCGAAATTGAAAAAGTTTTTTGAATTTGAGATTGGATTAAGATTTCGGAATTATTCTTGAATTTTTTGATATTTGAATTTTCTCAAAAAGTTCTCCAATTTTGAATTTCAATTTGGAAATTTTGTTGAAAGAATTGAGGGAAAAATTAGATAATCTAGTAAGAGATTTAAAAAAACAGAACTTGAAAAAAATTTGGAAGAATTGTGGACATTTGAGGATTAGCAATGAAATTAATATTAAAATTGGTAAAATTTTTGAGAAAATTCAAAATCCAAAAAATTCAGAAATACATAGAAAAAATTGAAAATTTGGAAACTTGAAAAAAATTCAATGAGAAAACTTTTGTAAGAATTCAAAAAATAAAATTGGAAATGATCATTGACAAAATTTAAATTAAAAAAAAATTAATTTAAATTTTTTTAAAATTTGAAATTGGGAAAAATTTTTTAAAAATTGAATGGAAATGTTTTTTTTTTAATTCGAAATGGAATTTTTTTTTGAAAAAATGTAAAATTTCTGGACTTGGAAAAAAGCAAATTCACCACTCGAAACAAAATCATCCATTCTCCTAATGTGAAATGGATTTTGTGTGAAAAATCTCAATTTTGGCAGTGCTAATTAAGAGCTGGTAGTATTCGTTCGATATTATGAACCACTGGAGCTCTCTGTCTAACGTTTTAACTCTATATTCCAGTTGATCATATTTTTTGCGTCTTATCTCTGCCATAATCGTTGAGTATCTCTGTATAGGTACGATTGTGGTACAGGAAAGGTGTACATTAGCGTTAACGATCACCTCTGGCCATTCGACTGTGGATTCGGCGAACATTAAAAATGTCTGATCGCACAGCTGATCTATCCAGTTGTGTGAGCTGTACTCATCCGTTGGTTAATATTACAAATGACGGTTCATTTCGATGAAGCTGAAGGTCGTTTCAAGATATTAACCGAATTATTCGCAACGGTGAAATATTACGCGCACTTCGGTTCGAATACCAGATAGAAATTTTACCGTTAAGTCTGCCAATCGTGCAGATCCATTCGATCAAAAATTCAACTCGAAATGGCTCCATGGATTCGACAATCCGGTCCTACGTATAAAGTCGAATTTATCTCTCGCGGGTCGTCAACTTCAAAAACAATGTATAAAAATTAAGACAGTATCTTTTGGAAGTATCTCGTATTAAATCAACAACCGAGAGATATAAAAAGGAAAAAAATGATGAAAATCTACTCAATCTAACAGCGGGAACTTGTTTACTTTATATTCTTCAATTATCAAACAAAAGGCTGCAAAATTACGAGCGAAAACCCACGAAATCTTCGAGCAACAGGTGCTCCATCCGATGAATGTTTATTTTTAAAGGTTTAAATGGAAAAAAAAAGTTCGTTCAATTTTTTTTTCTTTTCGTGATACGTGATGAGGCAGATTGGGATTATTTTGAAATAGATAGGTATATACCGGTCGGTTGTAATGGTAAATGGTTGATTGATAGGTGGATAAGAGTACGAGGTGTATTGATTTACGCTTCGGGTAGCTTTTCCTGTAGGTAATTCCAGATTGCTCGTATCGTTTGAATGTTTCCGCTGAAATATTTTCCCATCTTGAAGGGTCAGTGATATAAGCGTATGAGTTTAATACTCGTCGAGGAATAAAGGCCGGAATTATTCGTTTATAAAGAAAATATGCGCGAGATGAAACCACGGTGATTTATGTGGGAAACGTACATATGAAGATTGAAGAAGAAAGAAAACACCGAAGCTTTTGTGTAGGGATTTTTTCAATATTAATATGACTGGGGCTTGATAAGAAAAGGCCGATGGCAGAGCTTGAATTATACATCAGGTTTATTTTTCTCGAGGTTGGTAATTGAATGGAGAAATAGCCGAATATCGTATTTTAGAGGTATAATAGGTAGAGGAAAGGGAGGGGGAGATTAGAAGGTTTTAATTCCCAGAGGAATTTGCATGTAGAAGAACTAAAATCTAGATTTCAAAGTTTGTTCGAATAGGTTGGAAATTTCGCATCGAAAATTCAGAAAATTTTTAGTGAAAGGATGCGTGAAGGGGGTAAGACTAAAATGAAAATTTGAGACATTGTTTTTGGGCTTCTGTGGAATTTTAAAATTCAAAAATTTATTTGATTTAAGCTTCAAATGTGATAAAAACTATGTTTTTTTTGAAATTTTACTATAGATACTCTTTTATTTGGAGAAGGAGGGGTGTCTTCAAGTTTAATAATGAGCTGTCTAAGTCTCCAGAGGTCCAGAGTACATTTTTTGAGCTCCCTCCAAATTTAATAAAAATTATAATTCTTCTCCCTCATTTACGGTTTAATGAAATTCATTGACTACGTCTACGATCAAAATTGTAACAGAGAAAGAAATCGGAGAAAATTTTCAATGAAAGGAAATTGACGAAAAATTTTGCAAAATTGATCGAAAAATCAATGCTGTCCTCTAAAAAAACAGCAAAAACTCGCTGAAAAATCGCCAAATTTCCTTATTTTTTCTATAAGTAGGTATCAATGATTTTTTCACAGACTTAAAAATTATGGGTTTTTCTTCAAAATGTTGATCAATGTATCTATCAGGTGAAGAAAGTCGGGGAAAAGTTGAAGATTTTCAAATTTAGCCAAAAAAACCTAAAAGGTTGAGAATTTTTCTCCAAAATTCTTGAAAAATTAAAAAATTCGTGGAAATAAAAAAAGATGAAAAAAAGTAGAAAATCTGTGTGAACTTGATTTAAAAAATTAAAATTTTCATTTCAAATCAGACTAAAATTTTAAGTAGAATAGATGAAGTATTTGCAGGCATCATAGCGGGTCACTTTTTTAGGGTGTTTGTCACTTTTTTTGACTTCATCACTTTTGGTTTCTTTTCACGTAGAAATAGCTATTTTTCAAAATTATTCAAGAAAAAAATAAAGAAACTGATTTTTGCTAGTTTGTTTGTTGTTTTGACGAAGGAATTTAATAAATGAAATTATTCTTGTCTTTTCAGTTGATTTATCTTTGAAATGTTTGCAGAAAACTAGAAAAAAATCCCCCCCTCCAAAAAACAAAATTTGCACCCAAAAAAATTGAATTTTTGGTTACTTTTGGTTACTTTTTTGGTCAATTCATTATTTGGTCACTTTTTAGTCACTTTTTGCTTAAAAAAGTTACTACTTTTTTCTTCAAAAATTTCGCGATGATGCTTGTATTTGGAAATTGGAAATGTTTTAAAACGAAAATTCTCCAAGAATTGTATGCCCTCCTTATTCTGGTGGAGAAGGAGAAGGTGGTTTGCCGAAAATAAAAAAAGTTAAATTTTCAGAAAATCGTGATAAAGGTCTAGAAAATATTCGAAAAAAGATAAAAATTCAATTTCTAAATTTTAGTTGAACTTTTGTTAAATCAAATTTTAATTTACGTTTTATTGGGTATTTGGGAGAGGGAAGAAGAAGGAAATAGGATCATCAAACTAATAAAAACACAAATTTTCGGTTTTCCATTTTCGTGCAAAACTCAAACTGAAAAATGTCAATTTTTATAAATATTTTTAACAAGATCACATAAAATTTCATGAAATTTCTCTATTTTTTGAAAATTAGTAAAATTTTACAGAAATGGAAATTTTTTTTAGAAAATACATATGTAATTAATTTTTGTAGTGTTGAATATTTTTCTTTCAAAAACACAATTATTCAAAAACTTCCGAGTCATCCCACAAAAAATTCAATGTTTTGAAACATTTTTATATTTATTTGAAAACTTTTCATAAAATTTTCCATGATCTCAGTCTAATTTAAATGAATTTTACAACTTTCGAAATAATTTTTGAAGAAATCTCGAAACATTTTTTGATAATTTTGTACATTTTTTACGATAATTCAAGTGAGTTGAATGCTTTTATAGAAAATATGAAAAATTGTTTTATAAAACAATTTTTCATATTTTCTATTTTTACGAACGATAAGGTTTATACTTATTTTGAAAAATTTCAATAATTTTTTTGACATTAAAAAAAACTTAATGATTTTTCAACTGTTTTTGAACTATTCTAAATGATCTTTTTGTGAATTTAACAATTATCACGTTTTTGAAAATTTTATGACATTTTGAATAAGTTTTGATAATTTTTGGACCACATTTATGATATTTAACAACATTTATGATTTTATTTATATGTATTATTTTCAATATTTTTAAATATTATTTTGCAGCAAATATGTACTTTCCATTGACCTACTATCGTCACCCAACCCAACCTTCTCCCTTGAAAAAAATTAGCCTCTAAACCCACTGCATTATTTCAATGTCAAATCAAACCTAATCAACACTGCATTTTTCACCATTACTCAGTCAAAATATCAGCAGTAAATAAACCCCGCTCAAAAAATATTGGAAAATTATCTCGCTTTTATCTACTGGCATAGACGACTTACGTACGCGAATTTTTTTCCCTTCTTCGTGAAAATTTAAAGCGTGACTATCGTCGATAATTTACCAGACACGACTCCATGACCGATAACTACGTAGGTAGGTATTAATCTTGAAAATTATGAGAGCATACCAAGTGCTACGATAAAATTTGCAAATTGCAATCATTCGTTGTAATACATTGTGTGATCACACGATTAAAGTTTTATTGCTTCCCATAAGCATAATGGGATGCGAAAATACATACCTACGTATGTTGTACATAGATAGAGTTATAATGTATGTTCATGCACGTTCGAATTAAGGTCACCATTCGTCAAGAAGTACGCATACCTGTGATTCGTTTCAACTGCAGCCAAAATGTTTCGAGTATGTAGACAAATGATAAGGAGAGAGACTTGGTAACTAATTAGCACAAATTTTACGTCAGGTCGATTACCTTTATTACCGCATCCGGCTGCAGATCGTAAAAAAAGAATAGACATGCTGCGTCGTCTCTTCATCTTGCATCCGAATGACGTTCCAGGGTTTTATTTTTCTATGCTCGTCTAGTTTAATGACTTCATGCATCTAGGTATCATCGCATTAACCGTTAATACGTATATCTTTTCAATTGACTGGCGAATGCCGACGGTTGTAGATGTTAATTGTTAAGTGCAAATATTCCAAGATCTTGAGGGGGGGACTTCGTAAAAAGGTAATTGTTTGAGACCATAAGGCTTAATTTACGTACTGAACTCGAGAATTTTCGAGACTGAATCGGTCACTTTTCTGTAGGTATGTGATTATAGGAGAATTTTTTTTCTTTATTGATGTTTTTTTCTTGGGTTTTGGTTTAAATTTTTTTTAATTTTCAATTTTAAAAAATTTTTTACTCCAAAATTTTTCAAGTTTAAGTTTTCTCAAACTTTTTCTGTTAACTTACTCTAAAAATTTTCAATTTTCATTATTTTTTCAAGTTGTTTCATTATTTTTTTCGTGATCAAGATTTTCTCAAAAATTTAACATTTTTTCAACTTTGAAATATTTTATTTCAAATTTTCTGAATATTTTCTATTCTATAAAATTTTCTGGTTCACATTTTCATAATTTTCTAACACGGTGTGGGGAGAAGGGGAGGGGTAAGGTACTGGCCCACAGACTCCTAACTTGGGATGGGGAGGGAGAGGGGGAGTTGCTCGGAAAAGTCATGCTAAAAGTCATTCTAAAAGGTCAAGCTAAGTCAAGCTTTTTGCTCAACAAATTTTGTGAGACACCCTGTTTAAGAACTTGTTTTATGTTTATTACCAATTTTTAATGGAGGATTTAATTTTAAAAAATTCGAAGTTGAAAAAAAATGTTGAATTTTTGAGAAAATCTGAATCACGAAAAAAAGAATGAAACAATCTAAAAAAATTATGAAAATTGAACATTGTTAGAGTAAGTTAAGTAAGAAAAGTGTGAGAAAAATTGATACCTATTAAAAAAGTCTGGAGTAGAAGAATCTAGAAAATGAAAATTCCTAGAAAATTTAAACCGAAACCCAGGTGAAAAACATTGATAAAAGAAAACAAGTTTTCATAATTTTCTGAATTTTTTCCATTCCATAAATTCTTAGGTTCAGATTTTCATAGCTTTTTAAAAAATTGTTTTATGTTTTATTACCAATCTTTAATGGAAGATTTTTTTCTTTATCAATGTTTTTCACTTGATTTTGTTTAAATTTTCTTGGTATTTTCATTTTCCATTTTCTTCTACTCCAGAATTTTTCAAGATCAATTTTTCTCACACTTTTTCCTCTTAATTTGCTCTGAAAACTTTCAATTTTTATAATTTTTTCAAGTTGCTTCAAATTTTTCTATTTCAAACTTTTTTGTTTCAAATTTTCATAATTTACCTGAATTTTTTCTGCTCCATAAATTTTATTTCCCACGTTTTCATAATTTCTTTAAAAATTAGTTTTGCGTTTTATTAGCAACTTTTTTCTAATTGGAATGTTTTCCAGATTAAAATTTTGTTTCAACTTTGAAGTTTTATGTTTACGGCATTCTAATTTTCTAAAATTCAAAATTTTCATTTTTTTCCATTTCAAGGATTTTCAAGTTCTAATTTCCTTACTTTTCTTAGATTTTTAAAAATTTTTCAGAACTTTGAATTTTCTCAAATTTTTTTCCCAACTTTAAAATTTTTCCTATTTGAATACTCTCTCATTCCGAATCAGTGAAAAATCACTGATAAACAGTCAGAATTGCAGCACAGAAGAAATCAGTGAAATTCAGTGATTTTCAGCCATTTTTCACTGATAATTCGTAGAATTTCACAGATTTTTCAGTGAAGAATTTCATAAATATCACGGAGTTTTCAGTGAAAACATTTTCACTGATTTATTACTGTGCTGCAATTCTGACTGTTTTCAGTGATTTTTGATAGATTTAACTGATTCAGAATCAGAAATGAGAGAGTTCCTTGCCCTGTTGAAAAAAATTCTGAATTTTTGAGAACATTTGTACTTGAAAATAAAATTGAAATACATAGGTAGGTATAAAAATAAAAAATTCAACAATTTGAGAAGATTTAATAGATACTTACCTATTATTATGAAAATTTGTATATTGGAGTGAAAAATGTTGAAAAATTCAAACTGGTATGAAAATTTTTTGACATTTTGGAGTTCGGTTCCTCGTGCATTTTACGTGTAAAATCCTCCGGCTTCTTTTAAGTGGAGCTTTGACTACGAACCGTTGTTGGGCTAAAATAACTGTTGGGAAAATTTTCCATACGTAAATTTTGTGGTTTACGTTAATTAACGACAGTTTTGAATATCGTCCAATTCCAATTTCATTGCGTGCTAATTCATTGTTGGACCAGAAAGCTCTTTGTGGATATGGTTAAGAGAGACGCCGAATAGTTTTAAAATACTAGCGTATAATTCTTAATAGGTTCGAAATTACCGTATTACGAACCACCGAAGCTTTCAAAGACTGGTATTAATTTTATGTGCGTGTAGACGTCGAGTCGGTCTGGTGTAGAGAAAATTTTACTGTTCGGGGATATAGGTAGTGTTGGGCTGGGGATCTGGGATGTGTTTGGGAGAAGAAGGAGGTGGAGAGGTAGAAGCGTATAGTATACGAGCAGCGAAAATGGGCATCTTCTTTCATACAAGTTAAATCGGATCATCGGATAAATGTTTCAGTTCTTTAGATAGTACGTTGAATTTTCCACATAATCATTATATTACGTACGGACTATAAGTTCGGCTCGTTATTAAATCGCAAAACTTTCCCATTTCGTAGCGACAAGTGTTCGTTATTTCCACACTGGTCGTTTTACTTTTACCATCAATGTATTCGATGCGAACAGTGTAGTGAAGCTCAGTCGATAGAATAGCCAAAAACGATGTATCGTCGTGTTTGTGTATCTTCGTACTCGAAACTCGAAGCTTTTCCGCATAATACGCAGCAGACATGGTATGGCATTGGATTAGCGATTCGAGATAATTCAGATAAAAAGTAAAACGTGCGAAATCGGTTTTCCGTTGCTGAGGTACCTGTAATTTTCAACTTGATGAGGGTGAATTTTATTGAAAGGTAATGATGAATTGTACCTGTGTGTTTTTTTCTTCGATTTTTTTTTTCGTAATTGACGTTTCATATTTTATCATTGGTTGGGTTAATTAATTATTATTGTTGGTTGTAAAATAATTTGTGGTTTGTGTGCACATTCGTTTGTTTTGGTTTACGCTACATTGTACATATGTACGTCGTATGTTGGGTTAGCTGAAAGCTGTGTTTTTTCAATACGTATATTGATTATCAATCTTTGAAAATTAATTGTGTGTTTGAGAATTATCGTATGGAATGAGTATCTGTAGTATAGGTGATTGTGGAAGTTCTGTGTTTTGAAGTTGAAAATGAAAAGTCGAGTGAAATTTTATGTTGATCGGTTATCGCATTTTTTGTCGATATCTTGTATTTTTGAAATTGAGTAAGTCGTTAGTGTTTATCTTTTCGTGTTTGGTGGTACCTATCGTTTTCAGGGGGTTCTTCCTTATGGGGTAATTTGGAGTGTTCTTTTCATATTTTTTTTGTTGGAAAATCGATTATTGAAAATTGCTGGGTTTCTGTGGTCTCTTTAGAGCGAACTGACTGTATATTTTCCAGATTGTCTAAAAAATTTGGAAAATCGATTGACGAGTACTTTAAAAATTTAATTTGATTGTTTTTAGTTGATTTTTACATGATTTTTATTGATTGTGGAATATTTTCCAAAATAGATTACTCTTCTCGCTTTTATTTGTAGGAATCAATTATCGAATATTTTTGAATATAATTTTCTTGAATTTTTTTTCAATAGATAAAAATTGGAAATTTTTCTAAAAATCGTTGTCGATTTTTAGAGAAATCAATTATCAGTATTTTTCGAATTCGATTATCAATGTTTTTCAGAATAGACATTCAAATTCAACGAAATTCGATTTTTTTGAAAATTTGAAAATTTTGAACCACCATCCAAGTGATTTATCGATTTTGATTATATCGATTATCGATTTTGATTATATCGATTATCGATTTTGATTATATCGATTATCGATTTTGATATGTACTATCGATACTCGTTTTCAAGAAACATTGCTGAAGAGTTTTGAAAAACATCGAAAATTCGTTGTGTACTATCACGTTAAAAAAAGTCGAAAGTCTATTTCGGCTTCTAAAGAACATCGAAAAAACTTCGATTTCTTATTGAGAATCTATTTGTTTGGAAATCGGTTTTCGAATTCTCTTGATTTGAATATTAATCTACTTTAGTTTTTTTTTTTAAATTGATTCTCTGTCGATATTTCTCAAAATCGATTGCACAACATTTTCGCAAAAGATTTTGGATTAATTTTAAATCTTTCTTAGAACCGATTACAGATTTTTCTATCAACGAGTCTCGAAATCAATTTATCGATTTTTTGATATGACTCTCGTTATCGAATGTCGATGTTTTTAAAAATCGATTGTTGATGTTTCTCGAAATCAAATATCGATTATTCTTGAATTTGATTATGATTGCTTCATGAGGTCAAATATCGATGGTTTCCACTATCGATTATCGAAAGTTCTCGAAATCGATTATTGATGCCTCGAAATCAAACTATATCGATAATTCTCGAATTTGATTATGGTTGCTTCTTGAGGTCGAATATTGATGATTTCCGTTATCGATTATCGATAGTTCTCGAAATCGATTGTTGATGGATCTGGAAATCGATTGTCGATAGTTTTCGAAATCAATTGTTGATGGCTCTCGAAATCAATTGTTGATGGCTCTCGAAATCGATTGTCGATAGTTTTCGAAATCGATTATTGATGCCTCTAGAAATCGATTATCGATAATTTTCGAAATCGATTATCGATAGTTTTCGAAATCAATTGTTGATGGCCCTCGAAATCGATTATTGATGCCTCTCGAAATCAAACTATATCTATAATTCTCGAATTTGATTATGGTTGCTTCTTGAGGTCGAATATTGATGGTTTTCGTTATCGATTATCGATAGTTTTCGAAATCGATTATCGATGGGTCTCGAAATCGATTATCGATAGTTTTCAAATTCAAAATCGATTATCGATGGATCTCAAAATCGATTATCGATAGTTCTCGAAGTCGATTATCGATTGGCCAAGATGAATCGTTTTGTCTTTACCTCGTGATTTAAAAAATTCAATGTTTAAATTTGACTAAAATTTTTAACAAAATTCCCCCAATTTTCTGTGGCATGACTCACCTGGAGAACTCTATTGAACCATTTTTTACAAGCCGACGAATTCGAACTTTATAAAATTAAATCCATGACTTTTCTCATCGTATCTTCTTATTTAGCTTTTCCGGGGGTAAAAAAAATGTTTAATACGCCACTCGAGAGACTAAAGCATGCTTTATGGTGTGATGTTGGTCTCGTATCGAAATACAAACACCATTAGAGGTCAGTTCCCATTAATAAAATGAAAAACGACACCAGCTAGGCAAAAAAAAAGTGTTGGCGAACTTTGTAAGCACGATTACATCGCATGAACGCTGAAAATATCCACATAGATTGACCTTCTGTCCAAAATTTCAGGGATTCGATTTGTCGATGAACTCGTTCAAGTATATAAAATCAGATGTGCGATGGTTTAGATCGAATTATTTCAATTTTTGTGATCTTGATTTATCTAAATGAATTTCCCATTAAGAAAAACAACCCCAGAAATTCGGTCTCGAATCGAATGATTTCCCATTTTCAAAAAATCTCGTCTCAATTTTAAACCATTTTGAAAACATCGATTCGTGATCTAGCCCACGTTCGAATATCGTATCCTGACGTATGTATACCTATCTCACATCTACATTCTACAACATGCTGATTGAATAGAAAATTATGCAGACGAACGACGTCGTCGAAATCTGATTTATGTGCCATACACGTTTTTATTTCGTTGTTGATGTTTTTTCTCTTCTACTATACGAATACGGTACGCGATGACGTTATAAATTTTATCAGTCTTGCGTACTTGAACTTCAATGATACTGTCGTCAAACGGAAATCAAATATGTATCCGAAAGATAATGAAAACCAACAGGGTGGAGAAGGGGAGGGGGCTCCCAAACGCGTATATTTCCCAATAAATTAATACGTCATTATAAATTGGTCATAATGTAGGAAATTTGGTCCCGATAAATTCACTCTTCAAATGAAACATCGGTACATATTTCGTCGCAATGTAGATTGTAGATTGAATTCGTCAAAAGCACGTGTCTGTGAAAATTTTCATCCACGGTGGCGTGTGTTTTCGATTTTCCAAGTATGAGAAATATATATTATTTCGAGAATGGAGGAGTTGGGATTTCAATATGAGGCGAATTTCAGACCTACCTACGATATACGTGTTGTGTTTTGAAGCTTTCGTATTCTCGCACGTGCTTTTTAATAACGTGCGTTCGTTGTGCGATTCGTCTTCTGTATACCAAGATTCGTGTAAATTTTGGCTTATTTCTTCAAATAATGCTATCGTGTTCTAATGTAATTAATATTTTAATTCGATGACGTGAGGTAATTAAATATTAGAAAGTGTACGAGATATATTTTAGAATGTAATTTAGGATTGTGGTTCTTTTTCCATGATTATTTCGTTGAATTTGTATTTTTTGAGGAAAATTTTTATGGATATAAAATTTTTCTGGAAATTCTGCCCAAAATAGTTATTTTAAGGGGTCTAACAGTGCTGCAAGTCCAGACATCATAGTTGGTCACTTTTTTCGACTTCGGTCACTTTTGGTTACTTTTTCACGTGTAAAAGGTCACTTTGGTTACTTTTTTCCCCTCAAAAGTCACAATTTCTTCGTACTTCCAGGAAAAAATTCAAATTTTCACGTAGAAATTGATATTTTTCAAAATTCTTCAATAAAAAATAAAAAATTGATGTTTGCTAGTTTGTTTGTTGTTTTGACGAAGGAATTTAATAAATGAAATTATTCACGTCTTTTCAGTTGATTTATCTTTGAAATGTTTGCAGAAAACTGCAAAAAAATTGTCCCCCCAGAAAACTGTAAAAAAATTTGCCCCCCGAAAAAATCGAATTTTTGATTATTTTTGGTTACTTTTTGGTCATTTTTTGGTCACTTTTTGCTCAAAAAAGTTACTTTTTTCTTCAAAATTTTCGCTGTGATGCCTGCAAGTCCTGCTTTTATCTATTTTTTTTCAATCAAACTTGAAAATTTAGAATTTATTTTCCTTACTTTTTCAAAATTTCGGAATTCCTTTCCAAAAAATTTTTTCATCGAATTTGTATTTTTGAGAACTGTGATTGATAAAGAATTGCTCTGGAAATTCTGTTCAAAAAATATCACTTTCAAAGGGTCTAACAGTCCTGTAAGACCGGAATTTGTCCTGTGTCATTCATGTTGAAATTTTATGTCCTGCTTTTTTCTATTTTTTTTTCAGTGGAACTTTGAAATTTTTAATTTCATCTCCTTTTTTCAGAATTTAGGAATTTCTTCCCTAAAAATGTTTTCAATTGAATTTTTTCACCGAATTTGTATTTCTCTGAAACCTGTGATGGATAAAAAAAAAATGCTCTAGAAATTCTGCGAAAAAAGAATCATTATCAAGGTGCTGTTTTTTTCTCTTTTTTTCAATCGAACTTTGAAATTTTAAATTTATTCTTCTCCTTATTTTCCAAATTTTGGAATTCCTGTCCAAACAATTTTTCATCGAATTCATATTTTTGAAAACTGTAATGGATAAAGAACTGCTCTGGAAATTCTGCCCAAAAAGAGTCATTTTCAAGGGGTCTAACAGTCCTGCAAGTCCTGATTTTACATTTATGTCGAAATTTTACCTCCTACTTCTTTCTATTTTTTTTTTTCAATGAAACTTTGAAATTTTTAATTTAATCTCCTTCTTTTTTCAACATTTTAGAATATTTTTCCTAAAAATGTTTTCAATTGAATTTTTTTCATCGAATTTGTATTTCTTTGAGGAGAACTATGACGGATAAAAATGTTTTCTAAAAATTCTGCCTAAAAAGAGTCATTATCAAAGTGCTGCTTTTTTCTCTCTTTATTTTCAATCGAACTTTGATATTTTGAATTTATCCTTCTTCTTCTTTCAGAATTTTAGAATCCCTTCCTAAAAATTGTTTTCAACCAAATTTTTTCACCTGATGAAAAAAATAGTGAAAAATTAAATTTTCGCTCCCATACCCCAAAAAATTTACGAAGTGTTTGAAAAATGTCCTATTTTTCCTTACAAAATCTTTTTAGACACCTTGATTTTTTTTCAAAAATTTCATCATTATTGATTTTGACGAATTTTCAATTAGTTTTCTGGTATCGATCTGTCAGCTGTCTCCAAACACTCGAATTAGCCAACATCTTGAAACCATTTGAAGAAAAAAAAAACTATACCTCAATCTCAATAGCCAGCCCTCCTCTATGGTCTATACTCATTCGATAAAGTTACCGATGATTACATGTACTCTTATCAGAAGGGCAGGGATTGTATTAAGAGGGTACTTGATAGATGAAAATTTTTCGAGTAGTGACGTTATACACGTAGTAATACGTTATAATCGCGAGATGTGGGCTGATTGAGTCGTACAAGGTACATATTATATACACGTTGTACGTAGCACATACATACCCGTAGATTACGTATCTATGTCGATGATTTCATTGAGGATGGCTTTCGGAATTCGATTAATGAAGATCGGAAATCGTACTGACGTTGGAAGGAAGCAGATTATGTCATATGGACGGCCTGCGTAGGTTCGCTATGTACACCGTGCTGGGTACGAAATTAATTGGACGAACGAGTTGGCTTTTCTCGCAGCCATCGTGCAGTCATCGTGTAGTCGGATAATTGATATCGGCAACGTGAGTAACGATGATATCGTTCCAGTAGAGATACGGAATTTCGAGACCGAGAGCGCGATTTATTGAAAATTTATGTGTGGAGGGGCCCAGTACGTACGAAAAAGTGAGCTAAATTGGATGTAGCTTCGGTGTGCTCGTTGCTCGGTTTGTACAAAGAATCGGACGTGGTTTTTTCCGATCCGAGAGTCGACGACGGTGGTCACGTTTTAACAAGTACGTGGTAATTTTCCTTCTTAGTAGTCGAAATTTTCCTTTGATGTGAGATGCAGCGGCCGAGTGTTGGTTTTTTCGCAGTCGTGACTCGAGTGATCTGTTTTCGTGGATAGGGAGTCGAGAGAGCAACGAAAGCGTGTAATTTGTAACGTTGTGATTTATGGTGCAGATTTGTCGGTTGAATTGGTTCGGGTTCGGTTTCTGATGGTGTAGATTCGTGGATGATTTTGGGCTTGGTTTTGAGTTGTAGTTTTTTGATGTTTGAGTTGTGCGTTGAGTGATTTTTACAATGTTTTCGTGATTTTGAATCGAACTTGGATCGTTTTAGAGGATCAGGTGGAGGTATGTAATTTTATTCATCCCTTCGATAGACCCAAAATGATAAACAGTGATATTGATAATTTCATAATTTTGGTAAATCTGATTAAGATGCAGGATGCAGCGAACTCAAATAATTGGATTCTGTAAAGTGAAAATTATTCATAGGCAGCGTTGAGAGAAGAAAAAAGTTCAGTTACAATTTTGCCTGTCGAATCCGTATTTTTTTTGAAGAACCGGCCTTGGGCCCATAGGTGGCTAGCGAAATATTGGGGTTCCTTAAAAACTTGTAAAAATTCAATAATTAATATTGTACCCTAAGGAATACCAAACAGTCATCAACTCAACAAAAATTTGACAAATATTTCGTAAAATTAATAAATTTTTTCAAAAAATGAATATTGAAAAATCTCATTGAAAAATTTTAAAATTCCAGAAAAATTTTTTAGAATAAGCAATTGAAATTTTTCATGAAATTTTTTGGGAAAAAAGGAAAATTTTTGAAAAATTGAAATCTAAATTGAATAAAATAAGATCAAAGGAGGGAAAAATTTTAAAATTCCAGAAAATTTTTTTAGAATAAGCAATTGAAATTTTTCATGAAATTTTTTGGGAAAAAAGGAAAATTTTTGAAAAATTGAAATCTAAATTGAATAAAATAAGATCAAAGGAGGGAAAAATTTGTGAAAAATTGAAATCAAACAATGAAAAAAAATTAAAAGTAGTTTGAAAATTCAATTTTTGAATTTCAGTAGATCAGATACCATGATATTATCTCAACTACCAATATTATTGGCACATTCTAAATTTATAATTCTTATTCTCAAATTTTCTACAGTAATTCAACAAAATTCACGAAGGTTTGCCTCCGCAAATTTTATAAAAATTGATCTTATTTTTGATGTTTAAAAGGTGGTGAGGTGAGGGAAGAGTGTGGAATTTTTTAAAAAGAACCTTGCAAATTTTTAGTGCAAGGCTAGCACTCAATTTGGCCAGGTTTTATTTTTAATCCTGTGCAACTTTCGTTCCAATATTTTTTCGTTCTTTTATTTTTGAAGTGATTGTAACACGTGATAGGCCAGTACCAACCCGGTTTAAACAAGGGGGAATGATAATAAAGTGAATATAATATATTTAATTTATAAATTTAATATATATTACAAAACTTTAAAAAAATTAATTACGAATCAATAAATTAAAATTATTGTATAAAAATTAAATCAAAAAATCCTTTTTTGAATTTTCTGAGAAATCATGTTTCATCATTTTTTAGGCACGTTTTGTGATCTTTACTTTCCAGAAAAAACGAATCATAACCCAATCCAACCCCCCCCCCTCGATTCGCTAACGGTCTTGGAGGTCCTCCTGCATTTGTCCTGGTTATTTCTCCCATTTTTTCAATCAAATTTTTAAATTTTTAAATTTATTATCTTCTCTTTTTTTCAAAATTTTAGAATTACATTATTTGAAATTGAAAAATTGTACGAGACATTGGAAGGTTCCCATTACATATTTGATTTCATTTTCGTACTCAGGAGGTTCGACTTATCCGAAATCGACACCCATATTGCCGACGTTATATCACCTCTAAATAGGGTGGAGGGGGTGAGGGGTCTAAAACGGGGTTCCGAAAGTTCGGGTCCCTCGAATATGATTTTATATCGAGTTTAATGTCAGATATTATCGTAAATCTCATTCTTGTCGAAGAAATTTTTTTTGCTTCCTAAGTACGCGTAAAATGGATAAAAAAAAGTACACTTTTTTTATTGCCTGGGGCTCTAGTTTTTTTTTACGAACTTCCACCATTTCAAAATTTTTAAAATTTTTGTGGTGTACTCGTGGATAAATGGCACTCATTTTGAGGGAAAAAATTCCATTGCCCCATTAACCCTCCATTACAAAAGGGGGTTCAAAATTTTCAAAGAGGCATAACTCAGCAAAAAATTGCCCAAAAATTTTGAAAAAAAATTTTCTAGGGTTTCTCTATACATTTAAAAGTTATCTAAAAAAATGTGACATTTTTACTTGTATTTGGCGAAAAGCGATAAAATTATGAAAGATTGAGGGTGGGCTTTTAGCTGGAATGCATTGCAAAAAAAAATCTGAAAAAATTCTCAAAAATTTGTTACCTCTCTCCGTTCATACCATTCAATTTCAAAATTTTTGATTCCATGAATGACGAAATGGGTATTTTTGAATAGAAAATCGCATTTGTTTTCGCCTGTTCTCTCAAACCAAAAAATCTGAAAAAATTTGCATTATATTATTCCAAGGTAGGACCATATTTGTACCAAAAAGAAAAAAAGTATGTCTTTTAGTTTTGAAATTAGAGCGATTTTAAGGTTTCTAAGTGGGGGTTTGGCTAGAAGGCGTGCAAAAAAATTGAAAAAATTCTCAAAAGTTGGTTCTTGGTTACTACTTCCCGAGTATATCACATAAATTTCAAAATTTTTGGTTCATTAGGTTCCAAACTGTAATTTTTTGAAGAAAAGTCGATATGGGGGGGGGGGGTGAAACGGAGTGAGGTGGGAGATGGAAAATGTGCCCTAAAATAATTTTTTGGAATCCTTAATAGTGTCTGATGGTTAGTTTCAAAAAGTAGCGCTTAGGGCGATTCACCTATCTTAACCGGGGGTACCCTTTTCGGTTTCAGTTATGAAATTTTATTAGACACGTAGTTTATTATTTTTTAAACATCTTTCAAGTATACCACTGCTAATTTTTCATTTTTTCCGCTTTTGAAAAATTTTCAATATTTTTTTCGATTCTAGCTATAATTATTATTCCTAAAAAATAGAGACCACGAAAAGGACAAAAAAATAGGTCATCAAAATAGTAATGAAAATTCGAAAAACCAATTCAGTAGACAACCTGACTGTTCAATTTCCTCTCAAAAGTTCTTCTTTTGGGAAATTTAACCTATTTCATTCAGGAATTTTTTTCTCTTGTAAGTATTCATAGTGTCCAAAAAATCATTGTAGTTCAAAAAGAATATTTCATTTCAATTTACAAACTGTTTAAATCAAGAACAATCTTATTCTAATGATTGATTCATTTTTGAATCCGGTTTGGTATGTAATTTACAACTGGTTGCCATTAATCCATTAAAAAATAAAAAAATGTGAAAAATTTCCAAGGAAAATTGCAGTGAATTAAAAATTGATAATTTTTCGGCTTTCAATTTTTTTCGAACTGGTTTGATGGTTTTCAACCAGTCTCGTTTCGACACATTTTTTTTCCATGAAAAATTGAGAGAAACTGTGCCACTTTTGTTTCAACTTTTTTTGTGTGTCGTAATTTTATATGCAAATCTAAATTTTTTGAGACATCCGGATGAAAAAATTGACTGAATTGATGATACGAAAAAATTATTCGAGCCAAAATTGCGAAACAAAAAAATGAACAATTTTTTGTCTTATGTTCTTTTTACGTTGGTTGTGAAAAATACGAGTAGCAATTTTTCTGAAAATTGAGGAACGAGAATTAGCTTCAATTTTCAAGGAATTATTAGTGACTGATTGGGAACTGTTGAACCGGTTTCAAAAATGTACATTTTTTTAAAAGTATTAATCCATAGGTACTGTTTGTAAATCGAATTAAAACACCCTCTCCATTATATTTTCGAGAAAGATTACGTATTTCTTTTCAAAAAAATCGTACTGTCGAGATTCTGTTACGTTTCCTTTGCGATATTGTTAGGATTCCGTTATGGCACGGATTAAATATCATTATTTCTAAAATGCGAACTTTTTACTTTTAAATCTTTTCCACCTCGATGAATAAGAAATATAGGTATTCAACCAAAAATACAGTTTTCTCGGTTCAAATAGGTAACGAATGACATTGAATTTCCGAAGATAAAACGAAACAAAACCAAAAAATTTTCAAAGGTTTCAGTTTCGATATGGATTTTACTTTTTATCCTATTAAGTCGAGTTTTTCCTCGTAAGGAATTAGTTTTTCAATGGTTTCCTTTCCTTTATGCTTTTAATTCGAAATGATAGCTTTAAATTCGTCGAAAAATGCAGTGATCGAATTGCCTATTCGTATTTTAATTAAACCAATCGTGGTAATGGTTTACACCGCTGGGTGACGGTTACGACGTGGGTATGACTACATGGTACCTACCTATATCGATTAAGCAATTCGAACAGCGCGGAATTTCGTATCGGTGTAAGGTTTCGACGGTGTAGAAGTAATATCGGCGGCGAATTGACGGATTTTCGAACTCGTTAAAATATTTACTGGCGTTGGAGAACGCGTAAAAAGAGCAATTATTTCGAGTATATAGAATTACCTACTTGGGTAGCTCGATGGCGGGTATTGGGTAATTCAAAGGGGTTGTGATGAAATACGATGTTGGAGAATTCGTGTTTACGGCAGATTGGGGTATAAGTAGAGCTATTTAGAGGTATTTGAAGAGGGCACGAGAAGGTGCAGAGATAAAGATATGGAGGGTATCTTGTTGTATAGGTATATGCGAAATATTTCGCTTGGCCATTGGCGCCGTATCGAGATATTAATGGATTTTGGTATTTGTTTTTGTGTTCGATAATAGGATTGCACGCTAGAGTAAATAGTTTGAATCTAATCGGAGCTAACTTGAGCGGAAATGTTGGCGGTAATGATGACTCTAGAATGACGGCCGAAACGTACCCGAGTGTTCCGCCAAGTACGGCAGCCCCGGATACAGTAGAGATGGTTAAACTTTGTGGTCAGGGACAGCATCAGCAGTCGCCGCAGCTGCCGAATAATTGCTCGGATGACGTGTTCTGTCAGCAATACTATTATAATCCGGAATACGCCAAAATGGAAGCTTGGCTCGACGAGCATCCTGATTTTGCGCATGATTATTTCATCAGGTATGTAAGCTTTATGTACGAGATGGTCCCAAAATTGGGGGATTTTTTATGGAAATTTTGATTTTTATGGTTTTCGTATGTGCAGGAAAGCTACTCGTCAGGTTGTCGATGCCTGGTTGGTATCTCATGCTGCTCCTTCGTCGTTGAGCTCGAATTCGTCGCAGGATATCGGCTCTCCTACGTATCCGAATGCCAATTATACGTCGACCAAGTCATCGTCCGGTGCTACGACGCCGGTGAGGAAGATATCGGCTCACGAATTCGAACGAGGAGGATTACTGAAGCCAATTGTCACCACTATCGATGGTACTCCTACATTCCTATCGGTTAGTCCGACCAGAGAAGGCATTGCTTCGGAGAATAACACGACTCAGTCGTCTGCAAGCCAGAGCCGGTCTAGACGGAGATCGCGGAATGAACTGAAACATTTGGACGAGAAAGAGTTAATATTCGAACTCGTGAGTATTCTTGAAATCGTAAATTAACGGTTGAAATGACTATGAGGTCGGCCAGTGAAGCTGTCAAAAATTTAAGCTCGTGACCAAGATGTTCAGGAATCGAGAAACTGGTTACGTCAAAAAATTTGATCAAATGAACGAATAGTGAGGTAATTCGAACGAGACGGGGATTTTGGAGACCAGTTTAATTGTAGAAAGAGGGATTTGGGAGTCGATTTGTATCATTTTTTGATGCTATTGAGTAAAATATCCAAATGCATGGGTTTTGAGCTCTCTAGTTTGTTTTTAATATTATTTCACTAGAATAAATTGACCCAAAAAGAGGAGGAGGGTCGAATCAAAATTTTGAAAAAATTAAAAATTGATATCAAAGTGTATGTTTCTTAGGGTTGGAATGATGTCAAGCTCATATTGAAATCAGATTTTTTAAATTTCAGTGTTGAAAAATGAACATCTTCGCTTTTCTCTAGTCCGAAATCACTTTTTCATGAACTTTTATCAACGAAAGAGAAATCTAGGGCAGTGTGGCCTCGCGGTCTAACGAAAAAAAAAACCACCTGATTTGGTTGGAAAAACCAAAACTGTATCAATAATAATTGGATGAGTTGGGGATGAGGGGGAGGAATTGAAATTTGATCTGATAATGCGAAAAAAGACGAAAAAAAGCGTGCATTTTTATTTTCAGGATTTTGTTATCAAATCTGAAAACGTCGAGAGGGGGGGAGGAGGAGAAAATATTATTCATTTTATTTCGCTTCTTTTGGTGTAGATTTCCAAAAACCCAATGACACACAGCTTGAAAATTTTGAAAATTTTCATGCGAGGAAATTTATACCTGAAAACTATGATTTTTTTTATTTCTTTCTTATTTTCACTTCCGTTTCTTCATTTCGCTTCACAGGGGTTCTCAAATCTATTGTGGATCTTAAAAGGTTTAAGAATCACGAAATAAAATTTAAATTTTTTGTCACGTATTTTCGAAGCAATTCAGGCACCAGGGCTTTCCAAAATTTCAAACAAAGTCCTAGAAAGGCCAATCTCGACCCGATTTAATCGTTTGCCATTTTCGTTCCAATTTTCGAATAATAATTACCACCAAACGAGTTTGAGAAACTCACCTTCTTGAAAATCCTTGGGTTAAAGAGCTCGAAATGATTTTTTTTAGACTTTATCAATAAAAAACCCACTTAACTAAGCAAAGTATCAAAATCTAAATTTGTTTGATCTCTTGAGCCTGCTTTTGCTGTTACTGAAATAATTAAAATGAAATGAATGGGGATTCAAGAAGGGGGCGATTCTCAAAATGGTTTCATAAATTGATGCAAATTTCAAAAAATATTTCATTTTGTTATGAGAATGTCGATGGCTCACCCAACGCTTAATTTCGAGAATTTTTATTATTGGTTCGCCCTCTTCCATCTCTCTTTTTCCCCCTTTTTCGAAATTACCTTGGAAAAAAATTTCGGAGATCGTAAAATATGTTCTTTGGTATCATATTCAAAATTTTCAAAAAATTTGAGTCGACCCTTCTCGTTTGTGTCATTTTTTTGAAAAATCTTGTGGACTCTATTTTAATTTTAGGAGGAACCTTGGAAACAGATATCAATTTGAAACAAGTGTTTGAAAAAAATCACGAAAATTGATGGTGATTAGCTGATTACGAGTTTCAATGTCAGTGTGATCACTCGAACGATGGCAATTTGCAAAATGGGGTTTTCAAAGTTAAATATATTCATTTTGTTTGATGAAATTAAATTGGAGGTTTCAAAATTTCTAAAGAGGTTTGATAAACTGGATTGATCAAGGGATTGTGTCGACAAGGTGTCTTCTAGGTTCTACAAGTTGATGATGAAAATTACTTATAAAAAGTCTTACAATTGGCTCAGATGGTATTTTCAGTGATTTGCCTTTCCCCGAATAATGTTGCTTAATTCCTAGTAATTGAAAATTTATTGGTTCCAAACAGGTACGAATCTTTAATAAATTTCTATATGAAGCATGAATTTTAATTTTTAAAGAGGACGATTTTTTTTGGAAAGGAAGGTAAAAATATTTCGCCAAATATCTGCAAAAATTCTGAAGAGTCTCGCAAAAGTCCTGAATTTTAATTTAAAAATTTTGTTAAGCACTTTGGTCGAAATAAATCTTTAAAGTACGTGTAAGAATTTTTGTCATTTTCCAAAATTTGACTTTTCGAGACGTGGCATCGTTACTCTGAATATGCAATATCTTCTTACCATTCCTACGAGTAGTTTTAAAAAACAACAAAAAGGTATATATTGGGGCAAAAAGGGATCTTTTTCAATCCTTTGTAATATTTTATTTCAAACGTTTTTTTCATGTGCCTATTTTTAAAGGAATTATTGACAACTAATTCAAAATTCCCAAACCGGTTTCAAAATTGTTGAACCGGTTTCGAAAGTTCTTATTTCGTTGGAATCATCTCATTATGTTGCTTTCACCTTCGAAAAGAAAAGAATCGAATTGAAAACAGATCTTTTTCAATCTTTTGCGACATTTTATTTCGAACTTTTTTCTCATTATGCCCATTTTTTAAGAAAATATTGACAACTGGTTCAAAATTTCCCGCCCTGGTTTCGAAATTTTCTATTTCGTTTGAATCACCTTATTGTGTTCAATGTGTTGCTTCTTTCTTTACAAAAAGAAAAAAAAATTGAATCGAAAAAAGATATCTTTTTCAATCCTTTGCAATATTTCATTTCAATTTTTTTTCCATGTGCCCATTTTTAAAGGAATTATTGACAACTGGTTCAAAATTCCCAAACTGGTTTCTAAATTCTTGAACCGGTTTCAAAGTTCCCGAACCGGTTTCAAAAGCTCTTATTTCGTTTGAATCATCTCATTGTGTTGCTTCTAGCTAAAAAAAAAAGAAAAAAAATGGAATCAAATTTTTCTACGAAACCGGTTTTTCAATTCCTGGATATTTTCGTGAAAATTTAAAGAAATGGAGAAACTGTCTTCATAGCATCCTTCCATTTAGTACCTAATTTCATACCAAATTTATGAATTATCAAAAATTTTGATCGATTCTCATTCAAAGGATCCAGAAATTTTGGAACTTCTGCCCTAGGTTTTCTTGGTGTGCAAGGGAAATTCAGATTTTAAAAGAAATTCAAAAAAAATCGGAGAAACTGCTTTTTTTATTCTGGAAAATTTTTGATTTTGATCGAAGAATTATTGGCAGGAATCGAAAATTATTTAGGTGAAGGTCTAAAATTTTCGACTTTGATATTGAAAGATTTCAATATGGAAAATTGAACTCGGAGGGGGGGGGGGTGGATCACGACGAAATAGGATTGTTATTGAAGTCTAGAGACTACTTTCATACCTCATCTTATCAATTCAATACCCATCAAAATGACTAATTTCCATTATTTACTGTCTCTGTTCCAGGTCAAAGATATATGTAACGAATTAGACGTACGTTCCTTATGTCATAAAATTTTACAAAACGTAAGCACGCTGCTGCACGCAGACCGTAGCTCGCTATTTCTAGTCCAAGGAGACCGTAACACTGTGCCGGCTCCTGAAAATCATAAGTGTAAGTCCGCCAGTATTATAAACACCACCGCTACCAGCACCACCCTCAACAATAACTCCAACAGCCTAACCAACGACGATGAAGATTCGTCGAAAAACGAAAACGGTCGCATTCAACCAGTTGGCTGTCTAAGCATAGAGAAAAATTCACCGACTCCTACGACCGTCCATAACGATATCGTACCGAATTCGACGCCGCCGCTGAACATCATGTCGCCGAATACCGGCTCGGTGGTGGTTGGATCGCCCATTGGGTCCACCAACACTGGTTCCATTGATCTTCCTTTTAAAAGTGAAACTTTCTGTACGTCATCGACGCATTTACGAACACCCAGTAGCGGATCTCATGGCTGCCATTCCAAATGCTTAGTTTCTAAACTGTTCGACGTGTGTTCTCAGTCCACTCTGCAAGAGATGGAGAAAAAGAAAGAAATCAGGATACCGTGGGGTACTGGTATCGTGGGTTTCGTGGCGGAGAGTGGAGAACCGGTCAATATACCCGATGCGTATAAAGTAAGCGAAATTTTACTGATTTTACATAGATGGTTTTTTGGTTTTTGAAAACAGCTGACTGATGATTTTTTCGTAGGATGCGCGGTTTAATCATGATATCGATATTCGTACTGGATATAAAACCAAATCTTTGTTATGTATGCCGATTAAAGACTGCAATGGCGAAGTGATTGGTGTAGCTCAGGTGTGTACCAGCGTGAAATTTATGGATTTTTTAAAGAAAAAGTGACGATTGATTAATTTATAACTTTTTTTCTCCAATTTCAGGTTATTAACAAAAAAGGAGATGGTTGTTTTAGCGTCAACGACGAAAAAATATTCTCTAGTTACCTTCAGTTTTGCGGTATTGGTTTACGAAATGCTCAGCTTTACGAAAAAAGTCAATTAGAAGTTAAGCGTAATCAGGTAAGTGTCCAGAATTTGATCAACAGTTGATTATTGGCAACGTCGCATTATTATATGCTCTCGTACGAAGACGTGATATTGGCAGAACTGCGTTATTCCGATCAAAATGCAAAATTTCAAAAAATTTTGAGAAAAGAGGGCATCAATGTTGCAAAGACATAGCTAGGATTTTCTCATGCTGGGGTGGGGGGGGGGATTGAGTAATCGCAGAAGTGATGCAAGGAAATCGAAAAAAATCAGAGTTGAGCTCAGAAAATTTTTAAAAATGGTTTGATTTTTGAGAGATGTTTCCCAAACATGGGGATATTTTAAAATGAAAAGTGTATTGCTGCTCGAGGGATATTTTAAAATGAAAAAAGTATTGCTGCTCGAATGAAGCAAGTTTTCATTCTTCTGAAAAATGCAATTGATTTTTTGTCATCTCTATGCTGTTTTAATATTGGGGGGAGGGGGGAGGTAGAACTTGAGAGGTCAATTGGTTCTGATGTCGTTTTTTTTGGGGGGGGAATTTTTGAGTCTTTTCTGGGGTGAACAATTTTTTTCAACTTCTACAACTAGGTATGAGTAACTTTTATCCATTTAAATTGTTGGAAAATTATTCAAGAACAAAAAAATGGCTCAAATTACCATAATTTTTTTGAAAAATGAGGTGAAATTGCTCAAAATTTGCAGATAAAATTTTACTTATCTAAAGCATCCCAAAACTTGTGAAAACTTTGAAAAATGATGAAATTTTTATTAAAATTGTTGAAAAAATATTCTAAAATTGATGGCAAATCGAAAATATTGCTTCAAATATCTCAAAAAATTTTGAAATAAGATGAAAATTGTGCATGATCCAAGAATATTTTTCAGTGAAAATTGTGTAAAAATAACGTGAAAATTGATGAAGTAAAATGTGGGGAAAATGATTGGATTTAAATGAAAAATTTAATTTTTTTCCTTTTTTTTTCTTAGTTCAAGTGATTTTTTGACACAATTCCAAACATTTTCGAGACTTGATAGGACTATTTTAATGGAAACTTTAATAATTTTTTTGCTTTTCAAACGATTTTTTCGGTGTTTCAAATATTTTTTTGTAATTTTGATTTTTTTCTAAATTTGAAGGGAGTCAGAATTTTCAGTTATTTTGTCCCTTTCTACCTTCTTTTCAGACAATTGATTTTTTACACAGTTTATAATTATGATCTATGCAATCAATACGTCATCGATCATTGATCAGTGATGGAATGGAAAACAAAATGTAGATAGAAATTGAAGTTAATCTGAAGAAAATCGATCTCGAATTTACACTTTTCCAAAATAATTAATTTTTACTTGATTTTTAGAATTTTATTAATTTTTTAGTTTATTTATTTTGGCAATTTCATAATTATTTTCATACTTTGAATTATTTTTACAAAAATTCGAAACAATTTTAATTCACTTTTTATAGGTAATTTTGAAAATATTTGAAAATAATTTTAACCATCAATTTCAACAGCTTTTGTGCTTTCTCGAACAATTACAAGATTCAAAAAAAATTTATAATGTTGATTTTTTCAAATTCTCTCACCATAGGAATAAATTTTGATGAAATTTTTCGAAAAAAATTATGATAATTCTGCCAGTTACAAACGTTACGACTTATTGATGCAATTTTTATAAAATTTGTAAATGACAGTCCACCTACAAACCAGTTCCAAATAATTGATCAAAATAAATTCTTTGCTGATCAGAAATATTTTTGGCTTTTTTATAAAATTTGCAAATGGCTGTACAGCTACAAACCAATTTCAAAAAAAGTGATCAACATTTTTTTTCGACTTTTTTTAAGTTGTTGATTAAACGAACTGATTTTCATAAAATTATAGGTACATTATATAAGTCAAGAATCAGTGGAATTTTTTTTTTTTTTTTAATTAAGTTTTTTTTTTTTATACTGGGCGTTTGTAATTACTAAGACTTTTACGCCCAGTGTAATGAAGGGATTGGAAAGAAAGGGTTATTCAAATTTGATGTTGGAGTTTGAGTTCTTTTATCAAAAGTAGGAATTGTCTCAAAAAATTTCATCAAAATTTATTCTTGGCCAGATAGCCACCAAAAAATTTGTTTACTCAATTCTCAGTGATAGAATACTTGAGTAAATGATTTAAATTTGGTCAAAATCGCGAAATCATCAATTTCGCAATTTGTAATTTTTCAACCATCTTGAAAAGTGCAGCAAGGGGTGTTGAATTTTGAAAATTATTGGCTGCGGGAACTCGGATTGCATGTGGGTTGACCGAGATGGCATATCCAATGTGGCAAAAGTCGAGATTTTTCAAGTTGGCTTTACTTTGGGGACTTCTAGGCTTCTAGCTCCCTTCATTTTATAGCTGAAGGCTGAAGGGTTCAAATTTTTCTGGAAAGTTTCAACTCTGTAGTAAATCATCTCACCAATTTTAGTCTAAATTTAATTTTTTGAATCCCTTAAATGTATCAACTTAGAAAGGTATCTCTCTATACCACCCGTCGACGTCAATCGAGCCGAAATTTGGCTCACTGAAAAAATATGTCATCTACATCTCAGAACCAAATTTTGAGCTTCCAAAGTTGATTTTTCGATTTTTTGCTCATTTTCGAAAATAGCTGAAGTGGTGTTTTGATATATTTATTTTTTCCAAAGAGGTAAAAAATAAAAATATTGTAGTCTGAAAATTGAACCAAGTTCTAAACTCGACTCCCCCCCCCTGAATCGATTGCCACCATTTTCGAGCCATCTAGAGTCTCCGGCGGAAGCTGAGAATTTTCTCCAGTGCACTGGAATTGCTCCAGAAGCTGCTGTAATCAACTTCAACAGATCAAAATTTAGTTCTGAGATGTGTGTGATTTGCGGTTTCAGCGAGCCAAATTTTGGCTCGATTGGAGTAGACGTGTCGTAAAGGTTCCCTTGATAGGTAGGTATGCAAAATTTCTATGCAGCAATATAATCAACTCCATTAATATCAGTCGGCTACTATGTAGCTTTAAAAAACATAATGCATAAAATTAATGGTAAAAAATTGAAATCCGATTCCAATATTTATTCTGACCCAAGAACCCATTACCGAACCGGTTTTCATAACTAGAATAAACAAAAAGAAAAAAAAATTGAATAAGTAAATAAATAAAGACGAACCTGCGCAGTGTCGTCAGCGCAATATCTTACTTTCCGCATTGGACGTGACATAAAACGCATAGGTACCGAATAGGAAATCATTAGTAATTAAAAAATCGTTTGGTTCGCAGGTACTATTAGATTTAGCCAGGATGATCTTCGAAGAACAAAGTACAATCGAGCATATGGTGTTCAGAATTTTAACGCATACCCAGTCGTTGATCCAGTGCCAAAGAGTACAAGTACGTGGGCCGTTTCGATGGAAAATTTTAAATTAAAATTACAAAAAGCAACGATTTTTATACGATTGTGTTTCGCGTAGGTTTTATTATTACATAAGGCGTCTAAGGGAAGTTTCTCTAGAGTATTTGATTTCGAAGCGAATGATCTGAAAGGTGAAGATAATGATGAACGAACTAGGTAAGTATCGAACAGCTGCATTGTGGGTTTTCGATAACGTCGATTTTGTATAATGGAATTTTCTTCGTATTTTTTGCAGTCCTTTTGAAAGTCGGTTTCCTATTAATGTCGGTATCACTGGATACGTAGCTACCACAGGTGAGGTATGTAGAGAACATAGTTGGGTTAAGGTGGTTATTATAGTATAAAATTGAAAATTAAAGGAAATCAATTTTTCGTAATATGTGGTTCCCTCGGTGATATATTTTTTACTATTCGAGTATAAAATGAACTTACCCGATCGTATATTACGTGAAATTGATAAAATTTCGAAACCAGTGTCGATAGATTTCTCATAGGTACGTTTTTAAATAGAATATTGCAAATGATAATTACTCTTGCAGACTGTAAATATTCCAAATGCTTACGAAGACGACAGATTCGATCCGAAAGTCGACGAAGATATGGGATTTAAGCACAAAACCATTTTATGCATGCCGATTAAAAATTCATCCGGGCAGATTATCGGTGTAATTCAAGTAAGAAAATTACCTTTATATTTTTATTGCTAGAAATCTTGGTTGGTATAATTTCAAGTACGAGACGTAATATATTTTATATGCTCTTGTTCACAGTTGGTAAATAAATTTAACGATTTGCCGTTTACGAAAAATGATGAAAATTTCGTCGAAGCTTTCGCCATTTTTTGCGGAATGGGAATACATAATACTCACATGTAAGTGGTTGGATTTTTTCAAGCACGTGTCGAAATGTCGTGCAATTAGTCGTAATTTTATATTGATATTTTATTTGGAGGAAAATTACTTGATTGATTTTTCTTTTTCTGTGTAGGTATGAAAAGGCTGTGATAGCAATGGCTAAGCAAAGCGTAACGCTGGAATTATTGAGTTATCATGCTTCGGCTTCGCTGGACGATGCTGTGAGATTAAAAGTAAGATTATTATTTCTACCTTGGTGTTGGTGACTGGCGTAATTAATTTCGTACGATGTTCGGTATCTTTAATAAAATCACGGAGTTGTGTATTCTCTGGCGAAAAGTTAATCTTTGAAAGCCCTTAGCTTTGGGGGTTTAATCTGCAGATATTAGGTTTCGTCGAATTTTTAGGTAGGGATACGTAAAGTTCAGGGGTGAGATATAGATTGTGAGGTTTCGAAGTAATCCTTCTTTTCTCCTTCTAATCATTATCCACCGTTAAAAAATCGAAAATAAATCATCAACTTGAGAAATTATAGTCGACAATCAGTTTTAGAAAATTTAAGGGAATTGGCGTCTTGAGAATAATTTTGAAATTGTTATTTAAAAATGAAATCAAATTCTCAGACTTGAGTGTGCAAGGTATCTGCCAGGTTGAAAAAATCTAAGAATTTTGGAGAAGTAGGTAAATTTATGAAAAAGTAGGAATTTTTTGTAAATTTAAAAAGAGTGAAATGTGGAAAAAAAATTCATTGCTTTTTCGATTTGTAACAGAAAAAATTGGGAAAAAGTTAGATAAATTTGCCTGCCTTAAGAAAATAATTAAGTATGTCAAAAATGGAACAATTTTCATCAAAAATAAAAATAAAATGTTGGAAAACAATTTTTCCTTGAAATTGCAATTTTTTAATTTTTGACAAAATTTTTGTCATTTTTTTTGGGGGGGGGGGGTTACTGAGAGTAGGAAATAACTGTCTCGGCTTTTATAGTTTTTTGATGTTAGTATCAGTTTTTAAATTTTGAACAATTTTGTATTATTTTTAATGCTTTCAATTTACTTGAAAATAAATCTACATTTATGATAATCAAAATTCGTTTTAAGGTAATTAGAAAATTAATTACTTAGGTAACTTCGAAATAGTTTTTCTAAAGATAATTTATAATTTTAAGGTTGAAAGTAAAAAAAAGGGGGAGGGAAGGGCTTCAAAAATTTCATGAATTTTTCTCCGAAAAATTGCAAGAAGAAAACGGGAAAAATTCATCATTTTTTAGATTTGATTTCATTAAAAAAAAACACACAAATTCAAGAAATGATGAAACGTTTCTAAGATCACTTTTTTTCCTAATCAACCTTTTCTAAAAAATTTAAATTGCATGAATTCTCAGAATAATGAGGGTGAAGAGGGGGGAGGGGAGGAAATAGGCCCAGATCTGGACGAAAAAAGGAGAGACGTAAAAATCTTTCGACTGTTTTTTTGGATCAAATCACGAAGAGGGTCAAAAAATGTTGATGGCAACAATATTAATATCAGAGATTCGAAAAAACGAAGTTTGTGCAATAAAAAATCCAAAAATAGTTTTATTTTTGAAAAAATAAAATAAAAATTAGAGTTGGTTTTCATTTTTTTCGTGAATTCAAGTTTGTGATGTGGTTTCAATAAAGAGGATTTGGTGCAAAATATTCCTTTCGGTTTTTTTTTGTTTTTCAGGAAATTGGCTAAAAATCCACAACTGGGTTGAAAGTCAAATCTGGCTTCAAATTCCCTAAAAAATCTCCCAAAAGTGTTTTTAATTTCTTTATTTTGATGGAAAATTTTTACCAGGGATTCGAAAAAGTTGGTTGGATGGGTGTAGCATGCCCCTGAAAAGACCCTCAGGCCCCAAAAATGTAAAAATTCTATTATTTTAATTTCTAATTGAGGTCTGATATTTCACGGAGAATCTGAGAAAATTGATTAGAAGACCGTATCTTGCCTCCAAGGTCTCCAAAAGCAGCACCAATCTCGAAAATTTTGCCATTTCGGAACAAATGGAACTAAAAATCACAATTTTTGGGTTCATTTGAGGGACATTAGGGGCATGATCCTCTACTAATTTTTTAAATTCCTGGTAAAATGTATTGCCGAGCACAAGCACACCCAGGTCCAAAATTTCCAGAAAAATTTAAAATTACAAAAAAATTGGGGGGAGGGGGGGGAAGGAGATGATGACTGAAATTAGGTATATTTAACATCTTTTTGACATGGATATGTCTTTAGGCCTGGGGGGTAAAATTTTGAAATTGTTACGCTAGAAAATTCTTACGCCTGAAAATGGTTACGCTTGAAAATTCTTACGGTTACGGTGGATCAAGACATTATGACATTATGTTAGACTTAAAAAAACTTATAAATAAAATTAAATATTATATTTTAACATAATAATTTGCTGATATTATGTTAGACTTGGAAGGGTTATGGGTTATGTGTAATGATCACAGTGGATCAAAACATAATGACATTATGTTGTTACGGTGGATCAAGACATTATGACATTATGTTAGACTTAAAAAAACTTATAAATATAATTAAATATCATATTTGAACATAATAATTTGCTGATAACATGTTAGACTTGGAGAGATTAAAGTCTGTCAAAAAGTCGGTCAAAAAGTCGGTTGAAAAGATAGTTGGAAATCAGAAAGATGATTGGAAAGCTGTCGAAAAGTTGATTGAAAAGTTGAGTTGAAAAGATAGTTGGAAATTAGAAAGATAGTTGGAAAGCTGTTGAAAGGTCAGTTGAAAAGTCGGTTGAAAGGAAATTTGATCGGAAAGTTGATCGGAAATAAACGGATTATTATATGGAAAGTTAGAAGGAGCGTTATATGGAGTTTTAAACAGTTAGGTACATTTTTAGATTATGACATAATGACATTATGTTAGACTGGAAGAAGTTAGATGGAACGTTAGATGGAAAGTTAGATGGAGCATTATATGGAGGGTTAGACAGTAACATTTTTAAATTAAGACATAATGACATTATGTTAGACTCAAAGAAGTTAGATGGAGCGTAAGATGGAATGTTGGATGGAAAGTTAGACATAATGTCAGATAGAAAGTTGGGAAAGATTGCCGGAAAACGATTGTCTGAGAGATAGTAGTTGGGAAGATGTGCGCTAGTTTGGTAGAGGCACAGTCAGAGATGTAAGGTATTTTATTCACGTATAATACAGCTGTATAATACACGTATAATACCGTATTATACAAAAATAAAATACCGTATAATACATATTTTATTAAATTTTGATCAAAATCGCTTAAAAACCAGTGTGTGCTCGAAGAAATTTTGAAAAATCAAACATTTTATGTAAGTTTGAGACATTTTTAATGATAATTTTGTAATTTACGGTATTTTACCCCATTATTATGCGCTCATTTGCTCTGTGCGTGCGCACAGTGGGAAAATAGGGTTGGAGTGGGAGTTTAAGTTAGAATAAATTACCATTAAAATACCGTATTTTACGGTATTATACGTATAATACCGCCGTATAATACCAAAAAAATTAAATACCGTATTTTTACATCTCTGGGCACAGCACTAGAAGCTGAGTAAATGGTGCATCCCTCTCCTTGATGGTAATCAAAAGTGTCTTTAGACCTGTGTAATAGCAGTAACACAGTAACTAAATGAAGCTGCCATACCTTAAGGGCATTGAAAGAAGTACATCCCATGTTGAATATAAGTTGATGAACATCCTGAAGAATTATATTAAATTTGAGAGTATGGTATATCTTACTGACATATCCATGTTCTAAGATTTTTGCTTTAAAGCAAAAAACGCGTTCATTTTTTTTATAGTTTTTAAAAATCTGCTGTTCCAAATTTATTATTTATTTAGCCTTCTCCCCCCCCCCCCCCGTCTAGTTTGGAATTTTTCCTCAAGTGTGTTTTTCATCATCATTTTTCTTGGATTTTTATTACAAATCGATATGGTAAGGCTGATTTTCTAGAATTTTTCCCTCAAAATTTTCTTCTATTTTTGTGATTTGTATCGATCTCACCTACTGAGATAAGTCCTGTCTTCTGTATATTATCTCAAAAAAAAAAAAAAAATTAGAATTCAACGAATTGACAAATTCAAAGAAATCTTTTGGGGGGGAGAAACAAAATTGGAATTAGGATAGGAGCCAAAAATAGGAAATTTTCGACTCAGATGAATCTTTTTCGATTTATCCACTCAAAATGTTTTTTTTTTTCAATTAAAATTTTTCTGAATTATTTAAAATAAGTTATCACTATTGCATTTTTTTAATTCAAATCTAATTTTTTTTCACCAAAATGGCAAATGGTTCTTCTCTCCTTTCCTCTCCCTCAAGTTCAACTTTAGATTAGGTATCTGCAGTTCAATTTTTTTTTTGAAAATCGTGGCACTACTTGTTGCACTAAAAATAAACTCGTTCAAAAATTAATCACCCGGTCACCAAAAATAGGCAACCTGCTCCCAGATAATTAAGCAATTCATTTTTAGTCAAAAATTTTCCATTACCGTTGCATTCAAATTTTGATTTTATTTTCTCGAAAATTTAGTCGTAAATTCTATTTTAATCAAACGTACTGCATAATTGAACATTTGACAAACTCGTCGATCGACTGCATGCAAACTACAAACGAGTACTTATTCGAATTTAAATACTACAACTTTTTTTTTCTGATGAAATGCCTTAAACGTTTCAATGAGATTAAATGTGGTCGAACTCGAAACGCGGAGCAGCCGCAGCCGAGCCGAGCCGACAAATGCTTTTATTACCACAAATAATGTAGCGAGAGAATAAAATAATTATTCTTACACAATTATTATCAGTTAACTTTGATGTGGTTTTGATGTCGTATTAAACGTACTGGTGGCTTTTTTCAAAGAGAACGTTTAATTAAAGAATGTCGACTCTCGTGTAATCTTACACCCGGTTAAATAACTCCATCTGTGGTTAACAAGGTTTCCTCTTTAAACCACCTTCTTCGTTGATAAAATGTATTTATTCGTTTTTTTTCTCTATTTCCAGAGTATGCGAATACCTTCATCTGCTAAATTGAAATTACACGATTTTTCATTCGACGATAATGATTTAGACGATGACGGTACGTTAAAGGTGAGTTGAATCGATCCGATTGAATAAAAATTTCCATTTTGTCGAATATAATTACGAAATGTAATTGAAAAAGTACCAGCGGTCTAATAAACGTTATTTTTCTGTTTTTTTTTTTATTATTTTCAGGCTTGTTTACGTATGTTTCTGGACTTGGACTTCATTGAAAGATTTCACATTGATTATGAAGTGTTATGCCGATGGTTGTTAAGTGTGAAGAAAAATTACAGAAACGTGACGTACCATAATTGGCGACACGCCTTCAACGTAGCCCAGACAATGTTTGCTATTATCACAGTAGGTATTTACGACTTACGACGTGTTTCCTTCTCTTCAGCTCATACGACGCATTATCAATTGCTAATGCGTTTAGAAATTACATTCGGCCAATTAAATAATCGTCGACCTTGATTCGGCACACTAATTTTTCAAATTCCGTTTTTCTGACGAATTTGAATACCTGAAAGGTGACTCGAGACGAATGAGAAATTTTTACCAATAAAAGGGAATTTTTCATCGCGGTTGTTGACCTCAAAGGTGACGGAGTCCGCCGCCGGTGTTTCTGTTATGAACCGATATAATGTTATTGTTTGGTGTAGAAAATTATTCCTATGTTGGTGTTTTTTTCGAATGTTTTTTTGTACAGTTGTTTATCTGTAGAAGTTTTGCGACGAATTAATTTTTTTTTTGTTTTATTTAGACTACGCAGTGGTGGAAGATATTTGGCGAAATTGAATGTTTGGGTTTGATGATCGCGTGTTTGTGTCATGACCTCGATCATCGTGGAACTAATAATTCATTTCAAATCAAGTAAGTGTTGAGTGTGTTTTTTATGTGTTTTTTTGGAGGGGTTTGAATGGAAAAATTGGATGCTTTCGATAGCTTGGTCTGGAAATGATATGATCAAAATCCATGTTTTTTGTCTCCCTATGTCCATTTTTGAGGTCATTTTTTACATCTTGACTCGAAATTTGCTCTCTTGAGTGAGAGGGAGGGTTCAAAATTGAAAACTATTCTATAACAGTTCTCGAATTTTGATCCCGCCACTATTTAAGAGTCAGATTTCATATTTGGAGTAGAAATGGGTTCGAAAATTGGTTCAGAGAGCCAGAAAACATGAATTTTGATTGAAAATTTTTCTATTTTTGTCACGTTTCGCCTTCCCATAGGCCCAGTTTTGCGTCTAGAGTCAAAAGAACCCAAAAAAGGGATTTAGGGGGCTAAAAAACATTGAATTCGATACCTCACTCGAGAAAGTTGAAAATTTTTCAGTTTTGGTCCCACCGTCCCGTCCTCCCTCAGAGGGTTGGATTTTGGATTTGGGGTCAAAATATTTACTGAGATGTATTTAGGAACTTTGAAAACTCCCTTACAATTATTTTTGAAAAAAAAAATTTGAGCATTTTTTCTTGTTTTTCTGTTTCTATTTGCTTTTTACCCTGAACTCGCCCCCTGAAAAAAGAAAAAATTTGAAAAAATTCATTTCTGACTCAAAAAACTCTGAAGAATCGAATTCCATAAACTCACCCCCCCCCCCTCCATATATTTTTCTGTGTCTTTGGTGCGATTTTAAAGTTCGAGTAAGACTATAAATGGCCCACTTTGCATCTACAACAGAAAAATTTTCACATTTGGATTTAATTTTTTTATCGAAGTTTAAAACAGGCGTCCCAGTAGTGGGTTACTTTTAAAGTACCTTTGTTACTTTTTTCAAGGAAAGTCACTATTAGTTACTTTTTGTACTCAAAACGTACAATTTGTTAGGTACTTTTCATTCAAAAAAGTTACTTTTTTCAAAAATTTGAGCAAAAAATCAATTTTTTTGGTTTTTGCTTTAAAAAAAATAGTCTTAAAAAAATGTTGCTTTAAAAAAAATTTAAAAATGCTTTGAAAAAAATAATTTGAAAAAGTATACCATGAGTACCATGACATTACTTGACACTTAAATAATATAGTTCGTGATTTTGTTGAAATACAAGTAAAAATTTGAATGACTTTTTTACATTTTCTAGGTGAAATAATCACGAATTAAAATTTTTAAAAAAGGGTACTTTTTTGGACTTTTTTGGCTACTTTTCCGACTGTCAGAGGTTCCTAAAGTTACTTTTTTTCAAATTTTGGCTGAGATGTCTGTTTAAAATAAAATAAGTTTTTTTTTGTAGGTAGTTGATATTTTAATCTTTTCAATTGAAAATTTTAAAATGGTCAGTTTCTGGACTGTTGGGACAGTGTTGTAAAAAAATTATTCAAAAATAAATTTTTACGAGTTCAATTTTTTTTATAAATTATTTTTGTAGCGTCGCGTCGTTATGACATGACCAACAACCACATCGTATTAATTCGTTTCAAAACTTTATTTCTTGGATTTTTCAGTTTTGAGAATACGCAATTTTTTCATTGATTTTCTCCAATTTTTTCTTCTATCGTAGGGGGCTTCCAAGGGGAGGGGGAGAGAGGGGAGAGGTGACATCTGTTTGACTGCTTTATTGACTTGGTTTCTTCAAAAAAAATTGAAAATTGAATTTTTTGAAGTTTTGAAGTTGAAAGATTTACCTACTTTTTTCTTCAAGTTCATTTTAAATTAACTAAAACTTTTTCATTTTTAAATTCAATATTTTTTACTGAAATTCGAAACATGATGAGGAATTTTATCATTATTTTTTTCCAATAAAATTAATTTCCAGAAATATAGTGTTTATAAAAAATTAGACATTTTTTTACCAATTGCAAACTTAATCTTGGGAAATAATTCAAGTTTTATTTAATTTCATCTTTTTTTCAGAGCCTCGTCACCGTTGGCACAACTTTATTCCACATCAACAATGGAACATCACCATTTCGACCAATGCATTATGATCCTAAACAGTCAAGTAAGCCGCATGGTAATTTTGTTCAAAATAAAAAGAAAAAACTTTATTTATTTTGTATTTTTATATTAAAACTATGAAAATTGCAAGTTGATGAATCACGCAAATAATTCAATGATTTTTTTTTTATTCAACAGGGTAACCAAATCTTGGGTAATGTTTCACCCGACGAATATTCTCGTATTGTAAAAGTATTAGAAGATGCAATTCTTTCAACCGACCTCGCTGTATACTTCAGGTAAGAATAATTTCCTTACAAAAAATAAAAAATTGAATGAATGAGGTAATTTTTCAAGAAAGAAATTGATAATATTATTGTTTTAATTTTAGAAAACGTGGCGCATTTTTCAATTTGGTCAAATCCGAATCATACCAGTGGCATAGGGACGATCATAGGGAGCTATTGAGAGGAATGACTATGACTGTTTGTGATTTGGCAGCTATAACGAAACCGTGGCCAATTGAGAAAAGGGTAAGTAAATTTTTAATTAAAAATTAAAAATTGTCATCAAATTACTGCAGTAATTGGTCAAAATTTTCATTGATTCGATTTTTGTAAATTTTTTTGTTTAGGTGGCTGAATTAGTCACTACTGAATTTTTCGAGCAAGGTGATATCGAAAGAAATAAATTCAACGTGACACCTATCGTGAGTTTTAATTTTTCTTTTCAATAATAATTTTTTATTTTTGTGTATTTGGAATTTTTAATTTTCACTTCTTGAAATTTCCCAAACAGGATATAATGAATCGAGAAAAAGAAGATCAATTACCAAATATGCAAGTTGGTTTCATCGATTCAATTTGTTTACCAATTTATCAGGTACCTACATAGATATTTTTTGAAAAATCTTCGTAATTCCGCCTTCAAAATTCGATTATCTAATTCAAAAAAATGTCTTACAGGCATTCGCAGACTTATCAGATAAATTGGAACCTCTAGTCGATGGTGTAAAGAAAAACCGAGAACAATGGCTGAACATAGCTGAAGAAAGTTCAACCAAAAATCACTGTCAATGTGATAACAACTCTAACGAAAATTAAACCAATTCCTCCGTTGTTTTTGAAAAAAAATCCACCTCTGCGTCACATCGAGACGTTAGAATTTAGTTAGAAATTCAAATCTACATCGATAATTTATCGCAGTCATATCAGTATTTAAAATGTTCTCCATTACCAAAGAATTTATGTATATAAAAATTTCGCTAACTGAACAAATGATTTTTTTACGATAAATAACTTTTTTCTATTTTTAATGCTAGTGACGAATATCCAAGTTGCGGGTAAGATTGTATTTTTTTGGTAGTATTGAAATTTATTTTCGTGGTAGATTCTCCCTCCTTTTTTCTTTTGTAAATTTATTGTGATCGGCTTCTTCATAATATTTCGCTAAGTGTAATTTTTCCCCCTTTCAAAAATGTAATATTTTTCCATTTTTAATAATAGTCGAAGGCTTTGTTTTATTTTCGCGAGTAGTATTTTTAAACGAAATTTGGTAACTGTAGTCGTGTCTAGAGCACTTTTTGAGCACTGTTAGTTTATTCTGTAATCTCATTTTATGTCGTAGTCTGAATTGTTTGAATTTTTTGTGTATATATTCGTCGTAGTGGATTGCTACGAACTACGAACGCATATTTGTGTTAAGCTATGTTCCTTTTAATCAGTGATTAAATTTTATTATTAATGCTATTTATTATTTTTGTTTTTTTCTCTTTCTTGTTTTATTTTTCTCGTGTTTTTTTCTTTTTTTTTCAAAGAAAACATTCGATTACGTAGGACCAATTCAATTTAGATAGTAATTTTTACCAAGTGAGACGCTATATTTTATAAGGTATCCCTTCCCCCCAAAAATGTAATGCAAACTTACGTATTATGTGTATTTTTAATTTAAATGTAGATACATATTCGTGTTTTTATTATTTTCAAATTTTCTGTGTAGATATTTAATTTAAAAACTTTTTATCGAATAAAATTACAAATTACGAAACCTATTCGTGTGAAGTTTTTGTTTGTGCTTTTGTCAGTAGTGGGATGGCTGATTCAGGTTTTTCTTTTCGAGACTCAAATAATTCAACGTCTAAAATAATTAAAATCTTGGCTTAGGTGTGATATAATAATATTTCAAGGTCGTTGGTTGAATTAAATGATTTTTAAAACATTTTTGCCAATTTTATAATAAAAAATTAAAATGAGCTTTATACTGTGTTGAAATGACAACAAGGTCGAAAATGAATATCAAATTCGTGACGAGCTGCGTCAAATTCGTCAAAAATCAGTTCTACCTCAAAGAATAACTTGAGAAAAAATCATATTAAAAATAACTATTCTTCTCACGAATTAAACAAAATTGAGATTTTTTGAAATAGATTCGCAGATTTTATAATGAAAAAATATCAAATTGAGCTCATATTCAGCGAAGACGATGAAAAGACCGCAGAAAAACATCAGATTCGTGATTAGCAACCTCAAATTTGTCAAAAATTCCTCTTATTTTGATTTTCAGCTCGGAAATTTTTTCGAAATCGTAATTTACCTCGCAAAGCTAGCAAAATTACGTCGTACAAATTTCAAATTCGTAATCAGCGACCTTTAATTAGTAATGCTAGATACGTCGAACGAAACACTTGCAAGAAAAAAAAATTACAGACCTATACCTAAACAGTACATGCATACGATTTTATTTATTTATTCAGTACGTAAAATGTACAAAATTAACCTACATACGTACATAAATAATGTAAAATCTAGATGAAGAAGGTTTTTTTTATTTTAGATGGACGCGACTCGTTGCGGGTTGTTGGCGTTGGCGTAAGGTTAGGTTAGACCCATGATGCGCCCAACGCCCTCACGTCCACGTCCACGTCTCTCAAACAAACACTTGCAAGAAAAAAAAATTACAGACCTATACCTAAACAGTACATGCATACGATTTTATTTATTTATTCAGTACGTAAAATGTACAAAATTAACCTATCCGCGAAAAAAATTCTCTGACAGAGAAGTAGTCCCCGCCCTTCCATGACAGAAACGTAAACGAGTCCATGTTTTGCTGGTGGACCCAATTTTTTCTGATAGGTATTTCAATAATATAATGTCATGATATAAAGGTGAAAAGGTGAAATTTGCCCAGAAAAACTTCTTTCCTCTTTTGGGAAACAAAAATGCAAAACTATTTCGATAATAAAATATTATGATATAATAGTGAAATCCGCCCAAAAATATTAAAAAAATTCAATAATTATCGAATCATTTCTTTAATTTTTTATGTAAGTTGTAATCCTTCAAAAAAATTCTCCAAAAAAGAATTGGCACAAAAGCTAAAAATGAGAAAAGAAATTTTAAAAATGGAAAAAGTGGAGGGCGAACACAACTCTCACATAAGCTTGTAATCTAACCTCACTCTGGGAGCTGTGTTCGCCCTCCACTTTTTCCATTTTTAAAATTTCTTTTCTCATTTTTAGCTTTTGTGCCAATTCTTTTTTGCTGAATTTTCCGAATCTCGCAACTTGAAGTTCAAATCCTTATTTTTTAACTGACAATTTTCTTGAAAAAAACCTTAATTTTCTGCCAAAAAATATGATTTAGAACAGAGTTACGAATTTTGGAAAATTTTGTTTTAATTGATGAAATAGACCACCAGAACCAACCTCAAAAATCAACCAAGGGGGAGGGAGACTGAATTTTTTTCAATTTCTTTCATCAAGTGACAGATATCAAAATTTCAATTTTTTGAATTTAAACCCTATGGTGGCGTAGCCAGAAATTTCTCATTGAGGGGGATCAAAATTTCAGGAGACTATACTCTGTACCAAAAGAGTTTGCCAAAATGGCCGATTTATAGTAGGCGGTGCGGGGTGATGAAGAGGTAGCTATTCACACTGTGTGGTCAATAAAATTTCATGATTTTTTGAATAGCCAATGAATATTGTTGCTCTGTTTTGTTTGTTATTGCTCGTAAGGTCTTGTTGTTTTTGGCAAACTCTTTTGGTATGAAGTATAAGCGTTAGCGACTGCAAAACTCGACCAATCACAGCATTTTGCAGGATCGGGAGTACAAAACCATGAGGTTGCAAAATAATATAAATCTTTTGGTGTTGGAGTCACTCGCCTTCGGCTCGTGCCTCATTTTCGGTATCTCTACTTGCCACTCGCCTTCGACTCGTGGATTCACTCGCCTTCGGCTCGTTCCGAAAAAAAAGCTGTTCCAACCTAACCTAAACTTAACCTCACCTCACCATGATACACTCACCTCACCATTCGTCACCTAAACTTAACCTCACCTCACCATTCGTCACCTAAACTTGAACTCACCTCACAATTGTATCACTACAAAATATTATAGTACTAATTCCTAATTTATTACACGTTAAAAAAAATATAGGAGTGAAAAAAATTTAAATTTTACATAAGAAATGACTTGTAGATTAAAAAGTAGAAGCTTAGGTACGATAGGTTCTCATATCGAAGGAATGTCGAGTGACGATGAAATAACTGAAATGACTGCCACTACCTATCGAAACCAAAAAGGTGAATTATTATTATTAATTGTTAGTTAGTTTCCAGTCTTGACTAAAATTTTCCGAACTTGTTTGCAGAAATAATCGAATCTGATGCTCGTCGTGTTTTTTGACCACGTCGTTGAAGAATTTGTTTCCATTGATGATATTTTGAAACGATTTTCGGGGTGGAGAAAACTAGATAAAACTGCCTACGTTGAAGCATACGTAAATTTATGTTTACCCAAAGTCTTAGGACCAATTATTCGTATGAAATGCTGATGTGGAACCCTCTGAATAAAGTATGATATTTTTTTCTTTCAAATCCACTGTGTTTCTTCAACGAATCAAAGACTAATTCTTTGTTTTAGGAAGAGCAAGATAGGTTAGAAAATTTGTGTTGGATGAACAGTGTTTTATTGTATTCAGCCGAAAAAAATGATACTGAAGAGTCTCTTCGTAGCGATCCAGATTTACCTCTTTTGCCCAATTTGATAGATAAAATAATCATACCTAAATTAGAGCGTACGTAACCTGTAGAATTTTTGTACCTGTGAAGCTGTGTTTTGATTTTTACCACTCAGGTTATTTTATTTTTACAGAAATTGTCAAAGTTCAGTATGATCCACTCTCTACGACTGAAACTCTACAACTGATTACAGTTGTTCGAAACATCATCTAATATCCATTTATTGCTCCTAAAAGTAAACTATTCACGCAGTTGATGAATACTATCATTGATAAAATGAAGCAAGCTGTAGAAAACGATGTATTCATTCCAATGTTCCCTAAACAGTGGGTTTTTTTTATTGAAACTTCGTTACAACCGTAATCTTACAATTTTTTTAAAATTAATTTGCCATGGTCATATTTTTTCAGATTACTAGATAGTGGTAAATTGAACGTATTTTTCCAGAAGCAATTCGCTAGCAGTGTAAAGTTATACGGAAACTTATTAAAATGGCACGGAATCATTAACGAAGGTATCTCAATCGATATTGCAAACTGTTCTTTGTTAAATCGATATCTATTGATGGCCATTCGAACACTACAACCGTTGGAAGCTGCTATTAAATGTCAAACGGTAGTTAATTAATCTGTTTCCTAGAACGTGGCTTACAGAAACCACAGAATGTGAATCTCAGCTAACGCAGTTCTTCGGTTTTGTGAAATTATTACTCATTACTCAAATTGATAGCTCTAATCCACATGGAAGGTTAGTGTGCGCATTATCTATTTCTATATTTTCAAGTGAATGTGATGTTGATAAACGACTTTTGTTACAGAGAGGCGATCAAAAAATTAGCTGAAATTATCCGATACGTGTGAATTGACGCAGTGATATTGTAAGGTGATGAAATGGAATAATTATTAAATCAGTAATCAGTTGAGAAATTTTATGGAAAAATCATAATGCAATTATTATTATTTGTAAAATAGAAGTTGTAATAATTTGAAAAATAAAGATTTGTTGAATGATTGAAAAGTGAAGAAAGCTTTTAATAGAAAAAAGGCACAAATTATTTAATTTAAATCATTAAGCGAAAATCTTATTCAACGTTGCAATATGATCCAAACAATCAATCGCGGATTTAATCATTTCCAAATCTGGATCATTTCCCTCCACAGACTTGACGTTTTTAAAATGATTGTCTATATCATTAAACAAAATATCAAACAAACGAAGAACAATTCTATGTTTAGTGGCGTTGTCTTCACTGCTAATACTATTCAGAAAACGCTGCAACCATGGATGGTCGACATTACGCTGAATTAGTTCTTCCCATTTCTTCGAATGCGAATATTCATTCCAAGTATCACTTTCTATTTCGGGCGGTTTGGCCATGGTTTCCAAATCTTCCAATATATAACGCCGCTCAACAAACTTTAGTAATTTTTTAACTCGTTTCTAGAATTATCACATAAATCATCAATAAAAAAATCAATTTGGGTGAGATGGGTATTAAAACGAAAAAATAAATTACGCAGTTTCCGACGGTTGACAAACGCTTCTGCTTTTTGCCTTCATACGCAGTAGGTTGGAGTGAAAAAAATCGATGGTCTTCTCGATTTTTGCTCATTTTTAATATTTTTTTTTCCCTTTTGATTTTGAAAACTCCCTACACAAATTTTTAGCCCCCTAGGTCACTCTGGAGGGGAGCTAGGGGGTCTCAAAGAGGGTCATTTTCGAAAAAAAACGCGGTTTTTTCGCGTTTTTGACCCCGAAAAACCCCCCTCAAACAATAACTTCCCTTACGTCGGTTTCTAGGTGCAATTTGAGAATTCCCTGCGTCGATCTGTGCAATCGGTTTTTCGATTTGAATCCATCTTCCTTTCCCCACCCTCGCTTTTACATGTGCAGATTTGTTTTTTTTGAGTATCATAAAATCGTTTTTCGCGTTTATGCAAAAACTAAGCTTTTTCCAAAAAAAAAGTGTATGACCCAATTTTTTACGAAGAGCTTGAAATTTATTGCCGACCTAATACATGTTAGTAATATTTTATGTCGACTCTTTTTAAACGCCAAAAAAAAAACAAAAAAACGAAAAATTTTCAAAGCTTACAATAAATCGCAAAAAAAAAAAAAAAAAAATAAAAAAACAAACAATTTTTTTACAAGGTAGAAAGGGTATAAAAAATAGCATTTGTTTCGCTTTTAGATTGGGAAAAATTTAAAAACATTTTACTATAAATTTTTAAATGCTTTTTTAAAGTCTTTCTTTTTTTTCGAAGGGGGTTTTTGGTATGGTTTTCCGCAGCTGGGTTTTTTGCGATGAATCGCCCCTATTTCTTTCGTTCACTTTTTTTCCCCCCTCGGGCCCCCTCTTATAAATTTTTCCCCAAACAGTTGGGGGTTTACAGGGAAAATCTGAAAATGGGTCAAAGATAAAAGGGTTTTTCAATCCCAGGGGGCATAAAACAGCGAGAGGCCCGGTTTTTTCCGAGAAAAGGGTTTCCCCTTTAAAAATTTTAATTTTTGGGGTTTAAGATTCGGGGTTTTTTTTGGATAAATCAAAGATCATGGGAAAATTTTTTTGATATCTTTTTTCGGTTTTTTTTTGTGGTGGATTTACAATCATATTTCATGGCCAAAAAGAATATTCCCCGGGATGCCCCAAAAATTGGCTTTTTCCCTCGATATAAAAAGGCTGATGAATGGGATTTTTTTCCAAGGGAAACGTGAAAAAAAGGAAAAATGAAAGGGTTTAAAAAATTTATCGCACCGAAACTAAAACGGGGTTACATCTTGAAAAAAAACCGGGACCGGAGAAAAAACCCTTTCAAAAAAATTAATTCCCACCAAAATTACGGTTTTTCCCTTCCGGTTTGGGGGAAAAGCTGACGAAAGGACGAAAAACCCGATTCGCAAAGGGGTTGACCCAAGCGAGGGGGGCCCAAAAAATTCCCGGGTTTTTTTTTTAAGCAAACGGGACCCACTTCTCCAACAAACGCATCCCGCCCTTTGATAGAGAATTTTTTGGTCCCCCTTTTAAGCTGAATTCCCCTTTAAAAAATGCGGAATATTTTTTTTTTTAAAGGGTGGGGGAAAAATCGACTAAAAAAAGGGCTCTTTTCGCCATGTTTGGAAGTTTTTTTCCAATAAGGTCCAGAAAAACGAATTTGGTTTCCGGAGT